>VZRX01023064.1:58030-90802 GCA_013398075.1 Notiomystis cincta | reverse complement strand
TCCCAGTCCCAGCCCCAGCCCAGCTCCAGCTCTGGCTATAAACAGAATTAGCATGGATAGATTCTGTCAGGCTCCCACAGTCTGGGTGACTGCACTGCTGAGGCACCACATCCAGATCCTATTAAGATTTCTTTTTTGTAAAAACAGAGACATTTCCTCCAACTTCTTAAATCTCCTGGGCTACACTTGGCTTTTGTCATGGATAAAGTGATTCTTATTCAAGTCTTAGGACTTCTGAGAATTTTTCACTATGGGGATGAAGGTACCAGCTTTCCTAATTATGACCTTCAAATCCAATCTGTTTGCAAACAGAAGGAAATCAAACCAGTCAGAACTTTATGAGCACCACTACATGCTCCTGTCAGGAAAAACCACAAACATTTGCAGCTGAACACAAAGCAAAATGTTCTGCAGTGCTCTGACAACACTGACAGATCCAGGACACAGAACCATGGAATACTCTGAGTGGGAAGGGACCCACCAGGATCATCCAGCTCAGCTCCTGGCCCTGCACAGACCCCCAACAATCCCACCCTGGGCATTCCTGGTGTCCAAAGGCTCCTGGAGGTCTGGCAGCCTCGGGGCTGTGTCCATTCCCTGGGGAGCCTGGGCAGTGCCAGCACCCTCTGGGGAAGAACCTTCCCTAAACCAACCTAAAACTCCTCAGAGACCAACAAAAGAGCCTGGATTTACAGTTATCCCAGTTTACTGAAACACAGAGTCCTTGAGAAAATTTGGCATAACTCAAGCAGTTAGCTGAGTATTTCCAGCCTGCCAAGCAGGGGCAGACTCCACTCAACATTTTGGATGATGTTTTTAACGTGGTGTGTTTCATTTTAAGACTTTCTCAGGAAGATTTAAGAGATGCTGCAGAAGGAGAGCTGAGAACAACAACTGGATTTCTTCTGTAAATCTGCTTCTCAAACTTCATTGGGTTTGGGCCTCCCAGGGCTCCTCTCAGCCCCTCTGCAAAACCAGACCCAAACAGGACACGGAGCTCTGCCTGCCCCCAGAGCGTCCCTCCCAGAGCTCTGTGTGTCTCCCAAGCACCCCTGGATCCCTGCCAGCCCCTGAGCATCCCTGGATCCCTGCCAGCTCCCCAGCATCCTCCTGCCTCAGAGACCAGACACAGCTCCCTCTGCTCTGCCCAGGCTGTGGTGTCCCCCTGGGGGTGTCCCCCAGCCAACAGTGTCACCAGGCAGACTCCACTGCTGCTTTTCCAGAAACACTTGCTCTGCCCTCCCCCAGCAATTCCCACTATTTGGGGTAGGGTGCAGGGAGTGCAGCCCAATATTGACATTTCCCATGGCGTTCACTTTTCACTGACAAAGGCAAAGGCAGGATTTTAGTCCCAGGTATTTCCAAGATGGACAGGTAAGACCCTCCTGTGTGACTGCAGCCCTTTGCAGCAGAGTCCTGGAACCCTCATTGAGCTGTTTCCTCATGCCCAGACAGGAGTCAGTGCTGTCTGTTCAATCAGGGACTGATCCCACAAAGTGCTGATCATCTTCAGTTCCTATTAACTTCTCTTGGACACGAAGGTGTCCAGCATCTGCCAGGATAAAACTCATTATCCTTCCAGGCTACACTGCAAATACCCAATAAACTGGGGACGCTATTAAACGCTGAAGGAGGGTAAAATGAGCCTGGGAAAAAAAAGTCATCACGGAACAGGTGGCAAAGTAATTCCATGTATTATTTTGTGATGTACTTCAGCTTTACCCATTACATGCTCCAATTTCCAAGAGCAGCAGTGTTCCTGTGACAGAGATTTAGATGCTCCCACTGCGGGTTCAGATCGTGTCACCCCTCCAGTGCCTCCCAGGTATTACTGGGGCTCTCAGCAAAACCAATCATTTTGCTGAGGAGTTTTCTCACCAGTTCAGCCCCAGCACTCTTTTCTCATATCCAGCAGCACAGGGAACCAGCAGTGCCATATGGATGGAGCCAAGGAATGCTGTGGATAAGGTGTCCCTGGGTGGGCTCTGGGACAGTGACATAATCCTTGGCACGGCTCTGCCTCACCAGGACAGTGGAGTTGACAAAAGCATCATCCATAATTCAGATGAAACGATCAATAAAAGCCACGTGGTTATTTTCAGAGAGGAAAGACAACCCTCCACGTTTAAAGGCTGTTAGGCCAGGGGGATCATGTCCCCCCCACCCCGCCCCTGCACTAACTCCAGCCATCTGCAGCTCAGCTCTGTGCAACTTCCAGACACATTCCAGGCTTGGAGAGTTCAGCAGAGAGACAGTCTACCTCGATAATGAATCCCTCCTGAGTCACAGCTCATCATTATCATTGGCAATTAGCACCAGGTATGGATTTGATTTTCCTCAAAGAAATTAATTTACATGAAAATGGGGGACACTAATGAAACATCAGCGTTACCAGGCTTTGCCATGGTCTAATCCACCAGACAGAGCATTCCCTGCTCTGTACACGGGAAGCAGATACAGATCTCACACGCTCTGCTGCTGTTCTGTTAAAGGGTGACGGCTCCCCGGCAGGGAACACAGATTGGCCTCTTGCAAACAACATATACATGTTAATTAATACACATATAATTATGTCGGCCTCGGCTGGCCCCTGATTGAGATGCGCTGGCAGCGAGCCAAGAGCAGATTTGCGGCGCTGGGACATTCCCTGTGCCCGGGGAGACACGACCCTGCCTCAGCTCCTGCCAGGACCGCGCAGGAACAGGAGCTCTCCCCTGGTTTAGGTACCAAACAGGGTGGAGGAAGGAAATACCCCGGCTCCTGCCCGTCTGCTGGCCAGTAAAGGGCTCCGGAGGCATTTGCACCGTGTAACTTGCTCGGGAAAACGGGGACCTTTGGAAAGAGCCTTAAGCACCTTAAAAAGAGGTTTCCTGTCGCAGTTAGAGACAAGAGCCCTTTTCTGCTAATTTTCCGCTAATTAGTGGTGAAGAGTGACGATGCCAATGGGAGAAGAAAGGAGCTCGAGGGACAGCCGAGGGATAGCAGAGGGAGAGCAGAGGGAGAGCAGAGGGAGAGCAGAGGGAGAGGTCCGTACGCAGCCAGGACCTGAGCACGGGCTCCCGGCCAGTCCTGCACAGGTAACCCCACAGAGCCACACGAGCTCCAAGGCTGGAAAAGCCCTCCAGGATCATCAAATCCAACCTGCAGCCCACAGCACCGCACCCACTAAAGCTGGCACTAAAGCTGGCACCAAAGCTGGCACCGGGGGCCACATCAGCTCGGTTTTGGAACAGTTCCAGGGACAGGGACTGCTCCGCCTCCCTGGGGAGCCTGATCCCTCTTCCAGTGAAGAAATGTTTCCGAATATCCCACCTGAATGTCCCCTGATGCAGCTTGAGGCAGGTTCCCCTTGCTGTGTCAGGGCTGCCTGGCAGAGGTGCCCTTGCAGTGACCCCTTCAGGGCACCCCCAGCCTGCAGCAACACCCCCAAACGGGGACAGCTGCACATGGACACCAAGTGTGCTTCCTCAGAGCACTGCCACTCACTCCTGCCCAGCAGTGGGGGCACTGAGGGCGCACACCCATCCCCTTCCATGGGAAACAGCTGCAGCTCCGTGCCAATACACTGAAAACAAATACAGAGAAGAGAAAATCCTCTTTGGACTTATAAGTTTCATCACTCGACTGGTTTTCATTATCTTGGGCACAGGTCACAAGAAAGGAGCTCCCACAGCGCCCCAGAGCAAGGCAGAGCTGTCAATACTGACTCAGAGCGAGATGTAATCACTTGCACTTCAATTTTATGCACATTTGTAACCTCTTCCATGCTTAAAGAGAAAAGATTTACAGTTCAAGAAATGAATTTTATTGCAGCCCCAGGCATCTGAAGCTATCAAATGTATGAGACATCATCTCAGCATTCCCAGCTCCGAGCAGGGGTGGACACAGGGATGGCTCCGAGCCTGGAACTCCTGCTCTGATTCCCTCTGCAGTCACTGTGGCAGATAATTCTTAGCTCCTCTCTTTCATTTCCTTAATTCTGGCTTAGCAACCCATATCATTGGTGCCAGGCAGAGCAGAGGCTGATTATTAAATCCTACTTCTAGTCCATCTAAAGGCAGAATGGAGCTGTGTGGCTTCTCCTCCATCTCTGCCAGAAAGACAGAGCTATCCCCATGCTCTGCTGCCTTTAAATTGGGGAATTTAGATGAGAGTGAGATGAAAGCAACAGGCCTAAATGATTCTACATGCTTGCCCAAACCCAAATAAATGGAATGAAGCTTGGAGAAAATAATTTTATATTTGGTATCTAAATGTAAATGGATTGTTCTTTCACATTTTGACATCTCTCTGTTGTGCTACCACAGTGTTCTGGCACCTTATCAGGTCTCTCAGAGCCTGCATTGTGCAAAGCCATTTCACTGCCTGTGCTGCTGGGTCCCTCGAGCCTGGACCCCGTGGCTTTGATGCAGAGGAGCAATGGAAGGTCCTGCTTTAATAATAGAATAGGAATAAATTAAATAACAAATATAACATTAGGAAAAGTGTGCTCCTCCCTAATTGCTTTGCAGCCTTCTCTTCTCACAAATTAGATCATCTTCAGCTGTCAGACTCCCCTGTCCCTGTCCCTCCTGGTGCAGCAGCACAGCCAACACCAGGCACCAGGGACAGCAGATTCCACACAGCACCGGGCAGGCCAAGGTGCTAAAAACACTCCTGCTGTTCCCTGGTTTCAGGTTTTCTAGGACACAACTGGTCAGGTGGCAGCTGGTGATGAGCTAGACAGGCTCTGGATGTGCCAGCCCCAGGACATTCCCAGGTGACACCATCACAGAATTGCTCAAATTGCTCAAATCCAACACCATCGAGTCCAGCCCTTCCCCAGCACTGCCAAAGCCACCACTGCCCCATGTCCCCAAGTGCCACATCCACACAGCCTTTAAATCCCTCTGGGGATGGGGACTCCACCCCTGCCCTGGGCACGGTGCCAGGGCTGCACAGCCCTTTCCATGGAGAAACTTTCTCTGAGATCCAGCCTAAAGCTTCCCTTGTGCAGATCAAGGCCCTTTCCTCTTGTCCTGTGACAAACCCTCTCTGACCATCCCTATGTCCCTCCTGATGGATGTGGCCCTTCAGGTTCTCCAGCAGGACAACTGGATGGATTGTCCTTAGCAGTCACTGAAAATCCCAGTGCTGGCTGAAACCTCAGCTGGGGCCACATGGGCACATTTTGACCTGGTGTAGACACAAAATACACATAATAAATACACAAACACAGCGCTTGCTGTTGGAAATCCAGCGAGCTGCCACGAAAATGCCAAATGCTGCAAAAGATGAAACCAAAGCAGCCTCCCCTCATGGCCCAGACACTGCTGTGGGGGACAAGGCCAGGGTTTGTGTCCACTCAGCTCAGCTGGTGTGACAGGCTGCTGGGAGCACACCTGCCCAGTCCCACCCCAACAGCAGAGCGGTGTCTGCGCTCCCCACCTGCAGAGCACCAGTGACACCTGGGAGCTCCTGCTCCAGAGGGGCCCTCGAGGTGACACCAGCACCCAGAGCTCACCAGGGAGTGATGACTGAGGAGATCACCAGGAGCAGAGAGCCACAGCATCCTGCTCTGTACACCCCTGACAGCCTGGTTGTGCCTGGCTCACCTCGGGGCGTTCAGAGTGCAATTAATAATGAAACCCTGACTTCAGCTCATTAGAATAATGACGTTTATGCAAATGCACTCAAATGCCGTGCTCAGAGCAGGGCTGGGCAGGTGCTGCAGGTGGATTTCCATCCAAGGAGCCCTCTCCTGTCTGTCCCTCCACACAGCTTCCACTCCCAAATTCCTGGTATTCTGTGCAGGGCTCTATCTCACCTTTAGGGCTCCATCACCACTGTCCCTGTCAGACACAGCTTTGTCCCTGCCCGTCCCACAACCCCTGAGCACACCCAGCCTGCAGAGCAGTGACAGCACCCTTGGAGGGAGCCCTGAACTCAGGGCACTGCCAGAACCCTGCACAGAGCAGTGCCAGGGCCAGGAACAATTACAGACATTCAATATCCCGGGTTCCTTTAGTGAGCATTGCTTTGAAGTTCCCAGAAGGATTTAACAGGAAGGAAGAGTCCGACCTCGCCAGTTCCCCAGGGCACGTGGGGGTTTGAAGTAGGTTTTTCTTTCAAAAGTCTGTTTTAGCTTAGAAAGCTTTCAAGCAGCAGCAGCTACTGGGGTGTGTGTGTTTAATTCCTCAGGTTTGGTTACAATGCTCTTTCTGAGAGAACTGGGAATGCATCCGAGAAGAGGAGCAATAAAAGCAGTTCTTGGCTAAGATAATGGCATAATAATAGCATCAATTCAGGTCAAAGTGGCAATGAGCTGACCCTCTTAGAGCTTAAGACAGCGTGGGAGGGTTTGAGTACATAGAGTAAGTGTTTGCTTTGGTGTCCTGAAATGTGTTGGACTGAGCCCAAGCTGCTGGTGAGCTTCTCTGTCCACTGGGGTGAAGGAGCTCTGAGCTCAGACAACACACGACAGCAATTCTATCAGACACACGCCTGCACTGCAGCACAGAGCACACAGCTCTGACTTTGTTTCCTGTGCAATAATTCCCCTTCATCCCAGTGAGGCAGGCTTTCCCCCAGTGAATCCCAGAAAGGACAGGAAGCTCATCATCCCCATCACCACAGAACGATGTAAAGGTTGTTCTGTGCAGTCCCTGGGCAGCTCCTCGGAAAGAGGGAAGAAGGAATGGACTGCTGGAATCCTGGGCATGTTTTCCTCTTGTGTACAGATAAATAATGGCCCTGAGCTCACACACAGAGCTCTGGCACAGGGGGGACAGACAGAACTGCTGTGCTGGAAAGCTTCTCCTAATGGCACGGGGTAACCATTACCCTTCCCCAGCACTGCCTGGGGACAGCACCTCTGTCTGCAAAGACAAGTAAGAAAAAATCCTTGGGAGCTCAGCACAGAACATGCAGTTCCTATTTTTAGGAGCATGCAGTGGTGAACTGCCAGCTGACTCCAGCTCTCCAGCCAGGAGAGGGACTGCACCCACTGAAATCCCACTGAACCCCTGCTCGAGACAGGGGCAAAGCACCTGGGCCTGTCAGCACTGCCAGCCCTGAACATTTACAGTAAAGAACACAATGGGAAAGGAATGACTTCTTAGGATGCTTCTCTAACAACTTCCCGTGGGACACAGGGTTTGTCCTGGTTTTCCAGCACTGGGCAGTAAGCTCAGACCCGGGGGCAGCTGCCCTTCCCGGGCCAAACACACCCCTGAGGAATGTTAGTGAACTCCCATGGGCCAAACACACCCCTGAGGAATGTTAGTGAACTCCCATGGGCCAAACACACCCCTGAGGAATGTTAGTGAACTCCCATGGGCCAAACGCACCCCTGAGGAAAGTTACCAAGCTCCCACAGCCTCTGGCAGAAGACATCCCCGTGGCAAGGACCAAACTCAGTGCTGGAGGAAACCTGCTCCTTTGAAAACCAGCTGAGTCCCTGTATTGATTCCCAGGAGCTGTAAGCAGAGCTGGGGACATGCCAGGACACGCCCCAGCCCCGGGCTGTGAGAGTGCTCCCCGTGTCCCTGGCGAGAGGTGGCAGTCCCCACGTGTGATCCGCTCAGCAGGGCGCTGCCAGTTCATGTACACAGACACAGCACACGGTTTATCTGCTGCCTCGGAGCTGCATTCCCCTGGCAGCAGCAACGAACTCCTCCTGATAAGCTGCACAGATGAGCCACGGTGCCTGTGGTGCCAGGCTCTGCTCCAGCTCCCTAGGGCTGGGCCGAGGGGCAGCTCTGCCAGCCTCCCCTCGGCTTGGGGGAGTTATCACAGGGACCTCTGAGATCAACCACAGATGGACCTCCCCCTCTGGAACACCAAAATAAATGTGACCCTGACTCACAGAACAGAGCCAGGCTGGTCCTGGCCTGAAAAATCATCGGAGTTTTGCCAGAAAAGAACTACAGGACTGAGATTTTGAGTCAGGGGATAAGGCTGTAATAGGGAAGGGTTAGTTGTACCCATCCAAATGAAAGGTAAAATCAGCAAAGTACAGCACTGCTGAGGATCAGCCATCTCGAGCACGTCTGGCTGCATCCCTTCCCTATCTCCTCTTGGGCTGCATCTCTCCCCTATCATCTCCTCCTTGTCTGCTCTGCAGATAAAAACTTGTGTCAGGTGAAGCTTGAGAGTATCAGCCCCGTGAGGATCAGGGGTGCACAGCAGGAAGGCTGATCAGCACCTGCAGCAGAGCAGGGCTGCAGAGGGGCACAGCAGGGCTGTGTTTGAGCTCCCACCGGGGTGTGGTCAGAGGGGGGCACAGAAATCCTGCCCTGAGTGGAGATGTGAGGATAGAACCAATCCCCAGGGCACAAAGGAGCCACTGCACAACCCTCACACCAACCCACCCCCAGAGCCTCACCTGCACCAGCTTCATGTGGAGCTGGAAAGGTGCACAGGATCTTAGGAAATGTGCTCCCAAATGTTTATGAGATTATGGCAGGGAAGAAACAAACCCAACTCCTGTTCCTTAATTGGAGCCGGCGGTAGAGAAACCCTGCTAATTCCAGCTCCATTTCTACTGCTTCTGTGTGAATGCTGTGGACTGGAAAGATAACAAATGGAAGCAAATTATTTTCACCTGCTTAAAACAAAGTAATTAACAGCACTTTGGTTATCTTGCCTGGAAAGCCAGGCTCTGCAGAGAGCTGTTAGAGCCAAGTGTGAAAACAGTTTGCATGAAACATAATTAAAATTATGACCCGAGTGATGGCTAAAGCATCCCCAAGGAGGCCTGGAGTCAGAGCTGTTGGAAAACAACTCACCTCTGCCTCCTGACTGTGTTGCTGAACTGGTTCCAGAATGTCCCCAGTGCCTTGTCCCCAGCTCTGTGGCTGCCCTGCCCTCCCAGCACTGCCTGACCTGTTCCACACA
This sequence comes from Notiomystis cincta, assembly GCA_013398075.1. Lineage (NCBI taxonomy): Eukaryota > Metazoa > Chordata > Aves > Passeriformes > Notiomystidae > Notiomystis > Notiomystis cincta. The sequence goes on along the minus strand of VZRX01023064.1, from coordinate 81,925 downwards.
TCTCTCCAGCCTTTATTGCTGCTGCCATCCTGGGAGGTGTTGCCAGCCTCACTGCCCTCACAGGGGAGAATTCCTGGCCAATATCCCACCCAGCCCTGCCCTCTGGCAGTGGGGAGCCATTCCCCCTGTCCTGTCTCTCCAGCCCCTGTAAATATTCCCTCTCCCCCTTTCTTGTCAGCCCCTTCAGGCACCAGGAGGCCACAGTCAGGTCACCTCGAGCTTCTCTTCAACACTCCCAATTCTCCTCTGCAGGTTATCCAGCAATCACACAAGCAATATTTCCTTACACCCAGGACTCCTCTCCCTTCCTGCCAGCTGGCCTGCTCCAACTCTTTGGCAAAGAGTTCCAAGTAACAAACATCTTAACAGGAAAATCAAGAATGTTCATGAGGTGCAAAGAGACTCAATTCACTGGAAAATGTATTTCTGGTGTACAACTCTGTTACACAGTGTCTGACAAAATTACACTCTGAGCTGCGCTGCTAAACAGCCCAATTTTGCTGCAATCAACATTTAATTTTTTAGCAGAAAGTCTTGATTTCAAATACCCTGGCAATGTTTAACAGCTGATATTAATAAGAGCCCAGATTTAATGCAGGGCTCTTTATCCCAGGGACATGATAAGCATCGTGACAAGTGGTGTAACTATGGCAACTCTATCTTTTTTATTTCTTTTCCCTGAACAGTGAGAGCAGGCACCTCACTGGAGGCAGTGCCAGACTGCTCCCAGGTGAGAGCCAGAGCCCTGGCTTGCTGAGGGGAAACTCAGCCAAACCTCAGATCCCGGGACTGGGCTGCCTTTCCTCCCTCTTGGTGTCTCCGTGGAGTGTTTCACAGGTATTTACATATATTTAACCTCATTCCCTTCCTTGCTTTCTTCATTTTTCTCCATGGCTGGAGAATAATGCCCTGCCTTCACTCTCTGCTGTGAGACAGAGCCCAAGCCAAACACTCTCAGCCCAAAGCTGAAACACCTCTTTGCAAGGCCAGAAGGATGCTCTCCCCTAATGAACCCCATACCTCGCTGGGAGATCCCACATTTCCTTCCCTGCAGCCAGCAAGGAGAAACAAAGCTGCTGTGATATTTCCCAGAGGTGCTGGGTGTGCCTGAAGGGCCTATCAGAGAGGAGCACCCAGAACCCCCAGTTTCTGATGGGCATTGCTTGGATTTGCTGCTGCCTCCTGGCCCTCAAAAGCCAGACAAACCCAGGTCCCTGCACAAATACAATCCCTGTTTGCCCTCTGGGACAGCATAAACCAACATTTCCCTCATTTCCAGTGAGATTTCCTGCCAGTGGCAGAGCAGAGCTCGGCTGTGCCTCCTTCTCTGGGTGCTCCCACCCTCCCCAGTCCCTCAGCACCCTCATTTCCCAGAGCTGCTGGGATTTTCTATGGTTTGTTTCCCACAAGGTGCCAAAATATATCAAGGTTTGGACAGCATCACCAAAGACACACCATGAGGCAGAATCAGAGACCTTTTGCTGCTCTTACCCAATCTGAGCAGCTTTCTCCATGCCTGCAATCATGCCCACCAAAAACTGCCTGGATTCGTGTCTTTGAGAATTCAAATTTGCTGCAAGATTGCTGGGGGTTTGTCCTCCTGGCCTTTTAACTCCATCATTATTATAATTTCCTTTTTGACCTCACTTGGCAAATTTTCCATGGATTTATGATCAAAAGCCCTTCCAGCCCCTGGTTCTGCTGCTGCTGGGAGCAGCTGGGAGCTGTTCCCTAAGGACTGGATTCCAGTGACTGCAGGGGAACCAAGGTGAGGATGGGAAGTTTGATCTCCTGATCCTACAGCTCCTTCCCTGTCCCCAGCAGGTAGGAGGATGAGAGTGAGTGCTGCAAGAGCCCTGAGCTGGGAGCTGAGGGCAGCATGGGCTGAGCCCTGACATTTGCCCTGCCTGGGAGAAAGGGAGTCATTATAAATAAATGGGAGATAAGAGAGCCAAAAGTTGTGTCATTTCCCTGATATTACAATTTATAAATTTGACAGTGTCCCTGAGAGGATGTAAGGAGTGACAAATTAGTCAAAGGGAGAACTCAGAGCCACTGAGGGTTTGTTAAGCAAAAAGTGAGAGGGACTGGTCCAGGAGGTACAACTTTATCTGCTCTCTCCTCACCCAAAATTCCCAGGAAAAAGAGATCACATAAGAAGACAAAAAAAATGGAGTGAATGATGAATACTTGCACACTAATTAATCCTTATTTGTGCTCACAGACACCCATCTACTACCCAGCTTTTAATATCCAGGGCACTTCTAGCCATGAGTGCGTTTTTATGCACACATCAAACTCAAAGGTGATGGTTTAAGTGCCCTCAGAATTTCAATTTTTAAAAAAGGAAACAGTCTGACACTTCCCTGCATACTTGTACTGTGTAAGTCATGAAAGGTGTGAGACAGTCTGCAAATAATTAACATGGGAGCAGGCAATTACATGAATGGACCACCAAAAGTAATTATTTTTAGATGTAAAAAGAAAGTAACACAATCCTCCTGTTCAGACAGGAGGGAATGTTCTATCTGAGGGCTGGAGCCCCTCTGCTCTGGAGCCAGGCTGGGAGAGCTGGGAATGTTCCCATGGAGAGGAGAAGGCTCCAGGGAGAGCTCAGAGCCCCTCCAGGGCCTGAAGGGCTCCAGGAGAGCTGGAGAGGGACTGGGGACAAGGGATGGAGGAACAGGACACAGGGAATGGCTTCCACTGCCAGAGGGCAGGGCTGGATGGGATATTGGGCAGGAATTGTTCCCTGTGAGGGTAGGCAGGCCCTGGCACAGGGTGCCCAGAGCAGCTGTGGCTGCCCCTGGATCCCTGGCAGTGCCCAGGGAAAGGATACAATACTTTTAAAATAAGCACATCACCATTAGAAGGAATTTGTGATGTTTAGTTTTCCAGTCAGCCATTCCAGAATCAAAACAGATGCAGTAAAGAGCTGTCAAAGTCATTCAGTTATCAATTTTGAGTGCAAATTCTCATTTCTTAGCAGCCTCCACTGAACAGAAAATCCCTCAAGTGAGGTTAAACACGGAGTATTTTCTCAGGATGAAACTGGCCAGATTTAAAACAAAAATGACACTTCAATCCAGCAGATAATTGTTCTGTAGCACACACTGGGGGCGTGATGAGCTACAGAACACGTCACACTCAGCCCCAGAGCCTGCAGAGCTGCCAGCCCCAGGGCCAGCGGGGCTCTGAGCCCCAGGACAGCACGGAGAATCCTCAGCCTTAGGGGGTCCCTCAGCAATCCCCTCCTCCAGAGGCCCCAGATCAGCTGGAACCCTGTCAGGCCTCTGTCACCACAGCCTCATTACACACTAATTAAGGGATTGCCTTCCCTTCCAGGGAGCTGTGCCCAAGGCAGGCAGTGACTGCGGGCAGTGCTGCACACGCTGCAGGCTGGGCCAGCCCCTGGCAGCCCCACGAGTTCCCTGGAGCCAGCAGTGCCAGGGGCCACCCAGCCCTGTGGAGGGAGCGCCCAGTGCCCAGTGAGCGAGGGAGCTCCCAGTGCCACTGGAATCAGCGCTCCCGAGGTGTCCGTGTCCAGCCAGCCTGCCCAAACCCTGAGGACAGACAGACAGACACTGGCCTGCCCAAACCCTGAGGACAGACAGACAGACACAGGCCTGCCCAAACCCTGAGGACAGACAGACAGACACAGGCCTGCCCAAACCCTGAGGACAGACAGACAGACACTGGCCTGCCCAAAGCCATTCAGAGGTGCTGGAGATGCACTCCCTGCCCATAGCAGTGCCCAAGGCCAGCCTGGGACACCCAACAGGAACCCCAGGGGAATGCAGAGGCCAAGGCTCTGCCAGCACTGTGCCAGGGCCAGCACTGTCCCAGGGCTCTGCCAGCACCGTGAGCTGCTCCTCGTGCCCCCAGCCCAGGCTGGCACAGCCCCAGGCCAGGTGTGGAAGGCGGGCAGGTGCCAAGTGCCACAGACAGTCCTGCAGTGCCAACTGCCACCTGCCTCTGCAGCAGCCTCAGGGGTCCCTTGCTTGCTCACGGATGGACAATTTCTTCCCTGACACAGCTACCGCGAGGAGCTTTCCAAGCCTTGTGTTTTCAGCAGCCTCGGGAGCAGAGAAGTCCTGTTTGTCACTCCCAGGAGCAATTTAAAGCACTACAAACACATCTCTGCATCACAAGCAGAAATTGATACAGTCACATCAGGGCTCAGCTCTGTGTTCATTCCTACTGCAAACACCTTAGCAGCAAAACAAGTGTCAATTTACAACCAGGCTGATGTTTTCCTGCTATCCCTGCTTTGGTTTTAATACACTGCATTGTTTCATGCTGGTTTTTGTTTTGTATTCCCGGGAGAACAAATCAAAACAGCAGCCAGGGCTCCAGGAGCCAGGGCTCCAGCAGCCAGCCCAGCTGGAGCAGGGACGCTGAGGCAGAGATGGAAAACAGCCTGGAGCACAGGAGCACTGGCAGCACCAGGAAAAGCCAAAACCATCCCTGGCTGTAGCATTTTTGTAGCTTTTCTGGACCAAATTTTAAAATCTGCTTAAAGAATCTGAGTGGCCAATTGCTTTTTATAGGACTTGGATGGCAGAAGTTCTTTGTGTGCCTTTGCACAGCAATTCCTTATATTATTTCCATTATTACATGAAAAAAATTTATTTTAGAATCGGTGTGAGCTCCTAATTATTTGAAGTTTTCGTGCCATTTAAAAAAATTATTTAAAAAAACGATTTCTTTTGAGATTTAGGTGTGTTCTATCTCTCTCTTTCTCATCTCCTTCCTTTAGCAATTTCATCTTCACACAGCTGCCCTTTCCCCTCTCCTCTTTCATTTGCAGTAATACTTTGAGTGGCCCCTTCTCCTCCTCGACTGTTTTGTTCCATTTCCCTGCAGCCCAGCCCTTCCCCACTCCAGCCCTTGGATGCTCCGGGTCAGCCCGGGGATCCTGAACAGCTTCACGCCTCCAATCTGAGCCCGGAGTTGGCATAATGGCCCTGATTCAAATACAATAAAAACCAATTTGAGCACTCAGTGAGGACTGAATTGATGCTGGAGCTGGGGCAATTTACACCAGCCAGATATTGGTAATTTTTTCCCTGTGACTCAGAGACTCAATTCAAGCAACATTCCTACCTCTGCTGATAGAAGTTCTCGCCTATTAGGGACCAGCTAAACATTCTGAAGGCTGAATACAGTGATTTTTCCAGCCCTCAGTGCACAGCACCACAGGAGCCAGGTCAGGTACAACCTTTTGTACCTGGGCAAAGCCCCCTGAGCACACACGGCATTGTGAGAAATTCTTATTAATGGTTGGTAATCATTTCTCTCCAACATCAAAGGCTTCCTCACCCCTCTGACTGCCCTGGGAAAGCAGGAATTCCTGGCTGATGCAGCCACAAATACCAAAGGAGCTCACACATCACCCGATCACTACGAGGCAGCCACAACACGCACAGGAAAAGCCAGCCCTCAAAAACTGTTCACTCGGAGCCAGCGGTCACCGGGCTGCCCGGGGGGAAAGAGGATTTTGCAAATTTTGGAGCCATTTACAGCTTTGGAGCAGGGAGGGTTGGCCACACTTTGGCAAAGGTGGGGATGCTGGGGATGACTCAGGGAACACGTGGTTACTTGTCAGAGCTGGGGGCCAGAATTAACTTTCGATCACTTCTTTGCTCTATTTTAACAAAGGTCTCCCTCCTCCAAGGCTTTGTGGGGATCCACCTGCAGCGCTGGGAAGCAGGAGAGCACAGAGGTGCTCAGGGATTCCAGCACTGGGGTGGAACCACCCAGGGCAGGGCTCTCCCCTCTCCCGGGCAAACCCTCCCGGGCAGCTTTTGGGAACGGCTTTGTGAACAATTTTTAAGTTAGATATTCCTTCTAATGCAGCTGCACTAATGAACATTCCTCACATAATTACGTGTAAAATAATAAGAGTCATAATCATCATCATCATCATCATCATTTGAGAATAAATAATAAAAGCTCCATTTCCTTACCTTTTTGGAAAGCAGGCAAAAGCTATACAGTAGGTGGAAGAGTGTACCAAGTAACAGACTTTTGAACACTCTTTCTTACTGGTGGTATAGAGTCTACAGGGAAAGTAAATACAAGGTATGTAGGATAGGTGTGGGCACAAGGAGCTCCCAGCCTGCCCTGCCTGAGGCCTGGCTCGAGGGGCAGTGAGAGCTGAGAGGCACCAGCACAGGGATCAGCTCTGGGCAGCACAGGGATCAGCTCTGGGCAGCACAGATGCACCAGCCCAGGGAGCTCAGCTGCCTCCAAACGGGGCAGCTGCTCACACAGGGCAGGGCTGGCTCAGCAAACTTCTCCTTCCCCTCCCCTGAACCAGCTCGGGTATTTTGGCTGCAGTTTCAGAGCCCCTGTCCCTCCTCAGCCACTGAGGCACTCACAGGTTCCTTGGCAGCAGCAGCAGCAATTTCAGTGCTTTCCTCAGGAAGGTGGAAGAGGCCCCGTGAGCTCAGTGATGTTAGGGGTGAGCAGGGATGGACACATAGACAGGACAGGAGGATGAGCAGGGATGGACACACAGACAGGACAGGAGGATGAGCAGGGATGGACAGACAAATAGCACAGGAGGATGAGCAGAGAGGGACACACAAACACAGCACAGGAGGATGAGGATGAGCAGGGATGGATAGACAAACAGGACAGGAGGATGAGCAGGGATGGACAGACAGAATGGGAGGATGAGCAGGGACGGACACACAAACAGCACGGGAGGATGAGCAGGGATGGACACACAGACACAGCACAGGAGGATGAGCATGGATGGACAGACAAACAGCAGAGGAGCAGCTGCAGGGTGAGGCAGGACACGTCTGTGCTCACAGACCCCACCCAGGCTCCCTGCAGTCAGTGCCCTCTGAGAGCTGAGGGGAGGGAGAGGGGCTGGCAGCACTGGGAAAGCTCCAGGGAACACAGGAACTGAGCCTGGGGCATTCCCTAGGAAAACTCTGCCAAGGAACTTCCACTGAATGCTCAAAGAGGACGTGTCCAAAGCAGGGCTGGATGAGGCTTGGAGCACCCAAGGTGCTAGTGGAAGGTTACAGGTCCCTGCCAGCCCAGCCTTTCTGGGGCTCCATGACAACAAACTCTGCTCATGGAGCCTGAGAGGCATCACCTCCCCATCACCTCACAAGCCCACTGCTGCCTTCCTGATTTCCTGTCACTCTGTTGGGCAGAGCCAGAATTCAAACAAGCTGCCTGGGAAAAGGAGTAATTACAGTAAAGCTCAATATAAGTTAAGTATGGGTTGGAGGTTTCTCTCCCAGTCTGACACTGCTCTTGCAGCAGGAGCTGGAGCAGACAGCCCAGCAGGGCTGCTCCACCTCGGGCTCCATCTGCCCAAAGTGTGGAATTCAGCCCCAGACACACAGGAGCACAAGAGACTCATCCCACTGGAGCTGCTGTGCACCAAATCCTGCTGATCCCAAACGTGCACTAGCAGGGAAGCCGTGCAGAGGGTGACAGCAGGCACATGCCAGATGGCAAACAGGAATGATTAAAGGAGTTTTCCTAAATAGATTGGAAAGCTTGGCCTTAATATATCCCATTCAGCATGAAAGGCCTCCCACGGTGTGGCTGGGGAGCTCAGCCTGTGAAATTCTGCTTTCCCAGAGATCCCAAGGAGGTGTGTAACACCCTGAGTCCCTGCTCCCCCTGACGGGTGGGAGATGAGGTCGCTGCTCCTCAAGTGATTCTCCTCTCCTGTTGATCAGAGGCTTCTTTCAGACTCTCTCCAAACCCCCAGTGTCTGAGCCCAAGTGCTCTGTACGCTTTCCCCAGCCTGAATTCCAGCAGAGTGCCCAGAGCTGTGGGCAGTGGTTCCTCAGGATGAGGATCCCCTGCTCCTGGGAAGCCCCTCAGGGAGCTCACAGACCTGCAGCTTGACCTGCACATCCTCAGCTCATTCCCACAGAAAGGGCTGGGCTGGAAGGGACCTCAGAGCCCACCCAGTGCCACCCTGCCATGGCAGGGACACCTCCACTGTCCCAGGCTGCTCCAACCTGGCCTTGGACACTTCCAGGGATCCACAGCTGCTCTGCTCTTTCAGAGCTCTACTGAACCTTGGGGATTTTTTCCAGGCTATGTCTCTGCAAACCCTCCCACATCCTGCTTTTGGTGTGGCCGTGCCCTGTGAGTAGGACAGCCCACAGAGGTGTGCTCAGCCCCCAGTTTCCAGCCTCTGGAGTGGGTGGATCCCGTGCTGGTGCTCCCCGGCTCTCGGGACACTCGGGACACTCGTGGCTTTCCCACAGGAATGGCAGCTCCAGCACCCAGCAGCTGAGCAAGCAACGGCAGCAGCCCGTGAGACAGAGCAGAAAATCAAACTGGAAACCCCAACTGTACTTGCAGAGCCTGGGAGCTGAGCCAGGCCAGCCCTGAGCTCTCTCTGTGGTGCTCACTCATCCTCTGAACCTCCCCAGGGATGGCCCCTCGTGCCCCCCTGAGCTCCACCTGAGCCTTGCACAGCCCCAAAAACCGACCCTGCCCCTGGCCAGAGCCCTGGGGGGAGCAGGCACCCCCTGCCCCACAGCCCCCAGGGCCATCCGAGGGGAGCAAGGCCAATTTCACCAGGAAATACTGAAAAAACATTCCTTGGATTTCTTTTGAAAGAAGAGATTTCCAATTAAAAAAAATGAAAAAGCTCCAAGATGCATCTAGGACAATTTGTAATTCACACTTTCTATTTTCTGATTGGTAAAACTCTGGAAATTTCTCTATTCACAGCATAAATTTATTTTTAAGTGAAATTGCTATAAAACATCAAAGCCATCTTTATGTATGGACACTGTACTCACAATTTCACTGAAATTTAAATTTGAGGAGTTTTGCTTAGATGCTATGACTTTTTTTTTAAGCTCACTAATAAAATTTTCTTTTTTTTGCACCTAAAAATGGAACTATAAACAACTTTTATTCAACAGAATATTCAAACTTTAAAAAAGAAATTCATTCCAGGTGTTCAATAAAATTACTTTTATACACATTCATGAATGCTGCCAGATCAGGGGGTTGATCAATAACCTAATCAATGCTATAGGACAGCAACTGTAGCAGTTGCTGGGACTAATGTACCCAGAACCTTTTAAGTACAGCAGAAGTTTATTTCATTTGATTTTCTATTAATTTGTATGAACACACAGACCTGGGGAATGAGCGAGTCGTGCTGGTTCAGCTGAGACTATGAACAGATGGAATTGTATATAAATAATGAAAATGTTTCAAAAAAATAGATATTTCACACACCATAAAAGAAAAAAAGGAAAAAGCCCAGTACGTGGTTTCTAAACCAGAAACTCAGAGATTGCACATTTCCTAACAAACACATTTATGTGCTTTAAAATCCCACTTGGTCAAGGCAAAAGTGGCACATCTGGGTAAGGCAGGGGCCTCTGCCCCTTGTGCCTCTTAAAAACATATACTGTTCCACAGCCCTGGACTAAAAATGGGGTGTTTGACCAGAAACGTGGGGCTGAGGTGGGCACTATTTACTTTGAGTAAAAATATTTCCTTCCCAAAGGAAAATCTGGCTGTTCTTTGAGGGGGGTGGGGTGGAATATTCTCAGAAGTCTGAAAGCAGCAGTAAGAGAATGAGACCAGGAGGGGACCTGGGGGTGGGATGTCCCCAGGCTGGGCTTCCCACAGGGAACACTGCAGCATCACAGCTTGTGTGGTCTTCTTTTTGCTCAGTTTGGGGATGAAACTTTTGGGGGTTGGGTTTTGCAGGGGAGAAGCTCATTTCAGCTTAGTTGATCCAAACAGTGTCTAGTGAAGTGCACCAGCAGCACATTCCCCTGCCCTGGCCCAGCTGGCTTTTAAATTCTCTTTTCCTTCCTTCCCTTCCTGAAATTTGCCTTGGCAGAGGACCCTGAGTGTCCCTGGGTGAGACCCCAGTGCAGGAATTCCATTTATTTCCTCCTGAGTGTCCCTGGGTGAGACCCCAGTGCAGGAATTCCATTTATTTCCCCCCGCTCTCAGGGCTCTGTCCAATACAAGTGGAAGAGGCCTAAAATAGCCCTTAATTTGTGAGAGCCATTTCCTCCCTGTCTCAGGTCAGAATCCCAGTCCAGCTTGCAAGGATGGATTCAGTTTTTCCAGCTGGAATGTGTTCTGTACCCCTGTGTGATCAGACATCCCAGAGGAGTCCTGCAGGGGTGAGCAGGGAGGAGGAGGGCAGTGTCAGGGACTTGCTGCCTGCTCCCACTGCTTTGCCAGGCAGGAATTCCAGCAGCAGCTCCGGGACAAGGAGGGGCAGAGAAGTGGCAGGGATTGAGGCAGGGAGTGGGTGAGTGGAGCACGGGCAGGGGAAGGGCATTTCTCCCCTCTCAGATCTGGTTTTGCACAAGAACTGCAGACGTGCAAAGCCTTGCAGTGTGCTGCAGAGCTGTGCAGCTGCCTCCTTCCTCAGCTCCTTCCAGATTCAAATGCAAATCAAATTTGATGGCCTCAGTCTGTAATTTCGTGCTGTGCTGTCCTCTGCTATGCACATTAAGGAAACTAGAAATGTCTTTGCCATCTATTTTCCTTTTAAATCAGTGGCAAGATTTGCATTAGGACCAGATGAGATCCCTAAATGGGAATCTTCGGGGACTGTGGGAGTTTGGCAGAGAATCAGGATGAAAAGTGGGCTTAGCAGAGCTACTGCAGAATGTGGTGCAGGATGTGAGCCTGTGCCTGGAGGGCCAGCTGGGCTGCAGGGTTCTGCGCCCAGGGATGCGCTGACCCTCGCCCACGGAGGGAAAGCAGGGGCAGCACGAGCTCCCCAGCACCGCGCGAGGCGGCTCAAAACCCGGAGGGAAACCCAGAGATTAAAAAGAGCCGCGAGAGCCGACCCCCCGAGGGAGCAGAGCAAGCAGGGGGAGCCGGGGGGCTGCAGAGCGCCCGTACTCACTGCTGGGGTCGACGTTCTCGCAGAGCTCGGTCCTGGCCTCGCCGTTGGGCCGCTCGCTGGCCTTGTGCGACAGGCGCGACGACATGGCGGCCGCCGTCACCACGGCCTTGAAGCTGCGCTTGCGCTTCTGCACGTTCAGCTCGGGGTGGAAGATGATGATGTAAACCTTGGGCATGTAGAGCATCCCCAGCGCCACCGACGCGCTCAGGTTCATGGAGATGGTGAGCGTGGTGGTCTGGATGTAGAGCTGTGGGACACAAGGGACAGCGGTTACAGGGCAGGGCCTGCACGGCTCCGGCACACACACCCCCAGCAAAGAGACTGACAGCAGTCTGTGTGTGTGTTACAAACACACACCCTGCAAAGAGATTTACAGCAGTCTGTGTGTGTGTTACACACCCCAGGCACACATACACCCTGCAAAGAGACTGACAGCAGTCTGTGTGTGTGTTACACACCTCAGGCACACATACACCCTGCAAAGAGATTTAGAACTCATTTAGAACTGATTTATAACTCTCTGTGTGTGTGTTACACACCTCGGGCACACACACCCCCTGCAAAGAGATTGACAGCAGTCTGTGTGTGTGTGTTACACACCTCAGGCACAGATACCCACTGCAAACTGATTTATAACTGATTTATAACAGTCTGTGTGTGTGTGTGTGTGTGTGTGTGTGTGTGTGTGTGTGTGTGTGTGTGTGTGTGTGTGTGTGTGTGTGTGTGTGTGTGTGTGTGTGTGTGTGTGTGTGTGTGTGTGTGTGTGTGTGTGTGTGTGTGTGTGTGTGTGTGTGTGTGTGTGTGTGTGTGTGTGTGTGTGTGTGTGTGTGTGTGTGTGTGTGTGTGTGTGTGTGTGTGTGTGTGTGTGTGTGTGTGTGTGTGTGTGTGTGTGTGTGTGTGTGTGTGTGTGTGTGTGTGTGTGTGTGTGTGTGTGTGTGTGTGTGTGTGTGTGTGTGTGTGTGTGTGTGTGTGTGTGTGTGTGTGTGTGTGTGTGTGTGTGTGTGTGTGTGTGTGTGTGTGTGTGTGTGTGTGTGTGTGTGTGTGTGTGTGTGTGTGTGTGTGTGTGTGTGTGTGTGTGTGTGTGTGTGTGTGTGTGTGTGTGTGTGTGTGTGTGTGTGTGTGTGTGTGTGTGTGTGTGTGTGTGTGTGTGTGTGTGTGTGTGTGTGTGTGTGTGTGTGTGTGTGTGTGTGTGTGTGTGTTACACACCTCAGGCACAGACACCCACTGCAAACTGATTTATAACCAGTCTGGATGTGTTACACACCATGGGCTGCAGCACTCCATAAATACCCAGTGTAAAGAGATTTTTCAGCAGTCTGGGTGTGTTGCCCATCAGGCCTGGCCAGGCTGCAGCAGTTCACACACAAACACTCATTTTACAGTGATTTTTAAGCAGTTTGCAATGGCAGTGTGTGAGCTGAGACCTTTGCACTGCAGCCACTGTGATGTCCCACGCAAATCCCCTGCCTGATCCACCTCAGTGCTGGACACTTCCAGTGGCTTTACCACCATTCCCACAGCAAGGTGTGGCACAGCTTTTGTTCAGTTATTCAAAGAGTGCAGATCAGATTTGGGTTGAAATAAATCTGATATAAATGAAGGTTTAGCTGAACTGTAAGTTACACAAGAGTTATTATAGAACTATAAAAACACAGGTTGGTAGATATGTCTGACTTTTAAAAACATTGAGGAAGGTGGGATTTTCTTTTTAATTGTGTGCAATTCACTGAAATGTATTTGCAGAGGGTGCACAATGGTTTCTGTGCTCGTGACACTCAGATGTGCTCAGGATTGTGAAAAAATATTTTCAGGTCAGAGAACAGGTACTGAGAGGAGTATTCAAAGAAACCACAGGGATTAAAAAATGTACTCTGCAAATATACAGGGGTAGAAAGTCTTTTTTACCCCCTCCTCCTTTTTTTTAAACTGTCTTTTCAGAGGACACAGGTAACAGATAAACCAGAACAAACCTCAGACTCTCAGACTTCAGAGGATTCAGCACAACTGAAAGCACAGAGACAGCACAACACAGGTGTGAGGGAGCTGGAGAGGCAGCAGCATCTCTGCAGATCCTCTGCAGAAATGAAATCTCCAGGAAACCCAGAGGGATGGGAAAGCATCACACCCCGAGGGTGGCTCCTTCAGAGCACTGTTTCCTCCTCCTCCCACTCAGTGCTCGGCAGCCTGAACTTCTGATGGAAAAACTCTGTCAGCAACACAAATGTCTCCAGACTTGCCCTAGTGGTGTCCTAAAGCCACCTCTGGGGGAGCTTCCAGAGCCTACACACACACCAAGCTCCTGTGGCTTGGGCTGCCCCTGCTCCTGTCCCTGGCTGTCCCTGTCCCTGCCCTGGCTGTCCCTGTCCTTGGCTGTCCCTGCCCCTGTCCCTGCAGGTGACACCCAGAGGTGCCCCCAGTTGTCTCCTGCTCCCTTTCATGTCTTTCCTTTCATTCTGCAGCAGTGCCCCAGACCCTCTCCAGGCTGCAGCCAGAGGCCTCCTGAGCTCCAGGGGCTGCCCAGTGGGGAACTGGCCTGACTGGGAGCTGCCTGCCCCGGGATCCTTTGATCCAACACCTTCCCCTCAGTCCCGGGCTGCTGCCAAGGCTGAGCCCGGCAGAGCAGCAGCAGCTCGGGATTGGCTTCTGTTTCCTTCTGCTGGGGAGGGGTTGGAGGTGAAATGATTATTTAATCAAAGGGGTCTCTGGCAGCAGAGCTCTCACCTTGCAAACCTGATGGGAGATAAAAGGCAGGGGAGAAAAGAGCGTTTGTAGAACAAGGAGGGATGAGTGACACACAAAGCTTCTCATGACAAATGGGAGCAGCTAAAGATAAGGGAAACTAATAGATATGCTTATTATGCAGAGCCTCAGTTTTATGTGTTTTATCTCTGCTTTGTGGTTTTACCAGTCAGACATAAAAATGCAGTTTACGTGAAACTATTTCATTTCTTATTTCACTTCTTCTGATAAATTCTGGGGAAGCATTTTAGATGAATGCAAATGGGTGACAAAGTACAAAGGATCAGATTTAACTGACAATGGGACTCTAATAACTCATGCGTGCCTTTTACAGCTGCTGAACCTGGCAGCTCCCAAACCTGAGATTAAATTAAGAAATTAAGATGCAGATTTAGTGAGAGATGCTCGAACTTGAGGTGAATGAGAACTGGGATGGGGCTTATTGAGCCTGGAGGGGAAGAGGCTCTGGGGTGACACAACGTGGCCTTCCAGGGCCTGAAGGAGCTGCAAGAAATGTGGGGAGAGAATTTACAAGGGCTGGAGGGACAGAGGAAGGGGAATGGCTTCAAACTGCAGAGGGCAGGGATGGATGGGATGTTGGGAAGAAATCCTTCCCTGGGAGGGTGGGAGGCCCTGGCACAGGGTGCCCAGAGCAGCTGTGGCTGCCCCTGGATCCCTGGCAGTGCCCAGGCCAGGCTGGACAGGGCTTGGAGCAGCCTGGGACAGTGGGAGGTGTCCCTGCCCTGGCTGGGGTGGCACTGCAGGAGCTCCAGGTCCCTCCCAACCCAAGCCATGCCATGATTGGAAATGTTGCCAGTGGAAATCCAGGTTTTCTAAAGCCAATCTGGTGTTGGTCTCCCAGGACCTCTCCCCTGTAGGGTTTGAAGCCACAGTGGCTGTGACAGAAGGACAAAGTCGTTCTGAAGGGTCACCCTCACTCAAATCTCCTTCTCTCTCAAGCAGACTCTGAATTTTGACAAATTTTAACTTCACACAACTGCGTTGCAAATGCACGACTTTGAAGCAGGCACTGGAGAAAACCCAACCCTGAGGACATCATTCACATGCAAAAGCACCTAGATTTTATCACTTCTTTTACATAAGTGATTTCCATTTGAATTTTAGATTTTTATGTTTTCCAGATTCTTGCTTTATTCATGCAAATCACAGAAATTACCTTCAAAACCTTGGGAGAAAATTGGACTGGCCTGGAATACACATATCTAATAACTGGCAATTTTTATAGAACAAAATACATCAATGGCTGATTTTGCATGAACTGTGATTTCTCTGGGAAGCTCTGCAGGATCAGGCCTCTGCCTTTGCCAAGCCAGGAGAGATTTCCAGCTGCTGGGCCAGAAGAACTGAACTCACAGTTTATATAACAATTTAACTCAGAGCTGCAGAGCTTTGAAAAGTCCCTTTAGGAGTCAGAAATCCTTTTTGCAGGCTAAAGCTTTGCCTTCAGTCTAATCAGGAGCAACTGCTCCTCTCTTCTAATTCAGCTTTCTAATTATGCACTGAATTGTGTTATGTTGCAATATGGAAATAAAGTGGTAACTTGAGATATTTTTGGACTCGTGCTATTACAAGCCAATTTATCTCACTTTTATATGGGAATTAAAACAAATGTTCTTACAGATGAAGGAGACAGTTTATAAATCTCCCAGAAGGCTTTTCCAGGTCATCTGAAGATTCTATCTCATTCTCTACATTATGTTGTGCAAATATGAGAATGAGAAACACTTTTTAATAAAAATTAAAATCAGTTTCCCCTGCGTTTCGTGTCTGCAGAAACTCGGGGAGAGAAGGGGCCCAAATGCCAGCGTGTCCTCGGGCATTTCAGGGCAAGGGGTGGGTGGGGCACCCCAGCCCTGCCCTGGAGCACTGTGCCCTCACTGAAAACCCCAGACCCTTCTGTCCTCTCCCCCAGACTGGCTCCTGGCAGGTCCAGGTGCCCTTGCCCAGGCAGCCCTGTCCCTCCTGGGCACTGCCAGAGCAGCCCTGTCCCTCCTGTCCCTCCTGGGCACTGCCAGGGCAGCCCTGTCCCTCCTGTCCCTCTCTCAGGGCACTGCCAGGGCAGCCCTGTCCCTCCTGTCCCTCCCAGGACACTGCCAGGGCAGCCCTGTCCCTCCTGTCCCTCTCTCAGGGCACTGCCAGGGCAGCCCTGTCCCTCCTGTCCCTCCTGGGCACTGCCAGGGCAGCCCTGTCCCTCCTGTCCCCCCAGGGCACTGCCAGGGAAATGGGAACAGCAGGGGAGGAGCCCTGCCAGCCCCTGTGCCCAGCAGCCAGGGCTGGGGACAAATGAGGTGACCCTGGGGCTCCAGACAAACCAGGTGACCCTGGGGCAGTGTTTGGGTGCCCAAAGAGCTCCACGGCTCCGGGCCAGGCTCAGGGAATGGGCTGCACATCTCAGAATCCCAGGATAGTTTGGGTTGGAAGGGACCTCAAAGTCCCTCCAGTGCCACCCCTGCCACGGCAGGGACACCTCCCACTGTCCCAGGCTGCTCCAAGCCCTGTCCAGCCTGGCCTTGGGCACTGCCAGGGATCCAGGGGCAGCCACAGCTGCTCTGGGCACCCTGTGTCAGGGCCTCCCACCCTCCCAGGGAAGGATTCCTTCCCAATATCCAGTTTATGCGAACAGAATGAGAATTCCTCAAATAGAAACATCTAAACCACAATCTTGCTGAGGGCAGAATCGTGTCCCAGCCCCTGTGGCAGCATTCCACAGCCCAGGATGCAGCAGGGGTGTCATGGATCATGTCCCAGCATGTTCCTCACAGCAGGAGGCTGGGCCATCAAAAGGAAAATTCAGGCATATTCCCAGAAATTCCCACCTGAGTGCAAAGGCAGCCAGAGTGGAGTAAACAGGACTAAAAGGACCAATTCCCAATTCCCAGTGCCTGCACAGTGAAACTGTTCCTCCTGATGTCACCTTGTCAGAGCCACTGTTCATTCTCACGTCCCAGGAGCACCCAGCACATCGAGTTTTTCAGCTTGTGGTTCACAGGCAAAAGTGGGGGAGGAGAGTTGAAGTGAATGTCTGTATTTTAAATATCTCACTTATTCCAGCTAAATATTTTACACAGCTTGTTCCCTTATATTAGGAACTTCCTTATGCAAGAAATTTGCATGCACCAAAAATAAACGTTTATGGGTTACATCTCTAACTTGTGTGATAATTCAAAATAGCAAATGCTGAAGCACTTGCTCTGAGGGTTCTGATGCAGATGCAGAAGAGGAGGAATTTTGTCCCTCCAGCCTGAGAGAGGAACTCTAACAGCTTATCTGGAAGGAAATTAAATTAGCCAGATAATTGGACAGAGCAGAGATGGAAAAGCAAGTGCTGCTTTCAAACAGCATCTGATGGGGAGAGAGAAATTGAAGTGGTATCAGAGGCAATCCCACAAGTCCAACAGTTCATACACACAACAACCAGCAGGTTCCTCCTGCTGCACAAAGAGCTGCCCTGGCTCGCTGGGGCAGGCACAGAGACCACAAAGGTGCCCAGGA
Organism: Notiomystis cincta; assembly: GCA_013398075.1. Taxonomy (NCBI): domain Eukaryota; kingdom Metazoa; phylum Chordata; class Aves; order Passeriformes; family Notiomystidae; genus Notiomystis; species Notiomystis cincta. The sequence continues at coordinate 64,785 of VZRX01023064.1, read as the reverse complement.
GCTGCTCAGCATCACTTGGGAATAGCTCAGCCAAGGGAGGGACAAGGCTGGGCCAGCGAGGATTAAAGGAGTTTGGAGCTGGATTTCAGTGCACAGGAACTGGCAGAGCGAAGGGTGGGCCAGGCAGGAACCCCCTGCAAGGACAGGGAGGTGTGAAGTGAGGTCTGTGCGTCCCAGCAGGGAGCAGGAGGAGCTCTGCAGACTGGGGAGCCCCCTCTCCCCTGGACACCCAGCTCTGCAGACTGGGGAGCCCCCTCTCCCCTGGACACCCAGCTCTGCTGTTTGGGGAGCCCCCTCTCCCCTGGACACCCAGCTCTGCAGATTGGGGAGCCCCCTCTCCCCTGGACACCCAGCTCTGCTGTTTGGGGAGCCCCCTCTCCCCTGGACACCCAGCTCTGCAGATTGGGGAGCCCCCTCTCCCCTGGGCACCCAGCTCTGCAGATTGGGGAGCCCCCTCTCCCCTGGACACCCAGCTCTGCAATCCCGTGTCCCCTGGGGATGAGGAGCCCGTGTCCCCTGGGGAAGCAGGGGGAGGGCAGCCAGGGGCAGGGCAGGGGCCGTGCTCAGGGACAGGATGAGCCCTCCCTGCCCTGCCCCTGCTGACAAAGAGGGACAGAAAACAGCTGCACGTCCCTCCCTAGTTTTGTTCCCTGCTGATCACAGTCTGCAGTGATGGACAGCATTTGGAATGGGTGAAGTTTCCCCACAGGACCCCAGCCGTGCTGCTCCCCAGTGCCCACAGCAGGAGTGTCCTGACACCCCACACCCTGCTGCTGCTCACCAAAGGGGCTGTGGGTGATCAGGGATTTCAGTCACAGCAGGGCTTGGCTGGATTTCAGGCACAGCCAGAGGGAAGAGCTCCAGAAATCCCATTTTCAATCCTTAGAACTGTCTAACATCTCTTGCTTGGCATTCCTGTTTGTGATCATAGCTCTAAAATAAGTTACACATCACTGTAAGAGACAACACCGAGTGCAGCAGGAGCAATGTACATCCTCAACTTCTATTATTAAAATAATGGCTTTTCCCTCTCTCATGGGCTGAGCACTTGGCTTTTTTGAGCTAGAAATAATTCTTCATCTGTCACTTCTCCCAAAAAACAAAAAAAAAGGGAAAGGAAAAAAGAGAAAGCTTTCATTTCATTGCTCCCCCTTGCCACTGCACTGCTAAATTGACTGACACACAATCTTGGCATTTTCGGGTATTCAGAGCCAGACTCTGGCTGCTGTTGTAAATCATATTTCTCCACACTTATTGCATTTTATTCATTTTATACATGACCAGAGATTAGAGTTCAAATGAAACAGATTTTGCTATCCTTCTTATATTCCAAACGTCACCAGTCTAGAAATCTTTAATTTTACTCACTTCAGCTATTGAATAATTCAATGTAAAAGGAGGAAAAACCCAACCCTTGATTCAAGATTTTGAGGAAAATAAAGTGAGACCCCAGGGCTGTGTCTCTGCAGGACAGTGGGCACTGCACAGTGCTGGCACTGTGGCACTGGGGGGGCTCCTGGGGCACTCAAGGTCCCCAAGGCCACACGAGGTCCCCATGGAGCTCATGATGTCCCCAAGGGGCTCACAATATCCCCAAGGACCTCACGATGTCCTCAGGGAGCTCACAGTGTCCTCAAGGACCTCACGATGTCCCCAAGGAGCTCACAGTGTCCCCAAGGGCCACACAGTGTCCCCAAAGGCCACACGAGCCAGGGAACCAAAAAACAATGTCCTCAGGGAGCTCACAGTGTCCCCAAGGGCCACACAGTGTCCCCAAGGGGCACCTGCCACTGGACCAGGTTGCTCCAAGCCCTGCAATCCCCGATATCTCCAAATATCCAACCTCTCATGCTCAGTTTTCAGCGAAGCTGGGGGAGAATTCCAAAGCATTCCATCAGACACCCACGGCCATCCAGCTCAGCAGAAAGTCCTGACTGGGCCCTGGACTTCCCAGAAATATTCCCAGGGTCAAATATTGCTTGGAAGGACAGAGCCCAGGCAGCCCCACACACACACACTCCTTCCTCACCAAACAGCTGCTCAGTGAACATCAGGAAAAGCTCTTCTGCAATTTTCCTTAAATTATTAAAGCATTCCAGAACAGAAAATAAACTCAGGTCAAAGGATTTTAAGACAATTCCATTTCCCATTCCATTGAATGAGCACGAGGAATATCAGTGGAAGATTTTGGTTATAAAGAGACAAAGTGCAAGTTAATGTGTGTGTAAATAAACACACAGATGGACAAGGAAATGGGCAGCTGAAAGTGTGATGGCCTTCAGAAATGGCCCTGCATAATAAATCAGTGCTGAAAACCTGGCACTGAGAAACCACCCAGTGCTCTAGAATTTCTCTTTGCAGTCAGCCAGGACAGTGGAGCTCAGAAAAGTCAGAAAATCCCAAAGACTAGAAAGGTGTTTTTATAAAAAACAACTTTAGATGCTTCACCTCATGCTGACCATGTGTTCAGGTAAACCTCTCTGATCACCAGGCTGAGGAATTACCCACAGAGCAGGAGAGCTGCTGGTGTTTAGCACTCGAGACAGGAGAGCCTGGAGTGATGTTTGGGTCTCCTTGGAAGAGCTGCAGACGCTTTCAGGTGTCTCTGTCCCCCCACACTCCAAAGAGGTGCCTTTCCCTGGAGTAAAACCCCAGGTTTGGGGAACAAGCAGTGCCAGGAGAAGGGGGAATGGCTTCCCTGCAGAGGGCAGGGCTGGGGGGCACAGGGAGGGACTGACTGACATTGCAGAGCCACGGCTGCAATTCACAGGGACACGGGGCACAGGCTCAGCCCCCCTCTGCCCTCCTTTGCTCACAGCCTTTGGAAGCTGCCAGGCAAGGCAAGGCAAGGCAGGAAGCATCTGGAACCGAAGGAATCGTGCCCTAGGGAAAAGCAGGATGGAAGCATCAGCGGGAGCTCTGAGGGACCCTGTGGCTCTCAGGCTGGCTCTCTCGTGGGGCAGGGGCTCCTGGGCTCCAGCTCGGAGCCAGGGCAGCTCCTGGAGCAGCTCCTGGAGCAGCTCCTGCATTGCCGAGGTTGTCATGGCAATGGGAACTCTGCGAGCACAGCCCCTGGAGCTGCAGCTTTGCCTTGGCAGCGCTGAAAAATACTGCCAGAATTATTCACAGCCTGCAAAGGAGAGGCACGAATGCCCTGGTGGCTCTCTCTCCACTCGGGCTCTTTAACAGTCTGGGGGCTGCAGCTTTGTTTTATTGCCCAGTAAATCACTCAGCCACACGCCAGGACAGCAAGCAGCCCTCTCACTTAGGGTACTCAGGTCTTGCAAAATTAAATCCATAATCCAGAATAAATACAGGCATGGTTGGAGTTCCCCAGCCACACACAGCGAGGTGACTCTGGGGAGACAAAGCACAAGGACCAAGCCAAGCCTCAGGCCAGCAGGGCAGGGCAGCCCCAGGCCAGGGCTCTGCAGCTCTGCCTGGGCTCCAGACTGAGCTGCACTGAGAGCCCATCCCACTCAGGCTCCCCTGGGCTGCCCACCTGCACTCCAGCACGAAACCCCAGGTGTTTCAGGGCAGGCAGAGACTCCTGCAGAAGGTTCATCTTACAGAGCAGCCTTCAACACCTTTTTTCTGTCCTTTCTCTCCAGTTCTGCCTCCCCTTATCCGGCCATATAAATGTTTGATTTATATCCAGCCAGTCTGGCCCACTTGGAAGGCTTTCCCTGAGATCAAACTGCTCTTTTTCTGAGACACTCCAGTTAATAAATTTCCTTTGCCTCCACTTGCTTCAGCCACTGAACATCCTCCACCTGCTGCCACTCTGGGCTTACAGAACTCACCCCAAACCTTCCCCAGGCAAACTGAAATCCTCTGGCCTTCCCAGAACAACAGAACTCATTCCCCTGCACAGCTGGGTGCAAGACCTCCAATGACCACAGCACTCAGCTCAGCCACTCTGGGTGTGAGCAGCTGAGCCCCAGGGGCTGCACCCCAACACTGCACTGAGGAGCTGCTGAGCCACAGCTCTGGGGGGCCCTGGTGTCACCAGGACCTGAAGGAGCCACCCCATCTCCTCTGTGGCCACTGCAGGCTGCTCATCTCTGGGAAACGCATCTGCCTGAGGGGAAGGAGCCTCCATCCCGCCCTTCCCTGGGGCTGCTGAATCTCAAATCACTGAGGCTGGAAAAGACCTCCAAGATCACCCTGGGGCTGTTCCCCACCTGGTCACTCACCTGGTCACCCACCTGATCACTCACCTGGTCACCCAGACCCGACTGCCAAGTCCAGGGAGGGCCACTCCAACACTGCCCTTTATACTGGGGCAACCCAGTATTCCCAGTAATCCTCCCCAGTATATTCCCAGCTCAGCCAGTGTGCAGACCCTCAAACCAACCCCACAAAACATCCCTTGCCCATGTAAGGCCAGTGGCCCAGCCCAGCCCTGCTCCCCCAGCACTGACTGTGGCCACCTCCCTTCCTCCAGCACTGCAAACCCCAAAAAGTCAGCTGGAACCTTTCAATGTCAGTGAAGTTGCACCCAGGCCCATATTGAGAACACATTCCATATATTTGCATACAAAGTAAGATCTAATTCTGCTTGGAGACCTTCAGGGGAATTTGAAGTGCAAGCTGGTGTCAGTGCAGGAGGGGGAGAGGGAGAGGATAATCCTGCACTTATTACTTCTCTTTAAAGACCTCTGGAGTAGAACACTGGCAATAAAAAGCACTGACAAATAGACATATGTGAAGCAAGCCAGTTTTTTTGACTTTTGAAATGATAATGTAATTATTATTTAAACCAGAGCATTTACATATTGCTTTGGCTACTTAGAAACAAACTTGTTCTGGCTGGACATGTCCTTTGTCACCACAGTGCTGGGGACAGAGTGTGGAATGTGCTCAGGGACTAAAGGCTGCAGTCATGTACCCAGAGCAGTCAGCAATTCATTTATCCTTACAACTGGGTTATTTATTCATTTCTATATTTATTTATTAGCATGCCCAGGGCAGCTGTGGCTGCCCCTGGATCCCTGGCAGTGCCCAAGGCCAGGCTGGACAGGATTTGGAGCAGCCTGGGACAGTGGGAGGTGTCCCTGCCATAGCAGGGGTGGCACTGAAGGGGCTTTAAGGTCCCTTTCAACTCAAACCATTCAGAAAATCATTAAATTTTCTGAAGGCTGACAGTAAACAGGGAGTGTGGCAGAGCTGCCCAAAGAATGGCAGATTCATGGATAAGGCAGCAAAGCCTTTGTTCCTGCCCAGCCATCGGCAGGAGCTGAAACCCTGGCGCAAGGAAAACAATTCCTTGTATTAAAGCAAAGCAATTTAAACCTCAACACAAAACCAAGCCAGATGGTCAGACAGGGTGTGTGGGCAGCAGCCCAAGCCCCACACAGGCTGGAGCCCCCGTGCTGCTCAGGTGTCCCTGCAGGACCGATGGCCCCGGGCTTCACCCAAACCCTGGCAGCACCAGCAGCGACCCCGCGGTGCAGCTGCCCCTGCCGGGGCCCGTGTGAGCGCTGCCAGGCCTGGGCCAGCCCCTCGCCCACCGCGGGTGTTCCCGTGGCTCCAGAGGGCTCCCCCGACCCCTCCTCATCCCACGGGAGCACCCCGGGCTCGAGGGACGGGCGGGAGCCGGGGCAGGGCCGGGGTTACCCCGAGCAGGGGGCGCGGGGAGTTTCACCTGCGCTCTTATTCCTTCGGAGGGGCGCGAGTTTGCCTTTAATTAACTCTGACTCGAGCCAGGCAATTCTCCTTGCTACTAATGTATCACAATTAGAACAAACCGTTGCCACGGCAACTGCCCAGAGCATCATAATTCCTACCCCGGCGCTGCTTTACGCCATCCCTGGGCTCCGCGACACGCAGATGGGCGGTTATTGTTATGCTAAATGGCAACGGGTAATCCCACAATACGAGATTATTTAGGTGCTCATTTAAACGCGATTTAATTACAAAAAGTCCATTATTTTAGGACCTGCCGGATTGCAGTCGTTCCGCGATCCCCCGTATCTTTGGGAGGTACCCGTGTGCACCAACGCTAATCCAGAGCATCAGGGAACAGCTTCTCTCTTAATTATCCAACACTGCCTTTTTACTGCAGGAACAACCCAAATCTCCATCTCAAATTAGCCGCTGCGGTGCCAGTTCACGGCGATATCCGAGCCAGTCTGCGGCGCGGGCTGGCGAAGGGACCCGCGCTCCTGCAGCAGCTCTCGCTCCCCATCACCCGCTCCGAGTTAACCCTGAAATCACCTCCCACACGTCAGCCACACCTCAGAGCTCTCACCGCAACTTGAATTATTCACGGCTCCCCATCAGCGGCTTCAGTTGGGGTACTCAAACTCAGAGCGAGCTGGGATATTACCGGGGGAGAAAAACCCGAGTTTTAAGCCCAAATCAGCTCACATGTTTAACTCATGCGTGGCCTGACGGAAGTTAACGGCCCGCAGACACTAATGTGAATCTGTACCTTTTTAAATATGTGTTAACGGGATAAAAAAGCGGAGCCTGGTTACTGCTGCCTTCAGAGCCGCGCTGTGACACTTCCCCGGGCGCCGTTCGCTGCCCCTACTGCAGGGCAGGAGGGACGCGGGGCGGCTCGCAGCTCCCTCGGGCCGCTGAGGAGCGCCAGGAGCGGGCACAGCCTGAACTTGTGGCGAGCTCTGCCTTCTGTCTGCGCCCAGAGAGCGAGCACCCGGGCCGGGGCAGAGCGAGCACCCCGGGCCGGGGCAGAGCGAGCATCCCGGGCCGGGGGACAGCGAGCATCCCGGGCCGGGGCAGAGCGAGCA
>VZRX01023064.1:14556-57519 GCA_013398075.1 Notiomystis cincta | reverse complement strand
CCGGACCGGAGCGGGGCTCGGGGCCGAGAGGACCGGACCGGAGCGGGGCTCGGGCCCGAGAGGACCGAACCAGAGCGGGGCTCGGGGCCGAGAGGACCGGACCGGAGCGATGCTCGGGCCCGAGAGGGCCGGACCGGAGCGGGGCTCGGGGCCGAGAGGACCGGACCGGAGCGGGGCTCGGGCCCGAGAGGACCGGACCGGAGCGATGCTCGGGCCCGAGAGGGCCGGACCGGAGCGGGGCTCGGGGCCGCTCTGCTCGCGCCCTGCCAGCACCAACGGCGAAATTCCCGGGCCCTGACCTCCCTTTCTTATCTTCAGTCGTTATCAGATTTCATCTTCCACTCAATAAAACCTCCTAAAACAACATTGATCCCGAACTTCTGGAGAATCAAATCACTTGACTTCCTTGGTCCTCCAATTAAGGCCCCAGAATAAATCTTAACTACTCCCTCAGACCAGTTTTCACAAGACTTTCTTCAGCTGTAATCACGTTTAAGCACCTTGGCTAAACTAATTGATTTCCGTTGCCTTTCCTTCCCACCACCTAAGAGAGTCTGTGCTGAGCTTCCCAGTGCATCTCCTCCCCGGCTTACTGTGAATTACTGCTGCCAGCTCCCTTGTTAAGCAGGATCTGCTCCACTACTAAAAAGAGCTATCTTGTCTCCAAACGATATTTAATTATCTCCATTAAACGTTACAGGCTGCTCTGATGCCGGAGATGTAAATCAGAGGGAACAAGAGGAAGATGAGAGCATATTGTTCATCACATGTTTTGTCCTCCTACTCCCTCTGCACTCTCTTAAATAAGTGTCTCTAGAGGTAAGGCCAACGCAGACCCTGGGAACACTCGACTTACCCAATTTCGAATACACACATTGTTTTTCACTGGTGAAACCATGAAACTCGAGGGCCTGGGCAGGGTTAAACCTCAGCTTTCCCTGCTGTGGCAGAGGCAGTTAAGGGCTGAAGGGATGGTGTTTAACGAGCAATTAACAGCGCAAGAAAAGCTGTTACTGCTGAGTGAGCAACCCCTGCTCTGCTTCACCGTTCCCCCACCTGGGTTTTGTCACCACAGCCACTCAAAGGCCAAGCCATGGGCTGAACTCCGTCCCTTTGAGAGCCCTCCCGTTTGTCACAGGGCATCGATCCCCTGACAGCATTCCCAGCCCCCTTCTGCTCTGTCAGCAGCACCGTGGGGCTCTGAAGCTGCTGGGGACACAGGGACCTGCTGGCACCTGTGCCAGGGACACGGGGACTCACTGGCACTCTGTCCCAGGCACAGGGATCCACTGGCATCTTGTCCCAGGGACACAGGGACACAGGGACCTGCTGGCACTTTATCCCAGGGACACAGGGATCCACTGGCACCCTGTCCCAGGGACACAGGGACCTGCTGGCACCCTGTCCCAGGGACACAGAGACACAGGGACACAGGGACCTGCTGGCACCCCATGTCAGGGACACAGGGACCTGCTGGCACCTGTGCCAGGGACACGGGGACTCACTGGCACTCTGTCCCAGGGACACAGGGACCCACTGGCACCCCATGCCAGGGACACAGGGACCCCCCTCCCAACACAGCCAGGCCCAGCAGTGTGGGGGTGCCCTGGTCAGAGCCCAGGGCCGTGTCCCTGGTGGCCGTGGCCCCTCCCCAGCACTGACCCCCCTGGGGCTCTGGCCCAGCACAAACCTCTCACCCCCAGCTCTGCTGCTGGAGGGAAGGATCCCCATCAGCTGCTGTTGCCTAATTCTCCTGGATGAAACAAACACCGAATTAAAAAAGCTGTTATTGCAAAATGCAGAAATAGAAACATGCCCCCAATCACTTTTGGTGTGGTACAGTTGGGACACAAATTTTTTTGCTTCAGTCTACAAGAATTCATTGTTGTTTCTCTTTAACCTTCTGCTAAGCTTGTGCCTCAAAGACAAAGCACGAGGCAATTTCTGTGACTGAGTGTGATGGTTTCTACTTTTATTATTATTACATACCTGCTAAGACCACTTGAAACAACAAATAAATCCTTCAGCTCAATATTTCTCTGTCCATCTCTTACATACAGGGAATCCCACTTTTTGCTTTGCATTGAATTGGCCTTGCTAGACTGAAAATGCTCTTTGCAGAGCAGCTCTTTCCTCCCACTGCAAACCCAGCTGTGTTTAGCTCTGGTGTGCACAGAGGAGCTGAGTCTGGTGTCAGAGGAGCCCTCCCAGAGATCTCTCTCCATGATGCACAGAGGCCTTGCCTTGTGGAGAGGAGATTCCCTTAACACATCCCAAGGAACTTGGGATTTTTTACTGATATTAGAGGAAAATTTTGGCTGAAGGAGGGTAGATTTATATTAGATATCAGAGGAAATTCTTCCCTGGGAGGGTGGGAGGCCCTGGCACAGCCAGTGACCCCTGGCAGTGTCCAAGACCAGGCTGGACAGGGCTTGGAGCACCTTGGGACAGTGGGAGGTGTCCCTGCCATGGCAGGGGTGGGATGGGCTTTGAGGTCCTTTCCAACCCAACCCATTCCATGATTCCCTGAATGGCTGACTCCAAAGCTGAGTGCTCTCTCCATTCCACAGTGGTGTGGAGCAGGATGATGCCCTGGCAGTGCCCGTGGGCAGTCACTCCCTGTGACACCCATCCCATGAGCTCTCTCCAAACAAGGCTTCCCCTGGCTCTTCCTGCTCCTCCCCTGGCAGTTTTCCTTGCTCCTGCCAGTGTGTTCCTGTTTATTGCAAAACAAACAAGAGAAAATCCCCCCTCCAGCTGCGAGCCCAGCAGTGAGGGATGATGCTCCTTCTGCAGGGGCTCCTCCACCTGGGGCCCTTTGCAGGCTCCTTCCATAACCCACTCAGGAGATGACAGAAGTGCTTAAGGACCAATTCTTGCTGCTGAAAGCCCTGATCAACCCAAACCCTGACTCCAGCCAGCATCCACGTTCAGCAAGGAAATTGAGAAACATCTGCATAACTCACATTGTATTGAATAAGCCCTTCATGGCTCTGCTTTTGTTCCTGGATGAGCTTAGAATCAGCAGCCATTATTTCTGCCTGCAAATACCGTGATTGTGTTTGTGCAACAGCCGGGGGCAGAGCCTGGCTGTGCTCTGCTTCTCTCAGAGCTCCAGCTCCGGGCTGGCGCCGTGTGCTGAGCTGAGCCGAGGGGCTCTGCAGCTCATTAACGGGGTGCTCTGCAGGCTCATTAACTGGGGTGCTCTGCAGCTCATTAACGGGGTGCTCTGCAAGCTGATTAACTGGGGTGCTCTGCAGCTCATTAACGGGGTGCTCTGCAGGCTCATTAACTGGGGTGCTCTGCAGCTCATTAACTGCTCTGAGCAGCGGCAGAAAGGGGAGCCAGAGTACCTGCAGAAACAGAACCCAGGTACCTGCAGAGAGGGGAATCCAAGGTACCTGCAGAGAGGGGAGCCCAGAGTTGCTGCAGAAAGGGAGCCCAGGTACCTGCAGAGAGGGGAGCCCAGAGTTGCTGCAGAAAGGGAACCCAGGTACCTGCAGAGAGGGGAGCCCAGAGTTGCTGCAGAAAGGGAGCCCAGGTACCTGCAGAGAGGGGAGCCCAGAGTTGCTGCAGAAAGGGAGCCCAGGTACCTGCAGCAACACTCCGACTGAGCTCCATCCCCCTGCCCAGCAGAGCACCCTGTCCTCTGGCTGACCCTACAGGGGGACAATCCTACAGAGACTGGGAACAGCTTCCAGACCCCCCCTGAGCCCCTGGAATGGGGCTCTCCTCAAAAACGCACGCTGGAAGAGAATCAGTGTGTCAGGAATTTATAAGTCCCTCTGGGAAGCCACATCATCCTTGTGATACACTTATCTTAAGCCTCGCACACACAGGAAATTCAAAATATTCCTTAAAATCACAGAATCCCCTTTAGGATCACCAGGTCTCATCTTCAGCCCAGCAGCACCACCACGTTCACCACTCCATCACCTCCCGAAGTGCCACATTCACACTCTGAACACTCTCAAGGATCCTTTCACGGTGAAAATACATTATCACAAATCAAACTACCTGCGAAGACATTCAAACAAACCCACCCTCCTCCCTCTGGAGTGGGTTATTTTGTGGTTGATTGCTCTGGAAGAGCTGTTCCACAGCTCCACAGCCACCCCTCGCTCCCCTGGCCCCCAGCCCAGCACTCCCCAGGGAGCTGAGCCCAGCACAGGGCTTTGCAAAGCTCAGGAATTCAGCAAACTGGGAACCCCCCAGCCCCATCCATCAGCGTGGCATGGTCGAGGCAGAGCTCTGCTGGGGGAATTGTGTTGTCAGCCCAAGTGAGTTTGACATTCAGAGATACCAGAAGGCAAGCAAAGAAAAAAGTTTCATCAACACAGTAATTACTGCTCTGGACTCAACAGAGCCCAAATTATTTCCCGGTGAGGGGCTGTCAGTTTGTGCTGCAGATAAAAACTGCTGATAGGGCTGCCAGGGGCCCGTGCAGAGATGGCTTTTCAGATGTAAAACCCTCCTGGCAACTCTACATTTTCTAAAAAAAAATGAGGAACAAAAAAAGTACATGCCAACACTATGCATTAAACACCTACACGTTTTCTCCTTTAAAAATTGTGTTGCTTTTTAGCCAGAGGCAGTTAAATATGCACCAGAAATTCTGGGGGGAAAAGAGACCTTTCTTCCCCACTTTTCCTTTTTTTGAAGCTGTGTGTGCCCAGGACAGGGGCAGCTGTGGCCTGCCCAGAGCTGGTGATGCTGAGAGCCACGGGCAAGTGCCTCTGCCACAGCAGGGCTCACAGGTGGGAAGGCACCACAAATATCCCCAAATCTGCTCTTGCAGTCAATCAGGATTGTCCAGGCTTGGGGCTCTTGGTGACAGGGTCAAAATGGAGACAGAGGAGGCTGAGGAGGAGCTGGGTCCAACTCCCAGTGCTGCACCAGTGCCACAGAGGGAGGCTCAGGCTGGAGATCAGGGAAAGGCTCTTCCCCAGAGGGTGCTGGCATTGCCCAGGCTCCCCAGGAGAGTTTGGACACCAGGGAGGCCCAGGGTGGGAGTGTTGGGGTGTCTGTGTAGGGACAGATAGATGATCCTGGTGGGTCCCTTCTAGCCCAGAATATTCTGTGATTTTCACCTCTCCTTTCTGGGTTCCATTTATTTTCCCATCTTCCAAATAACTTTTTTTTTTTTCCTGTCTCCTCAGCACAGCTGGGAATGGAAAAGGCTGGAATTATCACAGCAAAGAGATCCCTCACTGCCAACATCAGACTTCAAAGCAGCCACTCAGAGGCTTCAAAGGGTCCCGGGTGACGCAGCACCACCGTGGGGACAGGAACCAAGTCGCTTCTGCTTCAACGAACCCACCTCCCCCGTGAGAGAAACGTGGTGTGGCTGCCCCACCACAGATCCCTGCTCCAATAACTGCAGATTTCATCAGAGGAATTGATTGTTAATTATGTTGCAGCTCTCCCTGTCCGTGCTGTCAGCAGTGCCGTGTGAGGCGTGAGGTGTGAGGTGTGAGCAGAGCTCCCTCTGCACCTGGCCCTGCTGGTGGCACTGCTGGCTGCCCGAGCCCCCCCTCCTCAGGTAATTATGTGCAACACGATTGTGGCCTTGGGCTCTGCCTGCTCAGTGTTTGCAATTAGATTTTACTACAAAAGTACATATTAACATTAAAGGAGCATTACAATGCAGCGAGCGTGATAAACCAGAGCGACGTAACTGTTCCTTCTGCTTCTGTTCTTTCAAGAATCATAATCACCGTTAATTTATGGTCTTCTGAGGAGGATCTAATTACTCCAATCAGCCCTTATTTCACTCAGAGTGTGCACGTGTGCTGTTCCCTGCCTTTAAATACCTGCCTTGACAAGAGAGACGAGGCAGAGTTGGGTTTGCAGGTCCTGCAGGCTCCCCTGCCTGCCTGGGCTCGGGTCTGGCCATGGCCGGGTGCTGTCCCTGTCCCTGTCCCAGTGCTGTCCCTGTCCCAGTGCTGTCCCTGTCCCTGTGCTGTCCCTGTCCCGAGACAGGGCCGAGCAGAGGCAGGATCCCCTTCCAGGAGAGCCCCGATTTGGGAATACCCTGCAGCACTGGGGGCAGTCTGTTTATCACCCAAAGCCTCTGTTTGTACAAGGCACCGCCTGGAAGAGCAGAGGTGTCACCTCCCACCGCTGGCCAAATCCTGGGTAAATCCTCCTGCCCCTTGGATCTGCTGAAGACCCCCTGAGGCACGGCCAGGCCAGCACAGCCAGAGCTGAGCCAGCTCTGAGGGTTCTTCAAAGCACAGCCACGACACAGAGTACCCCCGAGTTCCCCCAGACCCCTCCTGATCCCAGGGACAGCCCCTGTCACAGTGTCACAGCCTCTGTCACAGTGTCACAGTGTCACAGCCACCTCTGTGGGAGCAGGGACAGCCCCTGTCACAGTGTCACAGTCCATGGCAGCAGGGCCAGCCCCAGTCACAGTGTCACAGCCTCTGTCACAGTGTCACAGTCCATGGCAGCAGGGCCAGCCCCAGTCACAGTGTCACAGCCTCTGTCACAGTGTCACAGTCCATGGCAGCAGGGCCAGCCCCAGTCACAGTGTCACAGCCCCTGTCACAGTGTCACAGCCACCTCTGTGGGAGCAGGGCCAGCCCCAGTCACAGTGTCACAGCCCCTGTCACAGTGTCACAGTCCATGGGAGCAGGGACATCCCCTTGCACAGTGTCACAGCCCCTGTCACAGTGTCACAGCCACCTCTGTGTCCCCAGGGCCAGCAGCCACCCTCAGCCAGCCCCTGGTAGGACCCAGGGCACAGCAGGGCCCTGCAGCACCAATCTCAGCCCTTTTCCACACTCACCCATCCCACGAGTTTTCCCCCCAAGCTCTGGTTTGCCTTTCCCCCTGTGAGCTTAACATTTTTGATTACTTCTACAGAAATTAGACCTGAAACTCTACAGACACTCAAAGCTTTTCATAAGGGCTTTTCTACACTTTTCAGCAGTGTCGTTACATAACCTGATATAAACCTAGGCCAGGATAATTTTTGGAGTGAAGGTTATCAGCCTTCCAAAAAATTCCACTGATTATTTCACTTCTAGATTTCAAAGAACACCTAATTTCTCCTCAATTAAAATGCAGAACTCCAGTACTCCACAAAAGTGGGTTTTCTTGAATACCCTGTGCTTGGAGGATCTCCAGCCCTCGTGGCTGCTGCCTGGAGGGTCTGAACTGCAATGAGGTGAAGCTGCTCTCCAGTTCAGGCAACTCAGGACAACTCTGATGTCAGATCCTGAAATTCCAGGGTGTCCTCAGGGATATAGTCAAGGCTGGATAAAATTAAGAACTTCAGCATCTGAACATGCAGATAATGAAGTGATGGGTGAAGTGAAAGTGCATCAATGAGAAACTTCTGGGATCAGAATCCTCCTTTAAACAAAAGCTGCAACCCACCCATGTGAGCCCCAAATTGTAGCACACTCAGTCACATTCCCTGGGAGCCTCAAAGCCACATTTTCTCCCTGATCCAACAGTGTAAAACTCCAACAAATGTTGCATTAAATTCTTCATAACTCCCAAATCCACATATGTAGAGTTGCTATAGCAACTGTCAGCTCAAGCCTTCCCAAGGGAGAAAATAAAAGTGTGTCCTACCTGGCTAATTGGTATTTGTGTTACAGAGAATTGAAGGGTAACTTAGTTCCACCAAAAAATAGAACAGAGACTGAAGTGCTCCTGTGCTAATGTGACATTATTTAATCTGAACAAGGACCCATTTTGCATGTGCCTTCAAATTACTGTATTTATGGAACACTCAACACAATAAGTTAAAGTGTTGCTGCCAAATATGCCTGACTTGCCCTGCTTATTGATTTGAATAAAAGGGGCATTGAAAAAAAATAGAGAAGCAAGAAGGAAGGTGGAAGAGCTGATGGGATTATGGATTTCAAATTTCAGTGGTTGTATTACAGAAAATTGCAGAACCCCCCAGAAAACCCCAACAGTTTACAGCTGAAAGTTCATGCAGAAAAACTCTTTTCCCTATTCCAACTTTTCCCTATTCCAACTTTTCCCTATTTCTCATCATTGCAGGAATAAAGCTCCCAAGCAGGACAGCCACACTGGCTGAACAGCAGCCACCCCTCACTCAGTCATGATTAGAACTTTTTTAACTTGAAAAAAGCCCTAAAAACCATTCAATAAAAAATCCCCCTGGCAGGATATATTCAGGAGCACTGAGAGCTCTCACTGGCTTGTAAACACATCCAGAAATGTATTCTTTTAATCTTAGCACAATTACTAAATAAAAGTCATCACAGGCAGCAGAACCTCTGTGAAACATGAAAATGTAACGATGACATCTCTCCCTCTCAGCCCAGTGACATGATCTGAGGAAAGGAGATTTTAGGGCAACATTCAGCTTCTCTGGGCAGCCTGTGCCAGGGCCTCCCCTCCAATGGGGTGGAATTCCCTCCATATATCCACGTGTCCATATATCCACATATGCACATATCCACATGTCCAGTCTAACCCCCCCGAAAGGCCCAGTGCCTTTTGAGCAGACCCACACTGAAGGAAGGCTCTTTGTGAGCAGACACAGCACAGTTCCTGCCCAGAGCTCCTCCAAGGCATTCCAGGGTACTGAAACACAACCCCCAGAGCTGCTCGGCACAGGCAGAGCTCTGAGAGCTCTGGTGCCAGCCAGGGCCATGGGGACCCAGGGGTGCTGGGGCCTGGGAAGGATGGGAACATTCCATGGGATCCATGGGCTGTGACCAGACCAAGCCCATAGACCACAACTGACCCATGAATCACAACCAGCCACATGTTCTCTCCAGTGTTTGATAATGGACAAAGACACAGGCTGGGTGAACTCGAGCTGGAAAAAGGTCTGGAAGCTGCTTTTACCATGTGCACCTCGTGGTTCATCTCCATGCTAGGGAAACTCGGATTTCTGGCCTTGCCCACCTCCCTCCACCTGCTGCAACAGCTCCTGCTTGAATTATTCACCTTTTATGAATGACCTGCAGCACATTGCTGGTTTTTTTGTTGTTGCTGGAGGTGTTACTCTGTACCCTGAACAAGGCAGGTGTTTTCAATATGCCTTCTGCTGAACAACATTATGCTTGTATTTATCGATAAAATAAAATAAATCCATAGACTGAAACCCACAGTGTTATATACAACCCCATTCCTCAGTTTAAAAGATTGTGCTGCATGAGATTTTTCAGCAGGTGCAATTTCCATTTCAGCACAGACATGTGTGGCTGAGCTAAGGCACAATATTTTCCCGAAGAAATATCTGACAGGAAATCAGTAGCAAACACCAAAAAGCACAATCCCTGCACCCCCACCCAAAGGAGTGCCAGAGAAGAGAGAAAAGCAGCAGAGCTCCTGCAGCTGCAGCTCAGTGCAGGGCAGGAGGGGGAAAGCCCCAGGGGCAGGGTTTGACATCGTGCAGGGACACAGGGACAGGGGGATACAGGGACACAGGGACACAGGGACAGGGACACAGGGACACAGGGACACAGGGACAGGGACACAGGGACAGGGGGATACAGGGACACAGGGACAGGGACAGGAGGACAGGGACACAAGGACACAGGGACACAAGGACAGGGCTGTACCTGGGGGCCTCCACCACGGCCACAGCAGAGGGAGGGTCCCACTGGGGGCTTTGCTGTTCAAGGCAGAGCAGCTTCCAGCCCAAGGAATGGGGATGAGCCCCAGCAGCACAGAGCAGCCACTGCTGTCCCTGTCCCTGTCCCCAGTGTCCCTGGGCTGGGGCACAGCACAGGGAGGGGCTGCTTCCCCTGCCCTGTACCACCTTCTGTGTGAGAGCAAGCTCATCATCATCCTCATCCTCAGCCCACATGGGCTGGATGAGAGCCCAGCACTTCCAGAGCCCAGGTTTAATCCCTCTCCTGGAGTACACCCCGAGGTTCTGCTGCTGAACAACTCCGAGTGCTGGCAGCAGCCTTTGGAATTCTCTGTGGTTTGACATCTCCTGGGTAAATCTCTGCAGACAATTCCAAGCACTTCATCCCAGTGCCCTGCAGGCCCCCCCGGCACGCAGGGAGCTCGGGGGCTGCTCAGCACTGCAGGTGTCAGAGCCAGGGTATGAACAGACCCCACTGCAGCCAGAGCTGCCTCTGCTCTTCCTTATCTCGCCCTGGACAGGGAGAGCAGAGGCGTCTGAAGTGTTTGTGAGCCTTGGTTGGTTTCCTTTCCAGCTGAAATTGATTCCCTCTAGGGATGCAGTGGCTCTGGAAAGCCCAGAGCAGAGGTGAGAGGATACATGGGAACCTCTCCATAACCTTTGTTCCTACCTGGCCATCCTGGGTGATCCCCTCCCCTGCCAGCAAACTCCCTCCTGGGTGACCCCTCCTCCGCTGAGGGCCAAAGCTGGGGCCAAGCAATTGCAAATCTCTGTGAGCAGCTGAGCTGGAGAGCACAAAGCTCTGTGCAGCCCTTCCTGGGGAAGAGCCCTGGGGCAGGGCACAGACATGTCCCAGTGACCCTGCTGTGTTCACCTCAGCAGCCTGGCTGAAACCACTGCCTTTGGGAGTGAGCCCTGCCCAGATCCAGCTGGGACTGGAATCTGCTCAGCCATTAAAAAGACACAGTAACTCCATCCACGGCACCGAGCCCGCCCAGCTCTGTGTTCCAGAACAAATGGGAACTGAAAATAGAGGTGAAGAAAGGAACAAGAAGCCAAA
This sequence comes from Notiomystis cincta, assembly GCA_013398075.1. Classification (NCBI taxonomy): domain Eukaryota; kingdom Metazoa; phylum Chordata; class Aves; order Passeriformes; family Notiomystidae; genus Notiomystis; species Notiomystis cincta. The sequence continues at coordinate 46,867 of VZRX01023064.1, read as the reverse complement.
GCTCTTTTCTGCAGGGGAAGCATGGGTTTGGGATCCAGGGATAACAGCATGCCACTACATCCATGCAAGGGCTGGGGGAGCATTCGAGGCAGCTGAGTGAAGCCTGGATTCAGGAGCACACCACAGGTAAGGATGTGGCAGCACGTTCCTCCAGGCTGGGCTGGGGTGGAGGGGTAAAACAGACTGACAGCAGCTCAGGACAGCCCAGTATCGCCACTGCTCTCTGAATATTGGGCTTGCAGGTATTTACCAAATCCCTCTGAAATGACAGCTTTTCTCCAGAGAGAAGTAAAAGTGAATCTGCATCAGCTGGAGCCACTGGGCTCAGCCACGGGAGCTCAGGACAGGCCCTTTACTCCGAGGTGTAAATGTGTCCCGGGGCTGTTCTGTGAGCAGAGCACTCATCAGACTCCACGCTGCCCTCAGGGCTCAGGTCCAGAAGCACAGGACTCCATCTGAGTATTTTTTGACAGTTTCCTTGCTTGCATCTTGCATTCAAAACGATTTAGTTAGGAGATGCCTCTTTGTGGATAATATGACAGCTAATTCCCACTTACCCTACTGCAAAGAAACAATTGAAATAGATGCAACAATAAAAGTAATGGCTAATGTGATTGCTATTGATCATTTGCCAGTTTATCAAATGAATGGCCCACGAGCTAAAGGGGAAGGAGAACAGTGCCACAGACTGCCCACGAGGCAGGAAGGAGCTGAGGAGAGCTCAGCTGGAAATCCAGGGACAGCTGACCAGCAGCACGTGGTTACAACCACAGAGCATCCTGAGGTACCTGTGCACTCTCACCTACCTTTTCGGCTGACTGGGCAGTGCCAAAAAATATTGGAATGAAGGCAAGCCATACTATACAGGTAGTGTACATAGTGAATCCAATGGGTTTGGCTTCGTTAAAATTCTCTGGGACCCCCCGAGTCTTGATGGCATACACAGTGCACGTCACCATGAGCAGAATGCTATAACCCAAGGAACAAATGATTTGTAGATCCGTAATGTCACATTTGAGGACTCCTCTGGCCTGATCGGGGTTCATAGTTTTCTGCTCATCATAATCTATGATGATGTTGGGAGGGTCAACCGCGAACCAGATGAAGACGCCCAGCAGCTGGACCGAGATGAGGCTGGAGGTGATGGCCAGCTGCGAGGTGGGGCTGATGAGCCTGGGCGCCGTCACCGACTTCTTGCCCTGCTCGAAGATGCGGTAGATGCGGTTGGTCTTGGTGAGCAGCGCGGCGTAGCTGATGCACATGCCCAGCCCCAGGAAGACCCTGCGGAAGGAGCACACGGCCACGTCGGGCTTGGCGATCATCAGGAAGGTGATGATGTAGCACAGGAAGATGCCGGTGAGCAGCACGTAGCTGAGCTCGCGGCCCGAGGCCCGCACGATCGGCGTGTCGTTGTAGCGGATGAAGGTGGCCACGACGAAGATGGTGGCGATGATGCCCAGCATGGCCAGGAAGACGGGGATGACGGCCCAGGGCGAGTGCCACTCCAGCTTGATGATGGGGATGGAGCGGCAGCCGGTGCGGTTCTCGTTGGGCCGCTCGTTGTAGGAGCACAGCAGGCAGGTGACCTCGTCGGCCTGGTACTGGTACCCGTCACACAGCTCGCAGTGCCAGCAGCACGGCATCCCCTTCACCATCTTCTTCCTCTCGCCCGGCCGGCACGGCTGGCTGCACACCGAGGGCGGCACGGAGCGCACGCCCCCGCCCCACTGCATCTCCTCGATCTGCGGGACAGGGACACAGACAGCCTGGGTCAGGGCTGGGCATGGGTCAGGACTGGGTTAGGACTGGGTTAGGGCTGGGTCAGGACTCAGTTAGGGCTGGGTCAGGGCTGGGTCAGAGCTGGGTCAGGGCTGGGTCAGGGCTGGCTGCACACCGAGGGCGGCACGGAGCGCACGCCCCCGCCCCACTGCATCTCCTCGATCTGCGGGACAGGGACACAGACAGCCTGGGTCAGGGCTGGGCATGGGTCAGGACTGGGTTAGGACTGGGTTAGGGCTGGGTCAGGACTCAGTTAGGGCTGGGTCAGGGCTGGGTCAGAGCTGGGTCAGGGCTGGGTCAGGGCTGGCTGCACACCGAGGGCGGCACGGAGCGCACGCCCCCGCCCCACTGCATCTCCTCGATCTGCGGGACAGGGACACACAGGCTCAGGGTCAGGGCTGGCAGGCACAGACACGAGCTGGGAATGAATGAGGGGGGACCCAGGGGCACCCAGCACACAAACCCCAGCTGGATGAAGTTCCCAGGTGGCAGACTCCTGGAACCACACACTGGTGCCTCTGTGTGGCCCTGGTGCCTGTGTTTACTGCCTGCATTTCTCATTTCTATTTGTAGTTAATCTGATGGAATGACACACAACCCCAGACAAACCAGGAGAGGGAAAACCTGTATTTTCATGAAAATTAATAAGAACATTGCAATCCTTGAGGGAAGGTAGGACTTACATTTGCAAGGCTGCTTTCCACGAACCTTGGGGCTTCTTACCGAAACAGAACAGAGATCTCCCTTCCTGGAAGTGCTACTGACCAGGGGAAGATTTGAAATGAGGTGGAAATGTGTTTTTATAGGGCATGGGATCAGTGAGAATGGGGGAAGGTCTGCTATGCAAGCCAGGTATGAAATATGAGGGACAAAGAAAATGGCCATCACTGAAAAAAGCAAAAATTAGATAATATTTCATTTCAAAGTCACATTCAGCTTTTGAAATACCACATGTGCTTCTGGGAATGCAAATGGCAAATGATTATATTAAATATATGGAAAGTCTCACTTGCTCTGCAGTCTGAAGAATCCTGAACTCCAAGGTATGTGACAAAGGCTCCCAAGTACTGTGGGAAATTAGACTCACAAATCATTTCAAACTATGCCCGACTAAAGCCACTCACCACGTTCCAAGAATGAGGAAGGTTTAGCCCTGGAGCCTCAGTGAAACAGTCCAGACTGGAGGGCTGGGAAGGTCCTGGCATTCCAGTTACCAACCCAGCTGCCCAGCAGCACCTCAGTGGCTCCAGCAGCTGCTCTGGGGGTGTGTGTTTTCCAAACAGAAAACCTGATCCCCTGGGATGGATGTGAATAAGTGTTAGTACAAACCAAATTTCAGCTATTTTTCTTTAGGCCACTTAAATGCTGACAAGCTCCATGAATTTTCCTACAAGTCAAAATTCTAGGATGAGTTTCTTAAATCAGCTGCCTTAATTATCCATGGAGACAGGAAGAGTTGGGTGGGCAAGTCTTAAACTGAAGGATTAAGCTGCACCTTCCTAATTTAAATCAAAATAGATCCTGTATCATCTTCATTTTATATACATGAAAACACCAAACCCTGAAGTCACACTGCTCAGACACTGGAGTATCAAGAGTCTCTCTGTGAATGCTGTAGAAACAGTCCCTCAGTGAGAGATATTCCAGAGGTCTGCCACTGCCTGGAAACTTCATTAACCTGCAGTATTCTGGGGGAGAGCAGAGATCCATGAACTCCTTTCTCCTGCTCCTGGAGCTGGGGGTGTGCAGCTACAGGAGGCAAAGGAGTGCTGATGACAAAGGGAAACACAAAGACTCATTGAATTGCACTGGGAAATGGTGCTCTGGTCTCCTGGCAGTGCAAGGAGCCAGGAAATCCATTGCCATGCCCGAGGCCACCCAGGGCTCAGGGCTAAAGGGTTCTGCACAGAGAGGATCAAGCAGAGTCAAGGGAAGACCTTTCCCTGGCCCCTTGGGATGACACCACGAGAGCTCCAGCACTGGCCCTGGACAGATCTGCAGAGTTCTGCTGCTTCTGGAGAACATTCAGGATGCAAAGTGCCTGTGAGGGGATGCTGGGCACCAACACCTGCACCAGGGACTGAGGACCTGCTCAAACCACAGACATTTTCCCCACTCAGAAAAGCACATTTTGGAAAGCACATTTGTCCCACACCTACACATCTCTTAAACACCTCCAAGGATTAGCTGAAAATGCCTATCACAGTCTACAAAGCAGGAAGCAAAAAAATTCCTACATTATGAGAAAGTGCTCTTGCAATTAATAGAAAAATTGGAGGTTTTTTATGTAGAACCTTCCATCCCAGTCCAGGGATAAGGGAATTTATTCTTCCCAAACCAAGAGCACTGCCAAAGGCAGCCAGACACTGTACCCACAGTGATGTCACACCTTGAACTGCACCCTTGGCCAAGTCAGTGCCCAGGGACACGAGGAGCTTCCTTCCACTGCAGTTCTGGCAGATTTGGAAGGATTTTCTCCCTGCTCCCACACATCCCCCAGCTCCTGAATGCCTCGAGCAAGAAGGATTGCATCCACTCACAATACATATTCTCATTAAGTTCTCTATAGAGCAAACATTAACAAGAAATGCTTAGTCTGTCTCATAAGGCCTAATGTAATTGTTCATTTTAATGAATAAAGTAACTGGATATCTGTGTATAATTCAAACATTGCTGCTTCGCTCCCTTTGCCACAAACATTTCCATAATAAGCCATTTGTTCTGAACTTAATTGTTTCGTGCAATGTTTGATTAAAATAGAAATCAGGATGAAAATAATTACATTAGTGGTAATTAACCTACTCAGGGAAGAGAATAGCCACGTTCCCTGATAGCACTTCCTCAATGATGGTGCCATTAATTTCATGGACACACAGAACCCAGTGGTGAGGGCTGGGCTGGGATTTATTGCCACCTCCAGACTGCAGCTCCTAACTCAGCACTTCAGGCTTTTGTGTGTATTCCACTTTGCACACAGCAATATTTGCATGACTTAGCTCTTTAGGCTCAGCTATTAATGTCTTGTAATTAGTTTTTAAATCCAGGGATTTACCATGATAATGGTTTTAAGCTAAGAATATGTCAATAACACACCCTCAGCAGAGTCTTCTGCAAAATATCAACTGAAATGCCTGTAAGAGATAACAGTGATGATAAGCCAGACTGCCAGGGAGGACGCAGAGCTGCTCCAGTGCCTGGGCCAGACACGGTTTCACCTCCCACTGTAACTCCTCCTCACTTCCCTGGCTGCAGGGATTGATGGGGAAGCCTTGTGGCAGCACTGAGCCTGCAAGGTGGTGGAGGCAAAAAATCCCACCAGCTCTGCCTTGTGCCAAACAAATTCCTGCACTGAGCAGAGCAGCCTTAACACCTCTGCAGGATAGCACAGAATTCCCAGAGATCCAAACTCTCTTGAAACAGAAGGATTGTTTGTGCTGCAGCAGCACGTGAGGCTGTGTCCCTGCCCCTGCTGTGGGAACTGACACTGCTCCCATCCCATCCCATCNCCCCTCTTCACCTGGGCACTGCAGCCTTGCTCTGACACCCAGGCACTCCAGAATGGGGCAGAGCTCTCTCCTACCTCTCAATTTCCTCTTGTTTTAGACCAAAGTCAAACCTCACACCCTCCCAGCAGCTTCCAACCCACAGGCAGGGCAGGGCAGGGCAGGGCAGGGCAGGGCAGGGCTGGGCAGGGAGCACCAGCCAGCAGCCTCCCAACCCCGGGTCACGGTGCCTCTCCTGGACCCAGAGCTGCCACCAGAGCACCTCTGCTCTCCCCAGACCGTGCTCACCCAGCCCTGAGCTCTGCAGCCCAGCCCTGCCTCGTGGCAGATGCTTTTCCTCCCTCCTTCCAGGGGATCCCCACGGAACCCTCCACCAGCCACAGGGAGCACTGGCCCCGTGCTGATCCCCACGAGCCTCTCGGGCTGGAGAGTGCTTTGGGGTTCTGAGGACCCTTCAACAGAAAACTGCTTCAGAGGAGAAGCAAAACCTCTGAGACTCTTCCTGCTCTGCTGCATTAATTATCTTAAATCACTCCAATGTATCTCCCACATAAACAGAAGTTAAATGTCATCCCATGTATTTTGTCCTGGTTCCTCCTGCTGCTGCCTGCCCAGTTTGTGCCCTCCTGGCAGAGCAGCCACTGAGTCTTGCCCTGAAAAACACACTGAACAGGCAAATCACAACTTCCTGCTTGAAAATGATAAACTCATCATGTCTCAAAGGCTTGCAGCCAAAAAGCACCTGAATTGTCACTGTCAGCACAAATCCCAAATGTCACAAGATGGTGACAACATTCCCGAGGCTCAGACCCTCATCTTCCCACCTGCTGATTCACACCCTTGTTAATGAGGAAAGTGCCCCCAGGATCAGCCTCACCCAGGCACTGCTCAGCTCCAATTTCTGGCTCTCCTGAGAGCTGTGGCAGCTCCTGGGGAGCCCTGGCGTGGGCAGGGAGCCCACGGTGCCAAGGCTGCAGGAACCTGTGTGGGAAACAACGCTCCTCGAGCTCCTGGGAGAGCCTGGGAGAGCCTGGGATCCCGGGAGTGCTGCCAGCCCCGCCCCGGGCTGTGCCCCAGTGCCCCGGGGCTGGGACACCAGTGCTGCACTGGGGACTGCAGGGCTGGGCTCTCCTCCAGCCAGGAAATCTCATTTCACTTCCAGCCCTTCTCTCCCTGCAGGGCGTGGGGAGAGGCCACTCCTGTCACACTCCTGTCCCACATCTGTCGCACTCCTGTCCCACTCCCATCTCTCTCCTATCCCACTCCCATCTCCCCCCCATCTCTCTCCCATCCCATTCCCATCTCTCCCCCATCCCACTCCAGGCTCAGCTGAGAGGATCCCAGAGTCACAGACCCACTGAGGGGCCAGCCCTGAGCCAGCCCTGCTCACTGCCCCCAGCACTGACCCTCCAGCCCTCCCTTCCCCTCTCCAGCCCCTGGAGGTTTTCCTTGGGGAGAGGGCCTGGAACTGGACCCAGCCCTCACAGTGCCCCTGGGCAGTTCCTGTCACATCCCATTTAACACCTTCCAACATTCCACCCATCGAAGCTGGAAACTTCCACCTAATGCCACCCACAGCTCCCTCACTGCAAGTGCTCTCAGGTGTTCTCACTGAGCAGTTCTTAACCCTCACTTATGTCCCTGTCATTCCTACTCCTCCTTTGTCTCCCCTTTAATATTTGCCAGTGTTTTGCAGCAGCCCCAGCTGCTCTACCCCAGCAGCACCAGGAGCTCCTCTGAGCATTCAGAACTCCACCTCTAATGAGATCCAAGGGCCATTTGTTCTACATTAAAGCAAGGACATTGCCAGCACTGATGTAGAGAAAAATGCTTAATCCACAATTTTTTGCAAAAATGCTTATTATTATACATTTCTGTTGACACACAATAAAATGGAAAATTAATTATTTTAATGCTTTTATATCTGCCTACAGCTTTGTGTTGTCTTCTCACTAATGGAAGGGGGTGGACCATGCATCTTCAGTATTCATCCTGCAGCCCCTGCATAATATTTTTTTAATTAAAAAAGGAGCATGTGCTTCCAAATGTGCATTTATAACACACAGTTCTTGTCTCTTTAAATGGATAGGTTAGGGCAAAACTATCTTCTGAAAGCAGAGCTAATCCAAGGCATTTTTTTATCTTAAAGTAGCTTAGAATGAGGGAAAATCTGAATCATCACAGAAGCCCACCCAGTTCCCCCCCTTGCCATGGCAGGGACACCTCCCACTGCCCCAGGCTGCTCCAACCCCAACGTCCAGCCTGGCCTGGACACTTCAGGACAGCAGAGTTTTTATTGTGCAGGATGGCAGGAAAGCCCCAGCCCCATGAACACAGCCCCTAACCCAGAGCAGCTGAGATCAAACACTCATTTCTAACACACTCACAGTGCTGGTTAAATCCTCCAGAACAAGCCTGGCTGACAATGGCACATCCAGAGTTCTGCAAATCCAAGAATTCTGCTTTTTCTCCTGAAAGCTCCTTTTCAGAGCTGTTTTTCACGGCACAGCCATGAAAGGTTTGAGGAAAGGGTTAACCCTTTACCTTTGTTTCTCTCTCTTGTGAACTAATAACTTCTTATTTTTCCTGTTATTTGTGATTGTGACCAAGTTCTGCCAAACCCAACACAGAGCTCCCAGCCTGGAAAGGGCAGTAATGAGAGGGAACCAAAGACCTGTGTGTAATTTGGAGAGCATTTCTCTTGGAGTGCCTGCCAGCTCAGAAGTACTTGTGTTTATTTATCCTCAGCATTCCCGAGCTCATCCCAAGACCAGCATTTTCCAGTCAAATTACCTGGTGCCAGTTTTCCCTTCCTGAAGCCTCAGCATCCATGGGACAATAATTTCCTCATCACAACTCCTGTGCCAGGCATAACAACACAGGGCAGGGAAGGAAGATGAAAGAAATACAAAACTCTGTGGGAAATTCAGTACCCAGCTCATTTAGGCCCTAATCAGATTGCTGCAGTGATATTAATAATACTAATAATATTAAATTATCCTGCTCAGGTTATGCTCAGTCAGTTGGGCCCTGAAAGAACTGCAGATGTACACAGAAAGTGAAGAATGGCTGATGGCCCCACACTCTCCCAGGGGAGCAGCTGCTCCCAGGACAGGGAATTCTCTTCCCACAGACAGGGTAAGGCCTGCAGTGTAATCCCTGCAAGGAAACCTGGCAGTGGGGAGATGGGGTTCAGCCAGGGGAGGGGGAGCAGGCTGGACTGAGTCACAGAGGTGAGGAGAAAAGCTCTGCCACCCCTTCCAGCTGCATTTTTGGGAGCAAGAGGGCAAAGGGAGGGGTCTGTACAAGCCTCCACCAGCCAAAGTATAGGCACTGCTAAAGCAGAGTAAAATACCTGATTCCAGTGAGCTCTGGGAACTGTTCACAGCCACTCCCAGACCCCCTCCCCAGCTAAAGGTGGGATTCACAAGTAAACAAGGTCCTTCCATGGGAACCATTTCAGCAGCAGTTTCATAACATGTACATTTTTGGTTTAGTGGAAGAAAAAACAAATAAAACAGGAAAACAAAGCAAATAAAGGCTTCCCCTCAAGTTGCTTCAGAGCAGACTAAAGACCCTTTGCAGCTGTTTATTTGGGGCCATAATTGTCCATCATTTGAACAATTAGCTGGAGACACATTAAATTCCACATTACACATCTGATATTACAGCTCTGCCACCAGCCACAGCGAGTTCCTTCAGAAACCAGCATTCAGGGACATTTAAATAGTGATTATTTCTGACCCACTCAATACATGTGGCCTGTCAAGAACCTTTATGCGTGGCTGAAATGTCGAGGGCTGCTCACACAGGCCTGACGTGAGCAGGGCTTTCAGCCACCCTTGGTGGGGTTTGGTTCTGCTCCCTAAAGCAAACAGGCACAGTGTGATACATCTGTCATCATCTCCACTCTACCACCCCTGGCACTGGCATCTGTGTGGCACCAAAATTTCATTTTGCAAAACACAGCTGGGTTATGTTTGGGATCTGCAGAAGCTGCTCTAAGCCAAGGCTTCCCAGAGCTGTTAATACAGTGTATTAAAGGAGTTTACATGCAAATCTGATCAACAAAAATGGAGACACAGCAGCAAGTTTTGGCTGCTGGTAACTGTCACAAGACTGCTGGCACGACTGGCAGGTGCCAGCCCTGCTCTGCTGGCAAACCTGGGGCAGGTGCAGTGCCAAAGTGTAATCCTGCTGACTGCCCCACTGCTGGCAGGGGAGGGCCAGGCAGTCACTGCTCACAGGGACAGGGATGTCCAGCACACACCTCTTCCAGCCAACCAGAAAGAGGAGGGAAAGGAGACACCAAGGGAAGAACAGCACTGGGGTGCCCTGGCTCTGCTGACCACTCCTCCCAGGCAGAAACCACCCTTACCTCCCACGGGAAAAGACAGAAGTATCTTGGATCTGGAGGCTCAGATCCAGTCATTACTTTGCTGCTTGTGCCTGTTCTGCAGAGCCCCTGCCTGCAGCACTGCCCCCCATCCCACACACCTTCAGAGGGACTTCGTGGACATTTTCATTTTCATCTGTTTTCATCCAGCCTCCTCTGCCAGGGCACGGGTGAGACAGGAACATCCACCCGGGCTCTGCTGCCACCTCCACGGGCCTGGGCATCATCCCAGGGGCTGCAGCCTCCAGGTGACAGAGGTGACCCCCAGAGGGTGCAGCCTCCAAGGTGACAGAGGTGATGCCCGGGGGCTGCAGCCCCCAGGTGACAGGGCTGTCCGAGGCTGAGGCTGGGTGGGAGCCATGGGGGCTCTGCTGGGCTGGAACCAGGGGGAACAGGATGGAAACACTGGGCAGAACCACAGAGAAAGAGCCCAGTGGCTCCAACTGGGACCCTGAGCTCTCTGCTGGATCCCTGAGCTCCTTGGTGGATCCCTGAGCTCTCTGCTGGATCCCTGAGCTCCCTGCTGGATCCCTGAGCTCCTTCCTGGGACCCTGAGCTCCCTGCTGGGTCCCTGAGCTCCCTGCTGGGTCCCTGATCAGCCTGCTGGATCCCTGAGCTCCTTCCTGGGACCCTGAGCTCCCTGCTGGGTCCCTGAGCTCCCTGCTGGGTCAGCTGGGAGGCTTTGGGGAGATGCCCAGAGCTCCCACACTGGTGAGGTCGCTGTGCCCACTCCCCTGGAGCACGAGGAGCTGTGGCAGCAGACAGCTCTGGTGCACAGCTGAAGTGCTTCGCTCTCCATAGCTGGGTGAACTTCTCCAAACACAACAAAGCACATCTGTCACTGAAGAGCCTCTTCCCGTTTTCAGATATTAAATAAAGAATATTGCACCCTCAATAACACACAAACTGACATTGTTACTGCTGCCAAAAGCAACCAAACATGTTCATTAGCCATAAAATATCCCAGCAAAGCATTTGCTCTTGAATATATTTGCTGACAAAACCACATTAGCCTCGTGAAAAGGCTTTACAGAGGCATGTGTAGGCACAGAACCAGCACCTCTTGTGAAGACAGGGTGATTTATTTTTTAACTCCCATTTCTTACATAACTCATTCTCAGAGTGTGTCTGCCTGCAGGCTCATGGGCATGGAAGAGAACAACACAAGACAAGGCAAAAATCTCAACTCTTCTGCTACATCATTTTTTTGCCATCGCAGCTTTCACGAGCTGCTTGCTCCAGGTTTCCCCTGTCTTTACCCACATATGTAATCCATCCCAGAGACTCAGCCTGCTCTCCCTCAGGGGTTACATCCCACAAGCCCTCCCCCAGTGAGAGTCTCAGACCTGCAGCAGACTTGCAGTGATGCTCTGCCTCGCCAGAGCTGATGGAGCTGAGCTGCCAGCCCAGCCCAGCCCTCGTGCTGCTGCTGCTGCCTGGGCCAAGCAGGTCAACAACAGAGAGGAAATGACATTTCACATCTTCAGCTCCCTCCCTGAGCTGGTCTGCAGAGTGAGGGGCAAGATTTAACCACTGCCTTCCTGTTGAGATACAGCACAAATCTGCATGGAAAGCCTGGCCTGGCTGAGCCTGTGCTACAGAACCACCCTGCCCCACTCACCTGGCTCCCAGCAGGTGTCCCGAGCCTGTGCCCTCCTCTGATAAATCCACTTCCAGCACCACCTGCACCAACCCCACCTGCAGCCCCAGAGCCTCTGGTTTCATCCCAAGGCACCCTCTGAGTCCAGCTGCAGCCACAGCTCGTGCAGGACCTGTGGTTTCACTGCCTGCTCCATCCCTCGTGCAGCCTCGTGCAGGAGCAGGAATCAGCAGATGGGCATCCTGCAGGCCAGTGGTTTGAAAAATTCCCTTCCACTTGGCTGCAAGGTAATTCTGCAAGTTAAGATAATTAAAGGTGTTTGTGCCGGTCACGGCTGACATGGGCAATGAAAGATTGCAGGATTTAATGAGGAACAAAATAAACAACATCCATTCTTGCAGCACACACCAGGGCATGGTGGCCAGAAGATGTCACTGGGAGGAGTTCTGGGATCCCAGGGATGGATTTCAGTTCCTCACTGGGCCACAGAGTTTGGCTGAGGGGTAAGAGAGGCTGAGCTCAGCCAGGCCCAGCCATGGCCAAGGGCTGTGCAAACGGGCTGCAGGGCCTTTGGAGGGGCTCTCCCTGAGCTGCATTAATAATTTATGGGAATAATTCCCATAAATCCAGACACCCCATCCCTGTGAGGGCACTGTCACCACGGGTCACCCAGTGACACCTGCAGGCACAGGAGCAGGGCAGCAGAAGATGCAGAGTGTCCCTGACAGTGCCACAACCAGAAACTCCATCTGAACACGTTCTGCTCCAAAGAAAGAACCCCAAACCCAGCAACAAACCCAAGAAAACAAGGAACAGAAATCAACCTGAACATGTTACTTTAGAAAAATACCATCTGTTGGCAGAATATTCCTGAGCAACAAACATCACTGAAGAGGAGCTTGGATCCAATTCCAATTCGAATATTTTATCAAAAAAAGGCAGGTACAGCCAAGTCTCTTGCCAGCAGGTTAGACACTTAATTACTCTCTTCACCAGCTCACTATTCATAACATTTATTTCCAAATTCCCTAACAGAGATGTTTATGGCATGTAAATTGATGAGTCTGAGCCCAAAAGGGTTCAGGAGCTGTTGGAGTGAGCAGGTTCTACATCAATTGCACAGAGGGTTACAGAGTTCCTCAATGCACTGCTGTGTGTGGGGAAAAGAGAATTGCAGTGTGGAGGTCCTGTCATGTCAGTGACCATGGTGTCCCTGTCCCTCTCCCTGCACCTGTCCCTGCTGCTGTCCTGCCAGCTACAGGGATGTCACCTCTTTCAAACCAGACTATTTCCCACCCTGCCACCCCAGGGAAAGAGCAGCCCCAGCCCAGGGAATTATTAACGAGCCCGTGCCCAGCACGAGGCAGGGCTGGTAAGGGGGGCAGGATCCATGAAGGGCTGTGTTCGTGGAACCACTGATAATTATCAACATCCTCCATCTCCCAAGCACTTGTCTGGCAGGGCTGCAGGCACAGATCACCTGTGGCTGGGGGACATCCACAGAGGGGAGGGAAGCACAGCCCAGCTCCAGCCCTGCTCTGCCCCACACCCTGAGCCACCTGCAGTCCCAGGGCCCACCCAAAGCACAATGCAGATCTCGTTTTTCCCCGTGTGCAGTACATTTAGGCACCTCTGGAATGTATTTGTTTCTGTTTGCACATGAATTAATTAGAGGAATGGTTTAGTTTTATCTGGGCTCACGGGCAGCCCTGCCTGATGCTTTGGGAGTGAGGCACGGCTCGAGCACGAGCTGCCTGACATCTCCAGGGCAGCAAGGGACAGGACAGGGTGTTTTCTGTGCCCAGCCCAGGACACACCTTCTGCAGCCCTGCTGACTGTGTGCTGCAGGGCCCCAGTGCCCAGTGCCCCCTTAGGAGCCGGAGCTGGAAGAGAGCACCTGGCACGTGGAGACACCGATGCAATTAAGGCACAACATGATGCACCCTCTGCAGACACTAATGGCCTTATTACAGCATTCATTAGACAATCAGACTGAAAAACAGCCCCTAATCAGCTTGCTCCAGGAAGACCTCCCTCTCCAATGGCAAATAACCAGGTCTCATGGAAGCATCTCACTGCTCCAGGCTGAGGGTGAAGGAAGAGGGCATCGTGCTGCTGTGGAGGGATGGCCCAGGTGACCCCAACAGAACAGGGCAGGAGCCCTTCCCCAGGCAGAGCTGTCCTCTGCAGTCCAGCCAGCACCTCCAGCCCATCAGGCAGGGTCCCAGCACGCCCAGCTCACTGTCTCTGGACCCCAGGGAGCAGCTCCTGTCCACAGGCAGGAGCCCTGAGGGTCTGTCCAGCCTCAGCACAAGGCAATACCTGGGCAAAGCAGGTCCAACAATTTCACAGGGATTGTTTCCTTTACCTCTTGATTTTGACAGTTCTGGGATACTTGCCCAGGGAATGGGATTGGAAAACATAATAAACCTGGGACCTGCTGAGTTAACTGTACCTCGAGAAAGAGAAGCAATATCACCAAATTTCCCAGGAGAAGCTGTGCTTCCTCTAGGAGTGATCCATTTCACCCTCCTTCAGGCACATCAGCTCCTCCAGGAGAGATGTGTTTGTGTTTGTGTCAGGCACCTCCAAGCATGAGAAGCCACATTTTTAGGAGGCAGCCACATATGGGAGCTGCCCAGCCAGCTCCTTGCAGTCCTACAGTGCCCCTTATCCAGCAGCCCCAAAGGCTGCCCAGAGCCTTACAAACAGCACACTCAGCAAGGGCACACCCAGAGCTGGAGCCACGGCAGGTGGGGGCAAAGCAGGGCAGGGAGGGGTTCATTCCTTGTCTGAGATCCAAAGAGAAGCACCAGGCATGGAGGAGGAGCTGCCTCCTGGCCCCACTGCCATCCTCACCATTTCCTACTGCTTGAACCAAGCCTGGGATATAAAGGAAAACAACAAACTGGAATTACCCATTGGAAAAGCAAACCACCCAAAAACCAGCTGCTGCACAACACTCCTCATCCTCCCCAGGCAGATTGGCTCCTTTTCACCAGCAGCACTCCTGGCTTTTGAAACACATCAAAGCTGGACCCAGCCCAAGCAGCTCTGTAAGGCTGGAGCTGCCCTGTGGCACTGAGTGCACCCTCCCAGAGCTCCAGCCCTGGGCTGGAGCTGCCCCTGTGGCCAGAGGATTTCCATCCTAATTGCACAGCTGTATCTCTGCTCTTCAACAGGCGCTGGGGGTCACGGTGCTGCATTTCAACAGGGATGGGGCTGGCCAAGTTTCTGATCCTAAAATCCAGGGCAGAGCATTCCAAATGGCAGGAGATGGGAACTATAAATACTGCATCCCAAATCTGCATGCCAGGGGCGAGGAGGGGCTGGCAGAGCCTGGCAGAACCCTCAGCAAGGAGAGGGGTGGGACGTGGTCTTCCCTGGCCTCCTGACATGGGGGGCACCTCAGCATCACACCCCTGCTGCAGGGAGAACAAAGCACTGCCATGGCTCTGCATGGAACAGTGGCCAAGCCCTTTACAATTGGACATCTGCTCGTTTTATTCTCTCACAGACACCTGGAATGCAGCCAAAACTGTTACTGAGCCACGCACGAGGAGCTGGGCAGCGCTGCGCTCAGTTTGCTACTGAGCAGGCAGGAGAAAAGGGGGTGATTGCACTGCTTCACCTACCCTGTTCCACCCCAGGTGTGTGCAGTGAAAGGTTATAAGATATTTTGTTGTGTGAGCTGTGAAATGTCAGTGCAGGGTGGGTGAAGAGCAGTGGGGAGCAGAGCCGGGCTCGGAGCGGCGCTGCCTGGAGCAGCTCTGCCACCAGCACCCAGCACAGGGGATGCCAAGGTGGGGGAAACCACCGGGTTGAGGACAGCAGGCAGCCCCAGGTAATCCATAAACCCTGGTTTGTCAACCCAGGACAACAATGAGAAAACAAACAGAGCAGATCTGAAGAGGTGTAATGTAAATAAGTCGTTAAAGCTCTCCTCAATCTGCCTGCTCACAGAAGCAAAAGAGAGAGAAAACTGCAAGAGAAGTTACTCTGCAGTCCTACATGAAACATTCTGGTTCAGCTGTCCACATCAATCCAGCCTGTGCCACCACACTCCAAGCAGCACCACGAATGGGCAGCTGGCCACTGCTGAGGGCACCACAGTTGCCTGAGCCCCAGCAGCCCTGCCAGAGGAACCAAGGGTAAAACATTTCTGTTCCTTCCTGGAATGAGGATGATGAAAGCAAGAAAATACTCACTCACCTATGTTGGTCTCCTGCAGTTATTTCCCTCCTGCCTCTGGGACCTGCAGTGTCCTTACCTTTAAGGAGCAGCTTTTCCCGTTCAGAACCCAGGAAATTCAGACACACAGACACAGAACTGACTGAGACTGCCCAGAGCAACAGAACTCTTGGAAAACAAAGCACCACTGCAGCAGCTGCCAAATCCAAATCAGCACTTGCACCAAGCATCCTTTGCTTTCCCCTCTTGTGTTGTATTTAAGGAATAAGAACTGGGGAAACATCCCCTGAAGAGTTATTGCCACAATAATTACTGAAGACAAATCCTATCCTCTGGTAGCTTTCCCTGGGATGTGTTTAATAGTATTTATTTTGGTTATTTCCAGGAATCCTCCACTTCTCCAAACTCCACGAGTGTCTTTACTATTGTAAGAAATAATACAGTAATACAAAAGGGATTATCTTATATGTATTTGTGTGAGAAACTGGGACACTTGAGTGATTAGAAGGGAGTTAGTGAGAGAGTCTCAGCTACTGGTATGACCCTGTGGCCATGAGGAGACGAGGGTGAGGAAAGAGGTCTTTTTATGGAAACATTTAACACAACAACAGGAATACAAATCAAGCCCCATTAATTTAGCTTTAAATTTTAATGAATCAGGATGTGCAGTTTACATAAAGAAGGATTTGCTTAATAAAATATTAATATTTTTTGTTAAAAGAACTGTAAATTGCAAGTTAATATAGGTTTCCTTATATAGAACATCAAAAGTTGAAAAGCACTGAAAGAGCAAATCAAACAGAGAAAGTCAAAATGGGCCAAAATTCAAGGAGAGCAAAATATTGTTTGTGATCACCCCTGGGTCACCCCCTGGGACACCTCCTGTGTCAAACCAGTGTGTCCTGGCCACCTCTGGAGGGGTGCCAGGGCTGGGCTATGTCACCCAGCCTGTCCTCCCCTCCTGCTTCCAAAGGAGATGTGGCAGCAGAGAAGGAGCCAGGGCACACCAAGAACTCCCAAAGTTCCCGGGCTGGGAAAGCTGCCCAAGAGGGGAAAGGCTTTGTGTGCAAATACCCATTTCCCTTCAGGAGCACCCTGACCTCTCTCAGGCCCTGTGCCTGGAGAGCCAAACCGAAGTGCAGTCCTGTCTTTGGGTGCTGATACCCCTCCCCAGGGAGCCAGGCACCACTCCTCCAGAAGCCTGAGGCTGAAACAAAGTGCACAAAGCCAAGCAGGGATGCTGGGCCCAGCAAGGTCACAGACCAGGCTTGGAGGGCTGAGGCTCACACAGTTTCCAGCTTTCCCACCCACCAGTCCTGGGGATTTTTCCCTGGGAAACATCAAAGTGTATTTGAGCACCTGCTCCTAGTGCTTGTTTTCCTTCAGGCACCATCCCAGAAAGGCCACCTCATCCACACGGATTAAAAGCACCACCTGGAAAAGTGACTCACTCCAAAAACAGCTCCTTTCAGCTTTCCCAAGACAAGAAAAACTGAAAAGCATCTGCAAATGAAAGCCCAGTGGTTTCAAACCACAACAAATCACAGCTTCATTTTCCAGGCTGGCAACTAGGGACTGCAGACATGCAGAAGTAATAAAATTTGCATGATCACCTCATGTCTCTGTTAGTGTGAGGAGCTTTGGCTCTCTGGCTACAGGGAGAAGGCTGCAGGACAGAGGACAGGGAGAGTGCAAAAACCCCACTGCGGAGCTGTGAGGGAACAGCAAAGCTCCCTGCTAAGTTCTGAAGCCCTGAGTGCCCACAGCCAACAACAGGAGCGGGGGAGACTCACGTTGAGCTGGAGGTCATCTGTCCACTGGCCCACGAGGCGGTAGCCGGGCGTGCTGGTGTTGCTGCTGTGGTACTGGAAGATGTCGTAGCGCCCCGGGGCGTCCCCGTTCTTGTTGAACATCACTGGAGTGCCAGCACTGCCTGGGGGAAGGAAACAAGACAAAATCCAACCAACCAACACCAAGTCTTTAGCGAGGAGAGCTTTCCCACTGGAAACACGCTCCAGGCCACGGCCATCTGTCCCTCAGCCATCCAAACTGGACACTGCAGGGCACTGCAGGGCACTGCCATCACCCAGCCCTTCCACACAGACCCATTCTCTCTGCCTACCCCTCCTGCCTGAAAATAACCCAGATGGGCCCTATCCCACCCTGCTCAGCCCAGCATGAGAGATGTCAGAGGCTTTTCTTCCCGCCCTCCAGCCTCCCTCCCATCTCCCTTTCCTCAGGGAGTTCTCCAGTGACAGCCACCCCTGTGAATGGAGCCTGTAAATGCTGCCTCCCCCCATGCAGAAAACATTCCATCTGCTTCTGAGGGATGCTGCTGTCAGAAGTCAGCCTGGGTCTAGTGAGTCTTGACTGGCAGCCAGAAACAGCTTCCTCCTCCACCACACGTTCCATCCCATCACCGCTGCGTGGCTGGGCTGGGAAAGGGCATTCCTTGGGCATTCCCTTATCCAGGCTGGGATGGGAAAGGGCAGAGAGGCTTTGGGAAGGGCATTCCTTGTGCTAAAGTGACAAACACAGGCAGCACAGGGCAAGAGACCCCCCAGCCTCCCTGCAAAGCCTGGAGCTGCCCTGACACCTGAGCTCAGGTGAGCTGCCAGCAGGACACCTGCATGTTAAATACCACGGAGCTGGGAGGGAACCTCCCCAGGAGGAGAACCCAAAGCGGTGCCTCAGCTCCTCAGAGCTCCAGGAGCAGCCTTCCAGGGTGACATTTATTTCCAGACATATTAAAATAGGTTTTGGTAGGGTAGAGTAATATTGTGTCAAGATTGAAGATTATGACAATCCTCCAGCATATCTATATTCAAAGCTTCCTCCTCCTGCGTAACTTTTTTTCCCTAAAGCAATGAAAAATCTCTCCTGTTGTAGCACTGAACTTTAAGATTATCGTTTTCTTCATGATTCCCATTCTTCATTGAATTCCAGGGAGTGAAAAAAAGATTTGAAGGAGTGAATTAGCATAGTCTCCATTCTAGCCCTGGTAAATTGTTTCCTGTCTCTCCTACAATCCTCCGAGATCAGATACAAATTCAGTTCAAAGCCTGGTACAGAAAATCTCCCACTGAAATCTCTCCTCACTGGTTTCTTGTGAGCACCAGGCAGATATTTAATTGTCATTACAGATTCATGTAGCCAGAATACATTTGGAGTGGAAACACTCAGAGTGAATCAGCAGCAATGGCTGTAATTCCTTGGCTCCTCAGGAAAGGCAGCACAAGTGCTAAATGGGATTTGGGTAATCACGACTCTCAGGGCCACTTAGGGTGAGCTGAGCTCAGCTTTGTCAGAGCTGACAAGAAAGGCACACCTGAAATGGCAGCAGCTCGAGGGAGGCTCCCAAAACTCCACAGACACACCTGAGGGTTGCCCGTGGGCTGGCACAGCCCCAGGACACAAAGGAAGGTCCAGGGCTGCCCCTCGGGAGGCACAGGGAGGATGGACACCACTGTCACAGCCACTGGGGGACAGCCCTGGGGGGACAAGCCAAGGGCACACCTACAGCCACCTCCACGGGAGCAGCACCCCAAATCCCCAGCAGAGCCATGGGAAGTGCCAAAAGTGGCCCGTGGACCCAGCAGGGCTGCACAGCACCAGGGCTGGGCCGCTCCAGAGACCCCAATTCCAGGTCCATCCGTATTTCTGGGCTAAAAGGACACAGGCAGGCTGGGAGAAGCCTGGATCCACTGGGAGCTGTGGAAATGGGAAGCACTGGTAACCTCGGGGCAGGGTCAGGCAGAAGTGTCCCCTCTCCTGACTTTGAAGCTGCAGTAATTGGGCTCCAGCCAAGGCTCTGCTCAGCAGGGACGAGCCCTCCTTAACCTCTGCGTGGGCCCGGGTGAGGCTCTGGAGCCCTTTCTGTGCCACCTGTCTGCAGGGTCTGTCAGTCCTCGTTTGCATCACTGCAGCATTCCAGCCTCAGCTCAGGCTCCTTTCAGGAAACAATGAAATTAATAGAAAGTGATGTATGAAAACCTCAGCGCAGAGAGGAAACAGGGGGTTCGGAAATAACCCTTGATCTTCCAGTCATTAAAACACGTCGTTATTTCGCTGGATTTTGATCATTTAGGATTTATTTTCTTTCTATTAAGATTCCCCAGATTTTGCTGATCCCAGTAAGTTCAGAACCTGTGTCAGTCTCCAGGCTGCAGCTTCTTGCTCATGCAGAGCCGTGACAATTTAATTCAGTTCCCAACAAAGGAGCTGCCTTCTCCCCACACAGACACAGGGCACTTGACACCTGCAGGAAGCCCTCAAACCCAGACACAATCTGACTGAATTTGTAGGATCTCGATCTCTTAATCACTGCAAGACGAGGAATGAATTATTAAGAGGAGGACAGGAGTTACACAGGTGTCACCAGCTGAGGTGTTTGTTACTCAGGGCACGTCCATGGCCATCTGAGCACCCGAGGGGCTCCTGTGAGCAGCATCTTCAGCTTTTCACTGGCAAAAACACAACTGCACTTCAACACTTTCAGAATCTCACTGCGTGAGCACTCGAGGTTTAAAGTTTTCCATATTTTGGGCCTTTTGTTCTCCAGGCAACGACGACCACAAAATGCACACTGAGCTCCTCGCTCATATCCAGCCTCTCTTCGTCAAAGCCTCGCTCCAGCCCTGCCTGCATCGATGGCAGCACCTCTGCAAGGAGGACAAGACCCAAAGCAGGGCCACAGGATGGTCCCAGCTGCAGGACAGGGCCAGCAGGATGGTCCCAGCCTCACTGCAGGGCCAGCAGGATGGTCCCAGCCACAGGGCTCGAGACACTCAGGAGCAAGAGGGGAGCAGGTGATGCTTTCCTCTCACACAGAGTTGCACAAAGCTCCTGCTGCTCCACCCTCGGAACCGGGACAAATCCTTAGGGTGACTGGGGAACAGGGATCCACACACAGACCAAACCCCTTCCCAAGCCCCAGCTCCATGATGGGGGGGCAGCAGGGGATGGGGGTGTCAGTAGGTGACAGGGGGTCAGTAGGGGACTGAGAGGGTCAGTAGGTGACAGGAGGTGTCAATAGGGGACTGAGGGGTCAGTAGGGGACTGGGGGGTGTCAGTAGAGGGGACTGAGAGGGTCAGTATGTGACAGGAGGTGTCAATAGGTGACAGGGGTCAGCAGGGCCCCGTCTCTCAGTCTCACCGTTGAAGTTGACGCTGCGGATGTACTTGAGCAGCCTCTTGCCCCCCGCGTGCTCCATCTCGGGGCAGAGCCCCGCGCTGTCGGCGCACAGGTCGCGGTTCATGTGGTGCAGGGCGTGGGCCATGGCGTACACGGCGTCGATGACGAACTGCACCTTGCCCTCCTGCTCGTAGTGCGAGTCCTTGCCGATGCGCTCCTGCCCTGCGGGGACACGCGGGCGCTCAGGGCCGCGGGACAGCGCTCTCCCGGCGCCCGCAGCCCGCGGGGGCGGGAGCTGCGCCTTCAGCCGCCAGACATTCCATCAATTAACACACACCAAAGCCCCGTCCTTGCTACCAGAACCGTCGGGCTTCTCGCAGGTTACCCTCCCTAACCCAGAGAAACAAATGCTGCCCTGAGCGCCAGCGTGACTCCCAGAGCCGCAGGGAGCACCGCGGGCGCAGCTCCAGACTCCGCACGCTCCCAGAGCTCGGCTCTGAGGCGGGACAGCGTTTAAAGTACGGCGCGGCTGGTGTTGAAAGCACGGTGTTTTGTTCTGCTGCAAATCCCGGGCTCTAACTGGAAGTCAAAGCCAGATCAAGGGACGAAGGAGTCACTTCAGAGAAGGCACCGGAGGGGCGCTCCGGAGAACTGAGGAAGGCGCCGGCAATTAGCGGCAGGCCGGGCTGCTGCCGCCGCTGTCAGGCCTGCTCCCGGCCTGCAGAATCCCCAAATGCCTTTAAAATGCTGCAGCGGGAGAGAACCTCAGGAATGCCAGAGCTAATCCACACCAAGTGCAGAGGGAAAAGCGGCTGTGGGAGCCACAGCAGTGCTGGAGCCACAACCCCGGGGCTGCTCGGCCCTCTGAGGGCAGGGGGGCTTTGCAGAGGGAAACCCAGGGGTTAAACCACGGGCAGGCAGAACTCAGGCAGAGGCAGAAGAGGTGAAGCTGAACATCTGAAGCTGCTCGTGCCTGAACTCCTCTCTGGCCCTCGGGCTGTGGACAGAGGAGTGACCTGGTGACCGTGGCCACAGGTGGCCTTAGTGCTGTTCTGCTCACCTGCACTGCTCAGTTGGGCAGCAAGCCAAGCAGGATTCTCAGAGCCTGAAACAAGGCCCTGCAGGCTGAGAATCTGCAATCTGTGATTTGTTTCTTTTCCCTGAAGTTGTCCAGGGACAATCCTTGTTTTTCCTGTCCCAGTGCCACCTGCACTGGATGTGTCCAGCTGCAAACTGTGCTCACACTGCCCCGTGCCCCAGGGGCTCCTGCGATGCCCTGGGAAGGGGCCCAGCTGCACTGATGAGGCAGCACAAGCACAAACCATTATTTTGTGGTTGTACTCCACATCCCACTGTTCTACCTGCACCATCCCACTTTTCTAACCTCATGTTTTGCTCACATTCCTGCAGTTCCTAGAGCTGCCAGGAGCTCCAAGGGACAGCCCTCAGAGTCACCCCTTGCAAACCTTTCAGAGGTTCAATCAAAGCAAATGCTCCAAAGTGCTGGAGTGGGGAAAATTCCTTTGTTAATGCCCTTAATTAGAAATGAGGCTGAGAGAATTTAAATGAGCTGATTGATCCCAGTAAGGAAAGGAAATCAAGTTGTTCATGGTGGTGAGAAGCAATGATTTAACAGAGGCACAGAGTCCATTTTCCTGTAGTTGCCCAGCTCACAGGTTTGGATGTGTCCCTTCTGCACCAAGCTCTGCCAGCCCCAGCCCCAGCTCCCTTCCACAAGGTCTGCAAAAACTGACGAGAAAGAGCTGAAGTTTCCAGCTGGTGAAGTTCCAGGCAGGATCCTTTTCATTATTCACTCCCTCTCATTGATTACAGAACTTATCAGGATTTCAAGCCCTGACAAGGAAAATGCTTTTAAGTGGTTTCAGCTCAGCTCTGTAACCAAATGAGCAATGCAGCAGGAATGGATGCCAAGGGAGGGGATCTGGGATTGAAATGCTGCACACAAACAACACTGATAAGCCACAGCAAGTTCCAGAAGCACGGCTGGACCCAGCACAGCAGGAGGAAAACCTTCAGCAGTGAAGAGATCTGTGAGAGAAACCCAAGCAAAACCCACCTGAAAAACCCCAAGAGCAATGTAGTAATGTCCAACCACAGAAATAATAAAGGTTTTTAAATCTTCACAGAATTTCCAAGAACAAGGATGCTTCCTTGTGCTGAAACAGCCACTCAGCTGGGTATTAAACATCAAGAACTGTGCACAATAAACCCAGATGTGGAGACAAATGTAACTGCTCACCCTCAACACGTCTGAATTTATACACCTGGGAGTGTGCTGCCCTCACCAAAGCACAGGCTGAGTTACCTCCTAGAGAGATTCTGTTGCAATTAGAAGTTTAACCCAAGTCCAAAGCAGCAAAGAGCCTGTAAAGCAAATATTAGGATTTACGTGGGTCAAATATTCTTCAGACTGCAAGAAAAGCAAATATCCAGGTTAACAGGCCTGGCTGAGCAGAGTTCCCTCCAGTTTGTGTCACCCTCCTGCTGTTGCAGTGAGCAGCACATCAGGCCCAAAGCCCATTTTCAGGCAGGAATAAACCAAAAGTGATGGGCACAATTTTAATTCCAACTTCAACATTATTGTGGGGAATATTTCCCCCTCTGAGGCTGAGCTGAGGAAGTCAAGCAGAACATTTTACCACGGGCTCCAGGAACAGCTCCTGTATAATGGGAATATAGAAATGCAATTATTAATTACTCTGGAAGAGAAGGAAGCTCCCAAAGGCATTAAGTTCTTCCAGATGGAAGCAGCAGGAGCAGTGCTGTGGGTGTCTCTGGTGAAGGGGCAGGAGGGAACCCTCACCTCCTGGGGGTCCCAGGGAGGGAAGCTTGGAGAAAACCTAAAACTCAGGTGTTGGGTGCAGTGAGAAACCACAGCCCCTCCATGCTGTCAGACCTGAGCCATGGGAAGTACAAACAAGCCCCATCTGCACCATTTCTGCTCATCTTTGAGAAGAAGTTGCTTTTTTGTTGGTTTTTTTACACTTGGAGATCTGCAGGAGCCGCACAACAACATGATTTGCTTCAGCAGTGAAGCAGCTGGCACCTGGGACACTTGAATACAACGTGATTCCAGGAGAACACACTTCTGTCCCGTGGGTTTGGAATGAGCACCTTGGGATGTCAGGAGAAGGAGGAAACACAAAAGCCATTTCTTGACATGAGCATTTTTTGCTTCCCAAGGATCTGTTTGAAGGTGATGACAAACAGTTTAACCCCCCCTTCCCACTCGAGCCTCGAGTGCTCATCATCCTGATTCCTGAGAGGCGGAGCAGCCGGCGCCGGCTCAGGCACATCCTCACAGGAGAACAAGGCTGCCTCAAACACTGGGAAAAAAGCTCCAAACCCAGAGTGCTGAGAATACACAGAGAAAGAATTCCACTTGTTCCATCCCCTTCAGATGACAGAAGCAGCACGGGTTGAAGAACTCCTGGTCACACTTCTTCATCTCCACGCAGGCGGCGTTAGTGGAGAGGAGGCAGCGCCCTGCACGTCCTGTTCTCAGTGCCTCTCCTTCAGCTGATTCCTCTGCACTCATTGTTATCAGCACACAGCACAGGGGATGTGTTGGGATGAATAAATAGCATCTCTAGGACAATTCTTAGGGCATATAATTCACACAGACAGACATCAAAATCCCACTCCATCACTGCTCACGAGAGATGAATTCAGGCACCGCTTCAGTTCCTGAAGGATTAAACACATTTCCAAAGGGTCTCACACAATAGAGCTGCTGAGAACTTGGTGATAGTCATCATTAACAGGAGATTTAATTTAGAGATTGTGGAATGCTGGCGGTATCAATCGGGCAGCTCGGGTTTGCACGAGGTGGAATCGGCAGCTGGGGGAGTGCTGGCAGGAAAACCCCTGCTCAGCAGCCCAGCAGCATCAGGCAGCCCCTGCCCGGGGGCACAGGGACAGCCCAGCCCCTCGGGCCCAGCCTCCAGAGACACGTCCCTGCCTGCAGGGCTCTGCAGACAGCACCCGGGTACCCACAGAACGCTGCACAGCAGCACGGGAAGCACGAGGGCTTCTCCACATAAACTCCGTATGTAGAAGTAGCTGTGAACCACCAACGATCTGCCAGGTAAACACTGTAATTTCGAGGAGCAGAGGGTGGCAGTGAGGCCTCTGTGCAGTGAAAGCCCTGCGTTGTCACCTGGCAAAGCCCTCCAGGAGCCGGTAACAGCTCTGCAGTGACAGAGCCCCTGCCCAGCCTCAGCCACCAGATCTCATTAGAGACAAAAGCCTTTCTCCCAACACCAGCCATCAATCCCCTGCAGTTTTTGGGGGAAGGCAGATGAGCTTTTCAACTTCTCCTGCTCACCACACAAAGCATGGATAACGCTCCAACCCAAACCCCCTCCACACTGCCCAGGAGCAGGATCTGTGTCCAGCAGCACTGAGCTGCTCCCTGGCACCCAAATTCCCTCCACACTGCTCTGGAGCAGGATCTGTGTCCAGCAGCACTGAGCTGCTCCTTGGGACCCACGGGCATTCCAGGTGGGACTCTCCCCCACCTCCCCAGAGCTCTGCTGCCTCTACCCTGCTGTGCACAAATTACCTCTCCTTTTAGAGGGATGGTGCTGATCACTCATAACATGAGTCCATCAGAGGCCAGTCCAGCTCTCACGCTGGGTATCACCCACGGTAATGCTTTAGAAATCATCCTACAAACCTTTCAGTGATTTTCAGTCAGATCCCAGCCTTCTGGGGAGACTCCCAGTGCCAAACTTAGCAGTGCATTCGCAGTGGAATCTGTGCTGTTCCTGCACACTGCATTCCCACTGCCCCCAGGAACTGGGACCAAGAGCAGAGGGGATCAAGTCTGGGGAGTTGTCATCAATTTTCAATCCAAGTAAAACAAATCTTCCCATGAACTGATTTCCTCTGATCACAATTCAAGGCAATTATCCAACACATTCCAACTGCTGGGAAAATCTAAAGGAAGGGGGGAAGGCCAGGGGAGGCCAGGGTGGAGTGGCCATCAGGTGACAACACCAGCAGTGGCTTCTGTGTCACAGAGGCACATCCTGCCCAACGCTTCTCCAGGGTGTTCTGATCATGGAATCATGGAGTACCAGGCTGGGTTGGGTTGGGAGGGACTTCAAAGCCCATCCAGTGCCACCCCTGCCATGGCAGGGACACCTCCCACTGTCCCAGGCTGCTCCAAGCCCCAGTGTCCAACCTGGCCTTGGGCACTGCCAGGGATCCAGGGGCAGCCACAGCTGCTCTGGGCACCCTGTGCCAGGGCCTCCCACCCTCACAGGGAAGGATTCCTTCCTAAATTGTTGTGAAACATCCTCCATGTAAAGCAAGCAAACTCCCTCCAGGCACCCTTCACTCAAGTGAAACCCTCCTGGAGGAGGGGAGGGATGAATTACCTGTGCACTTCCGGTCCGTGTCCTCCTTCTTGGAGCCCGTGATGGTCAGCTTGCAGTTGAAGTTCTCCTCCCAGTACTCTGCAAACCACACGTTCCTCCTGTTGTTCTCCAGGGTGCGGGAGGTGAAATAGGTGTCAAACCCTGCGGGAGGAGAGGGCACAGCTGGGCTCTGGCTGTTCTGCTCTGGGCAGCTGCAGCCTGGGCTCACACACTGCCCTCGTGCCTCCTCAGCAGCCAGCAGCCCCTCTGGCCACCAGGTCTCTGTGGGAAGGGAGAAATTCCACCTTCTCTCATCAGCTGCATCCTGCAGGAAAATGACTCTGCTTCTAACTACCAGGTATAAAACTGGGCAAGACAGATGTAAAACACATTGATATAAAAAAAGTTATAAGGAAAAAGCGTGGATGAGAGATGTACTGATAAGGAGTGGAAATAAATGACATGGTGCAGCTGATACTGAGCTGAGCTCAAGACACCTGATTTTGCTATTAGCCTGCCCAGACCTCCAGAGGAGGCAGCTCCATCTCACCAGGCTCCTACCAGCACCTCTGCATTCCAATTTCCACTGGAACCATCAGCCAGCACCTCCTCCACGACGTTCAGATCCTGTTACCCTCCCACTGCACTCTGGGTTTCCCTGGCAAACGAGATTTGTGTGAGCACAAATAAATCAGTGCAGGACTGTGCTCACACACAGAGCCTCTGTCACTTCTCAGGGCTCCCTTCCCCTGCTGGCAGCAGCTCTACCCACTCATCTGCTCAGAAGGAGCAGGGCCTGCAGTGGCTCAGCCAGGTGCCCTGGCACGGGGCAAGGGGAGAGTTCTCACCTGTGCCCCAGAGGTGCCAAAACAGGCAGTGCTGTTCCACCCCTGCAGCCCAAAGCCTGCTGATTCTCAAGGCTTTCCAAACCCAGCTGTATCTCCCCAGACCTCGCTGTCCCTCTGCAGTTTGGGATCTGAGTCAGTGCCACAGGGAGCAGCTCAGCTCCAGTGCTGGGACACTCACCTGGTGCTGCTGGGGTCACCTGTCCATAGCTGCAGTGAGCTCTGCCTGCCCCCAGAGCCACTGTTCCTCAGGGAACTACACAGCTGCAACCCCAGCCCAGGTCCAGGTCCAAAAACAGTGTTTCCTTTTACCAAGAGAGTTGTGGAGGAATTCAAACTACCCAAATCTGAAACCTGAACAAAGCAGACCAGTGGTAAAGAGGACTTGGGGATGCTGGTTACACCCCGAGGGGCTCACAGGGGAATTATCTGCCATCCTACAAGTGCAAACCCTCTGGAGATGAGGATGTTTTCCCACTCCTGGGCACTCCAGCTGCTCTGTAAACATGGAATGAGCTGGTGCAGCTCAAACCAGCCCTGCTATTGCAGCATCACACAGCCCTGTGGGGTCTGCAGTCAGCAATGGCAGTAGACACACATTCCATGGAAAGGGGGAACGTTCCTGGCACTGCAGCCAATGATTTCCCTCCCACACTAGGTGGGTAAAGCAACACAGGCTGGCACAGCACAGGATGAGCAGAGTCTAAGGAAAACCATCTGGCACAGTTAAATTAGCACAACAATCCTTCCACCAGGGATAAAAATAGACAGCACAAACCCAGCTGGTTTAAAATTGGAAAGGAGACTGGGAATGGGGTCAGTCCCCCTCCTCCTCCCTGCCCTGTGCACCAGTGACCCAGCTCTAACATCGTTTTCCCACGGCTGAGCCTGCTGCTCTCTCGCATCCCAAGCTCAGAAGGCACAAGCCACGTCCTCTCCAGAAACCAGCCAGGAACATCAGCACTGAGACCTTGCAGGAACAGGGCGAAAGCAGATTAAAGTGTCCCCTGCAGCCTCAGCAGCAAGTGGTGCAGTTTATTCAGACCAAGAGCAGGTCCCTCCTAGAGCAGAGGCAGCAGGGCAGTGCCCAGCCCAGCCCCACCGAGGTGATGCCCTGCTGGAGCAGCAGCCAGAGCCTGGAGGGCTGCAAGCAACCCATGGAAAAAGACAAGGGAAGCACCAGAGTGGGCTGGGAGGAACCCTCAGTGCTGGGCTGCACTTTGACTGAGTACCTGGGTGCACTCTGTAAGCCCCACACACTTCCCAGCCCCTCACGTGGGGACTGAGGCTGGAAATGAAGGGGATCAAACTGCAGGAAAAGAGAAATCCTGGGCTGCCAGAGACCCCCTTCTCTCCCTGCTCTGTTTCTCCTCAGGCAGGGACTTCACCTGGGCCTCCCACACCTCAGGTAAATAATCTGTTAAAACTCCTGGGACACCTGTTGTAGTTAATTCATAACAAATTAGTGATTTAGGAAGGTTTCTGTGCAGTCTCTAGAAGGGCCAGCACTATTTCTCTTATCCAAACCATTCTGTGATTACCACTTACAGGATTAAATTTCCTAAGGAAAATATTCTCCTGGATGGACCAGAAGAATATTCAGAAATCAGTCAGGTGTTAGGTACACACAACCTAAACTTTTTCCTGTAAACCTGTGTATACTGGTTTTCCTCCTAATTAAAAGAGCTTTTCAATGGGGATATTCAGTCCTACAATATCCATATGGCTTGGAAAGAGCACCAATAAACCTTCCCCACGTGCCAGACTCACTGACCTCTGGGGAGAGTGCTCTATAACTTAATAACAGAAAATCAATGAGTCCTGATAAAACTGTAATAGAATTCCGTATGAATTACTCTAAACCTTTACAGATTTAATAACAAATAATAACATTCCCATTGATTTCTTTAATGATCCCCCTGCATTTGCAGGCAGGAATATGGATCCCTGTTAAAAAGGGAACATTTTTTACCATCCCTCTCTGCTGCTCAGGACACGCAGGTGAGTGGCAGTGGGATGGGCTCAGGGATGGATGGATTCCAGGTAATTCCCAGGGGTCAGTGCTGGGATCCTGGGAATGCTGCTCCCACACAGCCAAGGTCCTGGAGAACCAAGGCACCACCTGGCAGTTGCCCTCCTGCCCAGCCTGGGAACAGGAGTCCCAGCCTGGTTTGGGTTGGGGGACCTTCAATTCCCTCCATTCCCACCCCTGCCATGGCAGGGACACCTCCCACTGCCCTTCCAGCCTGGCCTGGGACACTGCCAGGGATTATTGTACCAGCCAGGACTGTTCCAATACTTCCCACAGTGCTGGTCCATCTGTGCCAGTGGAAATCTCAAAAGCTTCTCTGATTTTGGACACTTTTTTGGAATGAACCTGGCTCAAACACTCAGGGTGAGCAAGGCAAACGTTCTCTGCACCAGCAACAGAGCTGAGCCTGAGCTTCATCTTTCTGACCTGAAGACAACTCACATGCACAGTGCTGAGCTTAAAGAGTTTTGGGTTCAGAGGCTCTGGGAATTAGATGACCCAACAAAAAAACCTTGGATGCTTAAATGCAAAAGCAGGAATAATCACTTCTCAGCCCTGCTCGTGACCAAGCACTGCACTGGTGTGACAAGATTTAGTGATTTCCCAATGTTCTCCATATTTCATACTTTAGCAAATTACTTTTTCAGCAAATACCTCTAAGAGATACAAATAGTTCTTTTATGAGATTTTCCAAATTACAACGAATCTCTTATTACTCCAAATCACTGTGATTTCATTAAATCATTATTTTTACACATAGAAAGATGATCCTACCTAAAGGGCTCATTTATTTCCCACCACAGGATAAATATGTACATGAACTACATAGTGATGATACAGAGGGAAAAAAGGGGACCATAGAAGGGGAAAGGGACCTGATCCCAAACCAATGGAGAGGCTGGGAAAGGCCAGGTAAAGGGACAGGTGTTCCTTGGCTCTGTGGCCACCAAATCTGAGCCCTCGTGGTTGTTTTCCTGCCACAGAGGGACAGAGGCGCCTGGCAGAAGCAGGAGTTTGTCACTGGGAGAGTCAGGAGCACACCCAGGGACAGGAACAGGGACAGGGACAGCCTGGCAGCAGGAGTTTGTCACTGGGACAGTCAGGAGCACAGCCAGGGACAGGGACAGGGACAGGAATAAGGACAGGGAGAGGAACAGGGACAGGAACAGGGAGAGTCTGGCAGCAGGGGTTTGTCACTGGGACAGTCAGGAGCACAGCCAGGGCCAGGGCTGCAGGGACAGGCAGGGAGCCCCCAGGAAAAGCACCACCCTGTGAAAATGAAGATGGAACTGGGGATCTGTGCTGGGCTGGCACCAGTGACACCAGCAGCAGCCAAGGGAAGCTCCCAGCACCTCCAGTAACAGCCCCAGGGTGGCCTGTGGGTCCAGGGTGCCACCAGCATGAGCACAGCAGGGACTGAGAGGGACTTGTGTCACCTCTGCTTTGCCATGTCACCTGCAAACCATCCCTTCCAGGCCTCACAAGGGGCTTCAGGGGCTCAGGGGTTATTTAATAAGGAAAATCATTAAGCCTAATTAAACCACAAAATTATTGAGCCACTGCATTTCCCATGTGCCTCAAGCACTTTGATTGTCAGCCCAGGTGAGAGCAAATCCAACATATTGACCCAATTTCACTGGAGCATTGATTTGAGCAGTTTATGATATTTTCATTCTTCTGTTTAGTCCCAAGGATGTCCACACTCCTGACAGCCAGTTATTTACCCACCTAGTAAATCATCACCTGCTATAATTATTGATGCCAAATGAGTTGAAAGCAGCTACTCAAACACTTTTCCAATTTTCCTGGCATTTCACCCAAAGCAGTTTCATTTACTGGCATTAAATCTGGGATAAAAGCATTAGGGGTGGAATGACAGGAACAATTTTAGGACAGCAAGACTCTCTGCAGATTTTATGCTGTTGCCCAACCACACACTGTGGGGTGTTAGTAAGGAAGCCTTACAGATCATTTTTGACCTTCTTGCATATATATGATTTTATTAACTTCCATCATGCCATAAAAGTGCTTTGCAGTTGTTTTCTTTCTCAATAATTGCTGATTATAACTGTGCAAAAGTTTTGTAGGTGGTGCCACATCTGACTTTTTATGTGCATGACATAAATGGCACACAGAGGAAATTCCACTTAGGGCAAAGCTGGGGGTTTAGGCTGGGAAGTTTCTATTAGGGAAATAGATGGAGACTGGCTGAGCATCCTCAGGATCACTTTATAAAGTGACACAGCTGCCAGGGCAAGGAGCTCGTGACCTGGGGGGTGTCTGAGGCAGCCCTGCCAGGCAAAGGCTAATCCACAACACTGTTATTAATTATTATTCTGCATTTCACAGCCCTCAGGCACCTCCCACTCCCTGAGAGCTCCCGTGTGGCTCAGCACCACCAGCACAAACTCTGGATTTGTCTCCCTATTTCCATTTTCACCTCTGCTGGGGGCTCAGCTGCTGCTGCAGGTGCTGGGCACGCCCAGAGCTCAGCCCCATCCCTGGATTCTCCTGCTGCCCTGGGCTTCTGGATGGCCCCAGGGTCCTCCCCAGCCTGAGCAGGGCAGCCTTCCTCTGTCAGGGATTCATCCCTTCCTGCTGCCCACTTACTGGAAATGGGAAAGTTGTTTTCCAGGACCTTGTTCACGAGAAACTCCTTCTCCTCACACCTGAGGATGAGTGAAAAGCTTTTACAAAAGCTGTTTACGACGTAACAGAGAAGCTGTGGCTGCCCCTGGACCCCTGGAGTGTCCCAGGCCAGGCTGGGCAGGGCTGGGAGCAGCCTGGGACAGTGGGAGGTGTCCCTGCCATGGCAGGGGTGGCACTGGGGGGGATTGAAGGTCCCTTCCAAGCCTCTGGATGTTTCTTCCCACCAGTTTCCCAAGTTCCTGCTTCCCACTCTTCTTACCAGAAGCTGCTCCACAAATGCCTGCCCCACTTTACCAATGCAGAGCAGCAGAGCCCGAGACCCAGGAGGTCTAAAGGTCTAAATGCAGAACTTGAGGGTGCTTTTGCTCCCTGCCACAGCAACCACTGAGAGAACACTCTGAGCGTCTCCTCAAGAGCAGTTAAGCTGCACTCACCCACCTGCATCATTTAAATGAGGCTGAAAACACAGAATTCCCTCTCTGCTGACAAGCAGCGACTGCAGGAACCCCTGGGGACACTCAGCAGGGTAAAAGTGTAATAAAGAATTGAATCCAGTGAAATCCAGGGGCTGCTCTGCCCAGCCCAGCCCAGCCTGGCTGCAGCACTCGCTGTGCCGGGTCCTTCCCACCCTGGGTTCATTTTCTGCCTGTCCCTGAGCCTCACTCAGAGTTTCCATGTCAACAGCAGCAACTGCAGCGTGTCCCCAGACTGTGCAGCCTGCAAGGTGTGTGCCAGCTCTCCTCACACACAGCCAGAGCCCCCACACACAGCCAGAGCCCCCCACACACACAGCCAGAG
>VZRX01023064.1:0-12981 GCA_013398075.1 Notiomystis cincta | reverse complement strand
CACACACAGCCAGAGCCCCCCCCACACACAGCCAGAGCCCCATGGGGACACTGCAGGGTGACAGTGACAGCTCTGCCCAGCCTGCCCCAGGTGCTGCCCCTGTCCTGGGCAGCCAGGGCTCAGCTCAGGCCTCTGCCAGCCTCACTGCACCTTCCCCTCCACACAGACAGGCCCAACAAAATTGGGAAGGACCTTAAATCTCCTCCAGTGCCACCCCTGCCATGGCAGGGACACTTCCCACTGTCCCAGGCTGCTCCCAGCCCAGTGTCCAGCCTGGCCTTGGGCACTGCCAGGNTCCTGCTGCCCACTTACTGGAAATGGGAAAGTTGTTTTCCAGGACCTTGTTCACGAGAAACTCCTTCTCCTCACACCTGAGGATGAGTGAAAAGCTTTTACAAAAGCTGTTTACGACGTAACAGAGAAGCTGTGGCTGCCCCTGGACCCCTGGAGTGTCCCAGGCCAGGCTGGGCAGGGCTGGGAGCAGCCTGGGACAGTGGGAGGTGTCCCTGCCATGGCAGGGGTGGCACTGGGGGGGATTGAAGGTCCCTTCCAAGCCTCTGGATGTTTCTTCCCACCAGTTTCCCAAGTTCCTGCTTCCCACTCTTCTTACCAGAAGCTGCTCCACAAATGCCTGCCCCACTTTACCAATGCAGAGCAGCAGAGCCCGAGACCCAGGAGGTCTAAAGGTCTAAATGCAGAACTTGAGGGTGCTTTTGCTCCCTGCCACAGCAACCACTGAGAGAACACTCTGAGCGTCTCCTCAAGAGCAGTTAAGCTGCACTCACCCACCTGCATCATTTAAATGAGGCTGAAAACACAGAATTCCCTCTCTGCTGACAAGCAGCGACTGCAGGAACCCCTGGGGACACTCAGCAGGGTAAAAGTGTAATAAAGAATTGAATCCAGTGAAATCCAGGGGCTGCTCTGCCCAGCCCAGCCCAGCCTGGCTGCAGCACTCGCTGTGCCGGGTCCTTCCCACCCTGGGTTCATTTTCTGCCTGTCCCTGAGCCTCACTCAGAGTTTCCATGTCAACAGCAGCAACTGCAGCGTGTCCCCAGACTGTGCAGCCTGCAAGGTGTGTGCCAGCTCTCCTCACACACAGCCAGAGCCCCCACANGGCACTCTGTGCCAGGGCCTCCCTCTTCTCACAGGGATTTTCTCCCCAATATCTAATTTAAGCCTCCCCTCCTCCTTCACAGGCCATGCCCCCTTGTCCCCTCACCCCGTGCTCCTGTGGAAAATCCTTTCCCAGCCTCCCTGCAATCCCTTCAGGTGATGGAAGGGGCTCTAAGATCTCCCCAGAGCTTTCTCTTCTCTCTGAGCAGCCTCAGCTCACTGAAAACAGAACCCATCCCCCTCAGCACACCCTTCCTTCTTTCCTCAGGTGCTCCTACAAAACACAAGTTCCTGGCTATTTGGCAGTGGCTTTCTTGACTCTGAGGCAGCTCAAACAGTGCCAGGGCATGCAGGGAGGTGGGCAGAGGGACAGAATTGCTGTTCTCCCCCTGTTCCCTGCTCTGCTGGGGCTGCTCCCCCAGGCACAGGGATCACATCAGACACCACCAGAGCCACTGCTCAGTCTTGGGCAGGCACAGCAGAGAACAGGGGCATTTCTGGGGCTGGCAGACCTGGCACCCTCCCTCAGGCTGCCCTCGGGCCAGGGGCTGCCCAGAAGCACCCACAGCCCCCCATGGGCTCCTCCTGGGAACTCTCTGCACCTCCAGGGGAAGCAAAACCACTCCAATTTGATTTATTTTGGGAGCAGAGCATCCTCTAAGCACCCACCCTCACCCTCCACCACCACTGTTCTTCCTGCAGGGGTGTCCCACCCCCAGCATTCCCTCGGGGATCCTGGCCAGCCCTGGGGACCACCAGGCAAACCCCATGGCTGATTCCTGTCATGTGCCCCCATCCAGCTGCAATCACAGCACCCAGAGACTCTCCAGAGACTCTCCAGCCCACCCCAAGGAGCATTTCCAAGAGGACCATGGTCCAGCAACCCCTGGCTGTGCCAGAGACGCTGGGGGGAGATGCCTGAGGCTGCCTGAATATAAGGAAACTTTTAAATGGCTCTCAAGTTGCAGGATAATTTGTATTCCCCTCTCTTCATACCAACACATTAACCAAATACATTATTTCCATAATGAGGAGATGAACATCTGTGTGGCTTCCCAAAATTTCAAGTGGCAATACTTGAGACAAGTATTCCCTCTTTGGGGACTGACACATCAGCATTTCAAATAACTGCCAGAACTAAAAATATCTTTAAAATTCTAAGGAGGTCAAAGACAGTTCAGGTGTGGTTCAGATTTCAGTTTTGTTTCAGATAAAGCAAACCAATTTGATTCCACAGAATTAAGTCACTGCAGTATTGTATTGAATCATTTGTACTTGGCCCTGTGTAAATGAAGTGCTGGATGCAAACTTCACCAGGAATGGGAAAGACAAATACCTGGAGCAGGGCTGTGTCTGAAAACACCTGGAGCAGGGCTATCAGTGGCAATATCTGGAGCAGGGCTGTGTTAGAGGGAATACCTGGAGCAGCAGCCAAAATTTCAAGTGGCAATACTTGAGACAAGTATTCCCTCTTTGGGGACTGACACATCAGCATTTCAAATAACTGCCAGAACTAAAAATATCTTTAAAATTCTAAGGAGGTCAAAGACAGTTCAGGTGTGGTTCAGATTTCAGTTTTGTTTCAGATAAAGCAAACCAATTTGATTCCACAGAATTAAGTCACTGCAGTATTGTATTGAATCATTTGTACTTGGCCCTGTGTAAATGAAGTGCTGGATGCAAACTTCACCAGGAATGGGAAAGACAAATACCTGGAGCAGGGCTGTGTCTGAAAACACCTGGAGCAGGGCTATCAGTGGCAATATCTGGAGCAGGGCTGTGTTAGAGGGAATACCTGGAGCAGCAGCCAAAATTTCAAGTGGCAATACTTGAGACAAGTATTCCCTCTTTGGGGACTGACACATCAGCATTTCAAATAACTGCCAGAACTAAAAATATCTTTAAAATTCTAAGGAGGTCAAAGACAGTTCAGGTGTGGTTCAGATTTCAGTTTTGTTTCAGATAAAGCAAACCAATTTGATTCCACAGAATTAAGTCACTGCAGTATTGTATTGAATCATTTGTACTTGGCCCTGTGTAAATGAAGTGCTGGATGCAAACTTCACCAGGAATGGGAAAGACAAATACCTGGAGCAGGGCTGTGTCTGAAAACACCTGGAGCAGGGCTGTCAGTGGCAATATCTGGAGCAGGGCTGTGTTAGAGGGAATACCTGGAGCAGCAGCCAGGTGGGTCAGAACTCCAGGGAGGGTCAGAACCCCAGGGTGGGTCAGAGCCCCTGGGGTGGGTCAGAGCCCCAGGGTGGGTCAGAGCCCCTGGGGTGGGTCAGAGCCCCAGGGTGGGTCAGAGCCCCTGGGGTGGGTCAGAGCCCCTGGGGTGGGTGACCTGCGAGGGAAGGTGACCTCAGGACCTGCACTGCAAAGCTGAGCACTGCAATTCCACAGGGAATGGGCATTGCCTGGCAGGAACGGGCCCTGCCAGTGTCCAGCATCCCCAGAAGGATCCCCCTCGGGACACTGGGCACCTCCACAGCCACGTGTGACACCGACCTGGTGCCACTGCTCCCAGCCAGCCCCCAGGGGACACAGAAGGACAGACCCCCCGAGCTGGAGCCCTTCAGCAGAGGGGGGAGGGAATCAGGTCAGAGGGTGAGAGGAGAGTCTGGGGCAGGTGTGGGGAGAGGAAGCAGATCTGGGAGTCCCAGGGACTGATGGCCCAAGCTACATCTCCTACACCCTTTCCCTCGGGACTGGGGTCCCCTCTGGGGCTCCTGGGCTCTGCCCCAGCCAGGCTGCAGCCCCACAGCAGGAACAAGCCCCTGGAGCCACATCTTTCCATCCCAGTTCCTCTCTGAAAAGCACATGGCTCACGCCCCAGGGACACAGAAAACGCTGCACAGCAACAGAGAACTGGGAAAGCCCCTGCACCAGGCTGTGAACAAACAAACCAACAGCCCAAACCCCAGGGTGGGGTATTTTACAAGCACTGTCAGCAGTGCAGGCTGGGCCCTGCTCCCCCGAGAGGAGGAGAGGCAGGAAGGGCTGTGTGCAGCACATCGTTCCCAGGGGATGTTCCCGGGGATGCAGGGCTCTGTGAGCCTGGTTATCCACCCTGGATGAAATCCAGCACTGTCTCTGGCACGGGAAATGAGCCCTGAGCTCCTTCCCCTTGCCACACTGGGGCTGTGAAGGTAAAACACTTCAGGGCCACTGAACAGGGAGAGAACTTCATTCTCAATTTTCCTTAAATCACCACTCTCCCACTGTTTTTTCCTGAGTTCATACAGCCCAAACAAAAAAGGAGCAAAGCAGCTCTTGTTGGAAATAAGAACAAACCAGGATTCTCCATGTCTTTGGAAGACAAACAACTGAAAATTCCAGGGACAGTTTTTGTTGGTTTGCAGCACTTGCAGTTTTTATTTTTTCAAATATCTGAGCACATCCCTGCGCTGGATTTTAGCCATCCCTCAACCTTCAAGCCCAGAGCTTCACAAGCTCCAGCCTCAGCCCCATCCACAGCCTCTGGAATTGAACCATTAATCTGAAATCCATTTGAATCCCACTGTTCAGTTGCATCAATTCTCAGCTCAGACAGTAAAGACTGTTTTTCTCCACATCAGCAAAGCTTTTGCCAGACTTTCTAGATAATTAAGATCAAATCTCTGTATTGTCCTCTGTATCCCCCTCCTCCAGCTGCTCCCCTCCTTGGCTCCATCTCCCTGTCCATGGAGACAGAGCACACACGTGACAAAGGAGAGGAAAACTCTCCCAAAAGGAAACCCAGAGCTCTGGAGGTGCCCAGTCAGCAACAGAGACTGTGACAGCTCTTCCCAGTGCCACAGACTGGGAAGCACAGGGAGCTGCCCAGTCTGATGAACTGGAAAGGTGTGGGGAGGTGGGACAGGAAGGGGTGAGGAGATCCCTGTTCCCTTGCTCACAGTGAGGTTAAGGGCAAGCAATTCCTGGGGCTCAGGACTGGGAATCTCCTCTGGGCCCAGCACAGCTCTGATCTGGGAGAGCTCAGAGCCCCAAGAACCAGCATTCCACCTCCTGCTGCCACAGCTGCTCTATCAGCAAACAAACAAACAAACAAACAAATAAATGCAATCTGCTTTTCCCCTCTGAAAGCCTCTCCAAGCCTTTCAAGTTCCCTGTACCTGGCTGAGCTGGCAATGGAGCGTGTTCCCAACTTCCCAAGGAGTGATTCCTCTTTCATGTGCACTTCTCTGGCTCGCTGTCTACTGCAATTATGCAAATAAAATGCAACTTTATCCTTTCAGCATAATTACATCAAACACAATCAGGCTATATTAAGACTGACTTAAGATGAATGAATTCAGTTCATCTAATGATTTCCTAAATCCCCCCCATGGGACTGTGGCAAAGAAAATTCTGTCCCAAGAGTGGCATCAAGTACCAAGACAAATAACTGTGGATCTGGGGCCTGATCCTACAAAAAGCCAAACACTTGAGGCCCCCTCTGGAGCCAGAGGCTGCTGGGATATTCCCACTGCCAGAAAAATGGGAACATCTACTGGCACCTCTGTACAGAGGGGGAAAACCACAGCCCAGCTGCACCTCTCACCTGGATTTTGAACTGAAGGCATGGCTGGGGCTGAAAAATTACTTGGAAAATGCTTTATTTCCCTGTACAATGAGCATTTCAGTTCATGACTTGTGTGAGCAGCAGCTGTACAGACAAAACCCTGCTGATCCAGAGTGTGCTGTGCACTCCTGACCTCGCAGGCACAGCCACGTTAGTGCAGCTGAACCTTCCCTGCCTCATCAGCCAAACATTATTCTCTTTATTCTCTTTACTGGGGAAGAGGCAGAGTCAATATTCAGGTCAAGGCAGGGGAGCTGCAGTGCTCTCTCTGCTTCCAGCAAGGTTTCTCAGGAATCTTCTTCCAACATATTCCAAATACTACTTAAGACAGCGATGAAAGGAAAGGAAAGGAAAAAAAAAGAAGAGATGCTTCTGAGGAGTAAAATAAGGGCAACCCCCTCATTCATGACTCTGGCACAGAGTTGTCACTAAACCCAGTGGGAGCTGAGCTGGTGCTTGACTGTGGCCCTGACCTGGAGCCTGGGAGCCCCAGGATGCTGCATGGAAGGGCCAGGGGTGTGCTCGAGGCACTGAGCCCCAGCCTGCCCCTGCAGTTTGCTCCCTTCAGTGTGCAGGGAAACCAAGGTGCCTTATTTGGTTTATTTTATTTCCTCATCAGAAGGAATGTGATGCTGAGTTTCAGGAGGCAGATGTTCATCTCTGGGTGACAAAAGACACTAAAATGTCTGATTCCTTTCTCTGGGTCTCGTGGCCAAATGAAATTAAAACAACGAGAAGGAGAAGAGAACAACCTCGAGCAGCCTGAGCAGGAGGGAGGCAGCAATCCAGAGGGATGACCCAGATGCTTCCTGAGCATGGGAACTCCTGGCCCCTGGGAGGAACAGAGCCTCTGCTGCTCCTCTGGGTGACTGGGACAGAAATGGGATCGGTCTGAAGGGGGAAATGTGGGATCTGGGAAACTGCTGCAGCAGCACTGGGTGAGCTGCGCTCCTCGCCCACCCCGTGCCCTGTGCCAGCAGGAGCAGATGGCACTGCCAGATGGCATTTAGGGACGGCTGGATGGGGCTGGGGAGGGCAGGAACCAGCCTGAGCCTCTGGGGCAGCCAGGAACCCTCTGCTCCCGCGGGACACCTGGCCCTACCTCCCTCCCCGGGCACAGCAGCCACTGCTGCCCTGGCCAGAGAGGAAGAGGGAGCCCAGAGCTCCTGCTGCTCCCACAGGACACCCCCATTACAGAGACGTGCAGGCAAAATGTCATTTGGGCACCACAGGCATCACCCAGCCTGTGTGGGCACAGAGCAGAACCCACCCAGCCAACCTCAGGCAGCTCTCCCAGAGACTCACTGAAGAACGAGATATTTGCAGGCTCAATAAACACATTTTTTTTGCACAAATACACTGGTATTTATAACTCCTATTTATCTGACTTTCTGTAGCTGAACTCTTCCTCTCTGCTACCCTCACTCAAGTGTGCAAAACCCCCTCGTGCTTCCCACAATGGGTTTAATGTGTAACGTAACAGGAAAATATTGTAAAATAAACAAACAAACGTGGAAAGTTTTTGTTTCTGTGTCAGAAACCCTCAGGGATGAATACAGACAGTGTAAAAAGCTTATTAAAATATCCTGGTTTTCAGAAACAAACCACTTCATTGTCTGTCAACTTTCTGTATTTACAGAGAAATAACATCCAAGAGTGCCTCGGGGGGTTAAAAATATAAGAGAATGAAGCAGATGAATCTACCTGAGAGGAATAACTGATGAGCAGGGAGTGCAGGCGCAGGGAAGATGTAAATATTTGGTTTCCAGGGAGTGAAGACACCAGAGTTTTCATGTGGGCAACGTGTTTGAGGACTGCAGACCCTGCTCAGCCAGCAGAGGAGTTGGGGTTCTCTGCCCACGAGAAACTCCCAAGTTTCCCCCACATTCCAGAGAACACAGACCCTGGCCAACCTCTCTGGTGCCCAGAGGAAGCCATGTGGATGCTAAAGCATCTTTACACACAGCAGGATTAACAAATTGAGGCGAGATCAGACAACAAACACTTCAGAGCACAAAGGGAAGTTGAGAAGCAGAGGGATTAAGCAAAACAAGTTTCCCAAAATTCACCATACACATGCATCTGTACAGGATATTTCGGAAGCACACAAGCAGTATGGATAAAATACAGTGCTTGATCTGCACGAAATAAAAGTTAAGCTGAGTTTAAATGGAAACCACTGATCAAAAAATGAAGTTTTACCCCTTCAATAGAAAACTTCTCCTCTGCTTCAGAGAGGAGACACGAATTGCCCAGGATTCTCCCTCCCTGTGTGTACATGACAGGCTCTGATCAGCTGGGGTTTTCTTTTCAGGGATGGAGCTCTGTCACATCCCCCAGTGCAAGCTCTGAAATCAGGGCTCTGCCAGCCAACTGCTGGCAGCTCCTGAGCTTTTTCAGGGAAAAAGTCACATCCCCCCAGTGCAAGCTCTGAAATCAGGGCTCTGACAGCCAACTGCTGGCAGCTCCTGAGCTGGGGGATAGCCTTGAGCCTCCACACGAGGAGCATTCAGGGAGAAACCAGGAGGTGCACACCTATCCCACAGCGGTGCCCACAGGTTCATCCCAACCCCCGGGGCATGGACGGGAGCAGGAGGGGCAGGACAGGCTCTTACCCTCGATGGTGGCTCTCTTGGGCAGGATGGTGATGGCTCCCTCGGCCACGTCCTCCTGCTGCAGCAGCGGGCTCACCTTGGAGCCCCACGTGTCCGAGCCCACCCACAGGAAATGGCCCACCTGATCCGCCCTCTTGGCGGCCGCCAGGATTTGCCTGTGGAGAGGAACGCTGCGTTTGCAAAGGCTTTGGCTGGGTTTGCAAAGGCTTTGGCTGGGATGGGGGGGCTGCTTTGGCTGGGATGGGGGGGCTGCTTTGGCTGGGATGGGGGAGCTGCTTTGGAGAATTCTGGGTGCCAAGGGCAGACTCAGTGGGCTCAGGGGTCTTTCTAACCCGACTGGCTCTGGTGAACAGGAGCAGCACATCCCTGAACCCAGCAGAGCCCAGGGCCCATGACACTCTGGATCACCAGGGCTCTGAGCAGCCTGAGCCAGGGAAGGTGGCCCTGGACCAGGGAAGGTGGCCCTGCCCATGGCAGAGGTGGAACTGGATGATCTGCAAAGGTCCTTTCCAGCCCAACCCATCCCATGATCCATGCAGCACCTACGGGACTTCTCTTTAAATTCACCCTACATCCCATGACTGAGTTATTGATTCCACTACAATTTAAGAGTTTTTCCATTGACTTTACTGAACTTTTTCCTAAATTCTTTTTGTCTCATTTTGTGGGACTGAGTCTCTCAGCAAATGATCATTTCATCACAATTTTAAGCTAATTTCAAATTCTGGACCCAGAATGCACAAGTGAGTAATGAAATATA
This sequence comes from Notiomystis cincta, assembly GCA_013398075.1. Classification (NCBI taxonomy): domain Eukaryota; kingdom Metazoa; phylum Chordata; class Aves; order Passeriformes; family Notiomystidae; genus Notiomystis; species Notiomystis cincta. Next base: position 3,926 of record VZRX01023064.1, on the reverse strand, counting down.
AAATATTCTTTGTGTTACTTTATGAGCCCATTCCCTGGGGTTTAACCTTGAGCATCCAAGTCACTTTATCACTTTTAACTCTCATTTGCCATAAACCAGGCTCTGAATTAATGAATTACACCAAGCAGAACGAGCCTGGAGAGGGGGTGTGTTCTTAATTCCTCTGAGAGGAAAGGTCAGCTCTGCCACCCAACATGAGAACCCCTTGCCAGGAGCATCTCCCACATCCTGGTCCCCATTCCTGTCCCTCCAGCATGGTGCCAGGGCAGCAGCAGCAGCAGCCTCGTGCCTGTTGCTTCCCCCTCCCCAGCTCCACTTCCCCACGTGGCTCCCACCCCCAGGGCTTTCCCCTCCTGGCTGGGGCTGTGCTGGCTCCCTGTCCTGCAGGATGGCCCAGCAGCCTCACCTGATGTCCTCGTCGTTGGCAAAGATGACGATGGCCCTGGCGTTGGGCGTCTCCAGCAGCTGCCGGATGATCCTGTCGAAGTCGATGCTCTTGTCCTTGCGCTCCTGGGGGATCTTCAGGGACTGGGCGATGCAGAGCCCACCTGTGCCACAGAGAAAGGACAAAGAGCCATCAGAGGGCGGAAGGGAAATGTCCAGAGCCCAGGAGAGGCGGTGGGAAATCCAGCCCGGGAGGGGAGGAAGGCTCCTGTAGGATCCCTGCCCTCCCAGGCACTCCAGGCCAGCTTCCAGAGGGATCCGTGCAGTGACTTCTCTGACACCACGGCCTGCGTGGCTGGGGAGGCTCAGGGATGGCACCCACAGTGCCCAACCCACTGCAGGAAAGCAAAATAGGCAAAGAAATGGGCAGTGGAAGGATGGAAAGGAGAGGAATTCAAAAAGGAAACAGCAGCAACCTGAACAAACTTAAAGTGATGAATAAACTCCCAAACAACAGGCTGAGAGGGAAAAGGTACTGACAGTGTATTGGGCAGGTTTTATCTCAGTGGAGGGCTGAGATTCCTCTTGATTTTACAGCTTGAGGGCTACTGGGGGAAAAGACTTCTACTGGAATGCCTTATCTGGAATAGGAACAGCCAAAGTTGAGATATTGGCAAAATACTGTGCAAGAAAATCCTCATTCATTCAAGTGCTCGCCACCAAACAGGGTGGAGAGACACAAATACCAAAGCCTCAAGATAAACCCTGTTCTCATAAACACCCAGGGGACACAGCAAAGAGCATCAGCACAGCCACAGGAACGTACAGCCAGACCAAAAAATGCCCACTTTCAGCACAGTTCCCGTATTTAAGTTGTTTAGTTTGTTTTAGAAAAAGTAAAGTTTAAAAAATCCCGTCTCCACCGACATTCTGGTCGTTGCTGGCAGATGAAAACACAACTTTTGCCTTAATTATTTTGTTTCTCAGTAGTAAACACTTTCATCTTTTACGGCATCTTTGATACCAACCTCCTCACCACAGCGCACAGTGTGTTAATTAATAACGTATCAGAGCCGCTTAATAAAAACCAGCAGTGGGGGTGAGTTAATTAAAAGGCAGCAGGACAAGGCAGAGATTCCCAGATAGGCTTTAAACCCCAGATTTAGACGTGCTGGTAATTGCAGCGCTGCAGAAGGTGTGAGGAGCCTGGAGGAGGAGGAGGCTCAAGCCCCGGAGCATCCTCCTCATCCCGGGGGCAGCGCCCGGAGAGAGCCTCGGGACAGCCGGGAAAACCAAACTCCTGCTGGAAGTGGTGAAATTCGCCTCTCCCGCTCGTCCCTGAGCCCCCCCCGAGCAGCCCAGGCTCGTTTCCCGGTTTTTGACGGGAGAAGCTGAGCTGGAGGCAGCCGGAGGGTGGGGGAGCTCTGCTGGACCGGCTGCTCCAAGCACTCGGGAGGGAAACCCATTGTTTCAGTGGGAAGGAATAAAACACTGAAAGGGAAAGGCTGGGGAGGAATAAAGGAGAATAATAACCCCCAAGTTTTTCTCTGAACATAAAACATTTCATTTTGTTTCGCAATTATCACAACCTCGGCTTTCTGTAACCTATTTTTTGCCTTTAAAAGCAAACAGTACTGAGTTTTAAAAATAAACTTCATTTTAAATGAAGATTGAAAGTCTCACTGCCAGCGAGTTCCAAAATCTGAACAGTCTTAAATGCTCTTTCTATTTTCCCCAGTCAAAATTATATGGAATGAACCCAAGCCCACGAGCAGCGTTCTCAAACCCTGGCAGGGGTTGCAGCTGGTTAAAAGCACAACCCCGGGCAGCCCCGGGCCTGAGCATCCCCAGCATTGCCCTGCCCGAGGCAGGGGTGGCACTGGGTGGCTTGAAGGTCCCTCCCAACCCCTCCCGACCCGTTCCATGAGCCCCTGGTTCTGCTGAACACCCACCCCAGGGTGCAGAGAGCCAGAAACAAAAGGGTCTCTCCCCACACCCAGGACAGTGATATCTCTGCAGATCAGATTCTATCCACAGTAAAGAACCTGTGAATCCAGGGGGAGCAAGAACAACCCCCTCAACCAGGTGACACGCTGTTGTTGCAAAACTAGAATTAAAATGAAATAAATTTAACATTAAGTAAATGTTACCAACGTGATGGAACAGCTGGGAGGCTGCTGGCTGTGCAGGCACCCTGCAGCAATTACAGCCTGTGTGTGTCACACGTGCAGGGGCAGGCAGAGCTCCCATCGCTGTGCACAGTGGTCACAGCTGAACCCCGGGCAGAGACACAGCTGTGGCCAGGCCTCCTCAGCCAGCAAGCCCCCCTTGCCACTCGTGCTGCCAGAGCTGCCGTGCCCAGGGTGCTGGAAGGAGCCAGGCTGGGGAGAGCAAACAGGCTGGGGCTCGAGGGGGCAGCTCTCAGATCTCTCTGGGACAGGGGGATGCTCCTTTCCACTCCCTTCGGAGGTCGGCTCTTGCCCTCCCTGCTGCCAGCGGGCAGGGTGAGAGCCAGAGCTGGTTTAGGGTGCCCACCTGGCCACCCCCTGGGCTCGGGATGGGAGCTGCTCTCAGTCCAGGGAGAGCTTTCCAAAAGGAGCAGAGGACAGGTACCCTGCTGACCTCGGCACCGCCTCTGCTCGAAGGAATGAGGGATGAGGAGGAATTACTGATAAATGGCAGATATCAGAGTGCCCTTCGTCACCCCCGGCAAGCACAGCACCCAGGGAATTGGGAATTGTCCAAAAGGAACAATGGAACACGTTCAGCTTTTACATCCCCAATTCCACCGCGATAGGAAACATGTGCACAGTTATTGAAACTGTCAGGTTAATTCACAGCACCTCCGAGGGAAAAACCTCCGAGGGAATCAAGTGGTAAGAAGGTGAAAGCTGCAAATTCAGGATCTTGTCCCGGGATTCCTGCAGTAATTCATTTCCCCTGGTGGCCTGGAGAAGTGACAAATGCTCCAGGGGGCACAAAGTGCTGTGGCACAGGATGGGAGCCCGGGACCCCCGGGACCGAGCGGGGGCTGCTCTGGCACGTCCAGAGGAGCCGGGGCTGCCCCTGGATCGCTGGCAGTACCCGAGGCCAGGCTGGGCAGGGCTTGGGGCCCCCTGGGGCAGCGGGAGGTGTCCCTGCCAGGCAGGAAGTGTGGAACAAGGAGATCCTTGAGGTGCCTCCCGGCCCAACCCGCTACAGGATTTTACGATCCCCCGAACGCGCGGGTCCCACGCCACGACATCACCAACACGCTCACGCTGTGGGGTGAAGGTCCCTACCTGGAGCCACCCACCCCTGCGGAGTGAATCCCACGGCACCAGCCCTGGGAAGGGGTGATTCCCCGGGAATGCCAGTGCCAGAGCCGTGGCACGGAGGTCAGGCAGGATGCTCCGGCCCGGCCGGGCACCAAGGCAGCGGGGCGGCGGCAGCTGCGAGCGCCCGGAGCCCGAACCGGCCCCGGACAGTGCCCGGCTGCTGCTCCCCCCGGCAGAGCCCGGGCCGTGCCCGTGCCCGGCACAGCCCCGCAGAGCCCCGCAGAG
>VZRX01023063.1:47836-70003 GCA_013398075.1 Notiomystis cincta | reverse complement strand
TTCCCTTCCCTTCCCTTCCCATGGAAAATATTAATTATGTGCTTCAAATAGCATCTAAATAGCTATGAAGCCTATGAGGAGGCTTTCTGATTATTTAGAGTTTGTCATTCAACACAGAGAAGACAACATTTCATAGGATTCATGCAATCTTTCAGACAGTTACTTGAAAAGGAAAAAGAAAAAAAAAAAAAGGAAAAACAAAACAAAACAACAAAAAAATCCCCAACCAACCAAAAAAAAAAGCCTTTATTGTCTCTAGTTAATTTACCACTTCCTTCCTATGGGGACTGACCTCTGCAGTGCTGTAGTGCATTGTCTCATGACATAGTTTTATTTTATATCTGAGGTGTATAGTAGGGTATGAAAGTATTAGATACCTCATGTTTTTGAAAGAAGCAACCAAGAGAAGGGTGAGGGTGTTTTCACTGAAGGATAAGGGTGTTTTTCCTGATTATTTGAAACAGAGTCACAACCAGGCAGGATAAATGACAACTGTGAAAATCCTTTCTTCAAAGGTTCTGATTTATTTGATGGGATTTCTCTACCACACACCCTAATAAAGTCTGGAAATAGATGTGAGCATAATGACAGATTTCAAAGCATTATGTTTTGTAAAGGTAATTTTTTCATGTTTTTGCCAAATTTTGTCACTAAGAGTTTGCTTTTAAGCCATCAAACCAAACATACACATACAATAGTGACAAATTAAATCTGCACCTGAAAGTGAAAAGTTTTTTTCCTTTTGAAGCTGAATTTATTGCTTTGGGAAGGCATCAGATTGATGGGTCTTGAAGTGCCCTATTTATTCATAGAACAAATGACAAGCTTCCCTTCATTGCAGCTTTCTTCATATTCTCAGGAAGAACAGCCCCACCAATCTCCTTACAGCAATGATAAATATTTAAGACACAAGGTCGGAAATATACTGTAATTTGTCTGGTGACAGTGTTCTATTCCAGTAGCTTTATATCTTTCACAGAGATGATTAATGACCTTGGGGCTTTAGGTTTGGGCTGTCGAGTGACAGTCCTACAATGTAAATATATCCAAAGGCTCAGAAAATGAAGGGCTTGCTCCAGCCAATGGCAAGGAAGATCATTTCTAAGTCCATGTACTGTGGGGAAATATCATACTGCACCAATGACAGTTCAGTGAAATGTCAGTTAGGTATTTTGCTAACATGTGGTTGACAAATCGAGCTGTTTAGTGAATACAGAGGTAAGCAAGTAGCTTTTAGCCCTGCTTCAAAAGCAGGGTACTGTAATCAAGCCCCCAGTTTTCCTAACATGTCTTCTGTTTGTACCTCAAAGAAAAATAGCACATTGTTCTAAAAGATGCCATCTTTCTGCCCCAGCATATTTCCTGCTATTTTTTTCTCTTTTAAGCCTCAACTGTTCCTGGCTCATCCTGGTCTCTGCCCTTCAGCAAATGCAGTCAATCCCTCTGCTCATCCCAGGCCGCATTAGTAGCTGTTATCTGCTGGCATTAACCACACTTGCTGGACAGCAGGGCTGGGAGGGAAAAGCTTTCTGTGGCTGTGCAGAAGCCTGTGCAGCACCCCACTCCTTCCTGCTGTGCCTGTGCACCCAGTGGACCCCGCTGTGCAGGCACCCTCAGCACAGCTCTCACATCCCTGCCTCGGCAAATGTCTGCTTTCAGTTGATTTCCTCGTGACTGTCTGAGCATCCTTTTAGACATGGCCTCTAAATCCTTTTGAGGATATTTCCTTTTGATGTGTTTCTGCCAGGTGAATAAAAGATGAAAATGAGCATGCAAAAGTTTATTGTGTTGTGTTAGGGTGGGAGTTTGTTCTCTTGCTTAAACTTAGAAAAGCTCTAAACAAATTGTAAGTATTTCCTGGCAAAGGGAGTTCTCCTTGCCTGATATGATATATTCTCCTGACACTTTTCAGGTAACAACAGTGAGAAAAGGTGTTTATAAAAGAGAAAATTTGTTAGCAGTCAGGCTAGTATAGCATGGAAAAACACTAAAAAAGAGTCTCAGAAAATCCCAAACAAGAACTATTTCCCAAGTATTCTTTTTTATTATAATTGTGTTTCATTCTTATTTTCACTCTGGCTATTCTCAGTTCCAGGAAACCCTTTCAATTCCTACTCATTTGTTGAATTGTTTCATTCCAACATGTTTGAATTTATTGTCTGTATTACCACTTAACACACACAAAAAAGCAATGGTGGTCTTCAGTTGCAATTTATAGTTATGATAATTTTGCTGTGCCTTTTTACTCTCTCAGCTAAAATCAATTTCTGCTGTATCCAACAAGTCAGAATATGTGACTCTCAGTACTTTGTGGTAACAAGATGTTCTATATGGAACATAAAACTGGTCTTCAGAGTGGAAATTTTTCAGCAGTAAAATAAACAAAAAAATCATGGCAACTCCTTCCATGGGTTATATTATTTATTTATGAGCCACTCTATGCCTTTTCTCTGTTTATTGGGGGAATTCTGAAAAATAGTAGGAGTTCTTGTTGCATGTACAGAACTTGCTGGTTTTAATCTAATTAGTTCAGGACTAGTAGGATTGCAGTAGTGGCACATGCTTAGGTTCACCAAAGAGTTATTCCTTCAAAGCTGCTGCATGTCCTGAGGTTTTTAATCCCACATCTTTACCACAATGAATGGAGTTCTACATGCAAATCTCTGCTGGTAGGGAAAAATAAAGCTTTTCTGGCTAATGGCTGTTAAAAAAATGACCTTAGAACTTAAATGTCAAAGAAACTTATTTCTAACCCATCCATTACTAGTGAAATACTATACAATTCACATTAGCAACATTGAAGCTGCAGCCTGAGCCAGCTCAAGACAGAGGGTCTTTACTGGTAAGATCAACCATCAGCAGTACCAGATCTGTGAGAACCCTGGGAAGTTCTGGAAAAAGAAGAACTTACCCTCCGTGGAGGAGAACTGGATTAAGAAATATTCAAACAAAATGGGAATCCACAAATTGATAGGATCTGATGGGATAAACCTACAAGTGACGAGTGGTCAGGTGATACCACCACAAGGCCACTCTCAGCTGTCTTTGAAAAGTTGTGGTGATCAGGAGAGGCTCATGTGAACTGGAAGAAAGCAAATGTCACTCATAACTTCAAAAAGGGCAAGGAGAAAATACAGACTGGTCAGCCATACCTCAATCCCTGAGAAAATCATTGAACAAATCAACCTGGAAGCTGTTGCCCACTGTATTAAAGACATGAAGGTGACTGAGAGATGGTTTACAAATGGGAAAATCATGCTTAACTAAGCTGATACCTTTCTATAACAACATGGCTCTCTTGGTGGATGTGAGGAGATTAGTGGATGTTACTAAGTCCTTTGACTCTGTTCATCACAACATTCTCTCAGACAAATTGATTAAATACAAGTTAGGTAAGTGGACAATTAAGTGGTCTGAAGACTGTCTGAACTGACAGGCTCAAAGGGTTGTAAATAGCATTTTGGGAAGGAGGGAATAGTAGAATCCACTGTACATTCTAGCCTGAGGATGAATAATACAGAATACCCCACTGAATAATATGGAATTGTCCTGCAGTTAAAAAAATTTACCTTTACTCTTCCCAGACATATTACCATACATATTAGTCTGTATTTCATTAGGCTAAGAGGAGGTTAATATGCTGTGCTTATTATTTAATCTTAATTTATTAACAGAATGATACACAAATTACTGATTTTATGAAGTATCAGGGAATATAATGAACATCAGAATTCAGATTCATTCCACTAAACATCACCCTTAACTTTGATGAACTAATTTAGGAGTGCTGTCACAATGTCATCCCACTAAAATCAGAGAAGAGAGAAGATGAGCACGCTTCCTTTTGTGCCTGAGCATGTGCAAGTGCCCCAGAAGGTGATGTTCTGCACATCCTGAGTCAGCCTTGTTTTCAAGGATTTGGGTATTTGCCCTGCATTGGAACACATCACCACTGTGATGGATCTGTTAAACACTTGTGCTGAGATTCACCTGCCTGAGACAAAGCAGTAGTTAAATTGGTAGACTGTGACCATTCCAACAGGTGACTCACATCTCAACTGATTGTGATGCAGTGCCCCCAGAAATATTCTCATGTTTTGTCCAAGCACTTAGGCTCAATTTGTAGTTTGCAATTGAGAGAGTCAGAAATTTACTGCTTGAAATTTGTTTAGAAAAGCTTTTCCCTCTAAATAAAAATCTTGACATTTGTAATGGATATCTGACATTTTGGTTTCAAAACAAAATACTTTTACCATTGAAACAGAAGAAAAGGCATGGAGGAAATATTTATTCATTTTCTTTTCTCTCAAAATTTTCCTCAGTAAATATTTGCCCATCTGTTCTAGTGATCAATATTTATGATACATAATGAACATTAAATCAGTGGTGAAGTATCTCCAGGATTCACTCAGTATTCTGTAGATACTCCTTATTTTGACATATTGATGTTATGTGGTTAACTCTTCTAATATACAGGTCAGTCTAGAGATGCTTTCATTTTACTTTTGTTTTTCTGAAGAAAAGGTCTAGTGCAAGGTCCAATAATACTTTTATTCTTTCCTTCTTTCTCTTGAGTCTATTAATCCTTGGCTTTGTTAAATGGATATAAATCACAGCACAGTATTACATTAAAAACATTTCTGTGTAACTGGATTTGGAACTGAACTGACTGTGTTAGATGTTCTCCATTTCATCTTACTCACAAAGATAACTGTTGAAATGAGATCAGGTTGGTGAAGCAAATTAGAAAATACTGTGAATTGATTGAAAAAAGAATTCAAAGAACCCTGGAGAAGGGTGTTCCAGGTATTTCATCATATTGAATGAACAAAAAATCACTTTGTGTGCACTTGTTCCACAAGTATCTACCTGAAATCCTCAGAGCCCATGGAGTTTTACCATGGTGCATTAAGCACTTCCATTGTTATTTTTGAGCTTGCTTTCTTGCCACTCTCCATTGATGCAATTCTTGCAGAAATTGGTGGGAACTGGGAACTGAGAACTGGAATGTGGAAAGCAAAAGCCTTGGACAGAGCAGTATGCACTAAAATAAGAAAGGAACCCAAAAATAACACCATACAGAAAAGATATGCAACAAATTGTATTTTCCATAGAATATTTCCAGCCCAGTTCAAATGTCTCCTAACTGCATGCTCTTAATTACTTTAAAAAGCACTGGCAATCCAAATTAAGTGCCAGGAATATCATGTCTGATTCAGGCTTCCAGAGCGACATAAATTCATTAAATCTTCCACACCAATCCGCTTTGTTACTTTTGGCATATCTACAATTTTTTGTGTAATAAAACATTGCATAAAGGGTTTAGTAAATTGAATTTAGCACTATGCCAGCAATGTAGCCCGCAACCTTAAATGCTCCTAAATTAGGCTTTTTTCTTTCAGATTTGTAGATATTTAACAGGGGTCTCTCTAGGTATAAGTGTTCATACTTCCACACATATATATGGAGATGTGTGTGTATGTGAACATATGTGTGTATATATCTAATAAATACAAATCCTGACAGGTGTTGCATTTGAAATATAAGTGAAGCTTTACCTCTTTGTTGCTTCAAAAACCATACAAAATGAAATGGAGGGAAAATCCTAACCTCATAGTCAATTTCATCTTTTGGAAATAATATTAGAACTATATTGGAAGGATACTTACAAGAACAGCAAAAAGAATTCATCCCACTACATGGAACATAAATGAGTTAGAAATGTATTTTCACCATCTGCTGCTCTTATGAAATCCAGAGATTTGTAAATGGCAGTTTTGAGTAAGAGGAACTCTGAGATTTGGTGACTTTTCTTTAGTCTGTAACCTTGATGTTCTTCTGTCTGTTGTAGAACTAGATTTTGTACATTTTAGATTACCCTAAGTATGTAAAAGTCTGTGAGAGAGGAAAGTAGTCTGAGCAGATAACTTTGCCCTCCTCATCTGTACAGTACATGAATATATGAACAGCTGTGGAGATCTGGAAATGTACCTTTGTAAGAGAGAGTTCAATGGTAATTGTAGGCAGTCACAGCCAATACTCTTTTCTCTTGGTTGAGATTCAAATGTTCCCTATCACTGCAAAATCCCATCCCTTACAATTGTAAGCAGATGTCTTTTAAAATTAAGCTCACACCGGGGCAATTATTTTACTCTGTTATGAGAGGCTACCACATAATCTGCTATGTGAAGTGGCTCATTATGTATAAAGTTTCTGATTCTATGCTGGGCAGCCTCCTTGTGTCCTGGAGAGATGCTGCTCATTGTTCTGAACTGAATAGTTTTATCTGTTGCAAAATACAAAGGGTCCCAGAAGTCCCCAACTTTATTTTTCTCATGTACCATCTCTGTGGTAATGCTGGGAGCAATGACAGCAGTTCCCAGTCGCATTTCTGCTCAGAAGGAAGCTGTTGGCTTCCTAGGAATTATTTATGCATCTTTCATGGCAGTTAAGTGCCATGCAGTTTAAGAACCCCTGGTCCAAGCAAAGGGATTTTACTACTATTCATAAAGTAGACATATTATTTTTACTGTTGTTTTATTGTTGCATTGTGTTGTTTTATTGCTGTATTCATAACCAAGCAGCATTTGTTTGAGTCCCAGAATTGTTTTTAAAGTAGGATAATCAAACCTAAAAATGTGCTAAAGGGAAGCCAACACAAGTCCTGCCCAAGTAAGAGAGAACTTCCACACCTATGGGGCATACAGAAAGGAAAAGGTTCTTGATGAAAGTGCTTGAGATGCAACCTTCCCTAGACCTTGAAGTAGCATGTTTCACGGACTGTAATGCAGTCCAGATAATTTGGGATTTTGTGACTGCTCCAGAGAGAAACTAGCAGAGAAAATCTGCTTAAGTGGCCATTAATATTTAATAAACTTTATGGCATCTGTCAAGCAGATGAGTTTCAGGGACATCTGTTCCCTGAGTTGGCATTCAGTTTGGTTTATCCATACGAGGTATGGATCAGATACCAATACTATTGGTTCACTCTTCAACACTATAAATAACCCTGCGTGCAAGCAATTGCTCCAACTTTCAGCAGCAACATATGTGACCCTGTAAGGATTTGACCTCCTGTCTATCAGCATGGTATCAGCTGTTCTCATGTGTTTCAACTCAGCATTCTGAAGATCAGCTGTAAAAGCCATTAATAGGGCATTTATACTGAAAGGACTCAGAAGTTCCTTTCCTGATTGCATTAAGGTAATTAAGGTTCCTGCTTTTGCAGATGATGTAGCTAAGATAGATAACCACAGATACATGCACATACAGGTTATTTCTTCATATAAACTGCTGAAGTGGAAGCTTATAAACTGGTAAACAGTAATTTTAATGTACTTACAAAATATAGTGAGAAGGTGGTCCAGTGAAAAGAACTAATAATGTCATTCTTCCAGCTTCACAGACTAGTGGAGTGCAAAGGAAAAGGTTTTTGTCTGTTTTTTTTTTTTTTCATTTCGAGTTTCCTAATAGGCTTTTCTTCAAATGGGATATTTTCAACTCTTTTCTGGCATGGAAGATGTATTAAACCAATATATTAGTCATGTTTTCATGGTTTTGGCAGAGCTTCTGCAAACAAGTGTCTGTCAAGAAGGAAAAGAAGGGAAAGTCAATGATTTGTTGGAAATACTATATGATATCTGTTAGAGATGTGGGAGAAAGTGAACAGAATTAATATTAGCCACTCCAAGAAATTGAGCTATAAAAAAATCTGGACTTCTAGAGCAGTTTACTCCTCTCAAATCTTGCCCTTATCTTTGTGGATTGTATTTATTTCATGATAAGGGAATGAAAATTATTAATGTGGTAACATGATTCCCATTTAATCTAGGGGGTTTTTTGCCTTTCTTACAGTGGCAAAAAGTTCTTACATATAAGTAATATACAAAACTAAATGATCATATAGAATAATAAAATGTATTTTTAACCACCTAAAGGGCACTTGTTGCTACATAATGCCCTGAACTCATAAAGGCCCTCATTGCCTATAAAGACATATAAAAAGCATATATAGTAAATAATATGTGATACCTAATTTCAAATGGTAAAGACAGTGCCCCTGTCTTCCTATCTTTCCATTTTATTTATTGTGTCCACTTAGTATCAGGATTAATCTAGATGCAGATAAGAGTTTGCCAACTGTCTGTAAAGAGCCCACTTCAAAGGGAACTGCATTCTTCCAGCAAAGCAATGTAAACAGTAGTAAATGATTAATTTTAAGGAAAACAAGTTATCCAATCCCCAAAGTCATGTCATGCAAACGGGCACTTTGGAGAGACAGCACATTTGTGGTTAGTGCTGACTATTGGTCCAGTGTGGTGTCACTTCTAGAATGGTTTAAAAATTGACAATATCAATGCAGGTCCTGAGACTATGGCCAGCAAACCCTGAGTGCCTGTGTGGCTGTGCATGACCAACAATAACCCTCCCCATCTTTCACTCCTACATAAGAAAGAAAGCCAGAAAGAGGCTGTGATTTAAATGGGAACTGAGTTTATCAAAGTTTATCGAATGCCAGACATAATTAATTGACCCTTGTAAGACCAATGTAAAGTTGGCAGCTACTGTACAGTAGATTTTATGCAGAAGTTTTGTACAACAGGAAATTCATACCTAGGAAATGTGAGGCCATAGGCATGATATTCCACAGTCCTCCCCACGAGCTCTTTGCCATTTCTCTTGAAAATTAAACAGCTCGTATCTAGAAAGGCCACCTGGCTTTCAATTTCAGGACCTACCTGCAAGTTTTAATAGCTCACTGGTCATTTGGGCAATAATAATGCAGAACAACAAATTCCTTTCATAACTTTATTCCTGTAAAACTTCTGATATGTTTAATAAATACTAGAAATTCTTATATAAAGTATCTATGCCTATATATCTGATGCTTTTCTTTTCTTTTGCTGTGATGTGATAAATATTATTGGAAAAGAAATGAATGATAACCGTTGAGCCAGATTTCCCACTGAAAAAAAATCATTCAGACACTAAATTTATGTTTAAAATTGTAGTGCTGCTACTATAATTCTACCATTTTTTAATATTTTAGTATGAAGCAATGGAGTTCTTACATCTAATAATGTGGTAATCAGATTTTGAAGCATATCTTGATGTATAAATCACTGATCAAAAATGTTTGCTGATAATATGCACAAACATATTCCCTGCAAAAACCTCCAGTAATTACTGTACAGAGTGCAGGAAAGGAAAATATAAGAAAAGCTGAAGGCTCATTCATTTGAGCTGCTTTGAGATACATCAGACTGAGGTAAGATTTTAATTCCTGACTCCTGCTTTACATGGGGGTTTGGCTCCTCAAGTTGTGAGGATATTCCAAGTGAGCTCTGTGCATCTGGGTAAGGATATGTGCACTGCAGGAAATGTGCTGGGCCAGGTATAGTGAATTCATTCACAGCAGACACAGCATGCTGCAGTTTAATCCCTTGTCACCAATGGGCCAATGTTTACATTGCTTAAGTGCTAATATGCTAATTCCAACTTCTGGTATCAAGAGGTTAATATGATGCCTCTGCTTTAGTAATTATTGCTTAAGACTGACTGGCACATTAATGGGAAATTGATGAAACTCTTTAGGAATTGTAACGCCCTCTGGAAAAAAATATACAATTTATTCCTAAAGTAAATCTGATAAGCAAATAATTTAAGTCATTTGTCAAAATCAAAAGCAATTGGCAACTCCAAAATAAATATTGCTTTTCTTTCCAGCTACAAAGTTAGACACGAAATGAATTTTAATACAAATCCAATGCTTTGTAACGGAGAGGGGACTGCAGCTTTTCCTTTTGACAGGGTGTTTCAGAGGAAACATGTTTTCCTTTGATGTAAAGATAAAAAACATCAGCCCTTTTCATCCCAGCTTCCAGATTCAGTGTGAAACTAGTGACCCTACTAACGCTGCTGATGTTTAACATTTTCAATGCAACTTTATTTGTCTGTTTTGATGTTAGCAATGGTGTTCATCATAGTGAAAGGCTAACTGTGAGTGGAAGGATCAGACAATGAAAGTACATCCATTCCTCATTTTCTCTCTGCTGGCACCATTTTACTGTTTGGCTCTCTGATTTCCACTGAGAGAGATTTGAAAACTATTCCTCCTTTATGATTTCACATGCCTGTAGGGGAATCTCTTACCCAAATCATGCTGCTCTGAAACAAGTCTCCTGCAGATAAAAATCCATAGAAATCACTGTTTATCTTACTGAATTACATATAGCAGGCTTCCCCCAGCAGAGGCATTAGATATGTGCAGTAACATCACACAGTTGCTATATGAGTGCTTTCTCCTGTAAATCAGATTCGGTGTCAGATTGGGGCTATAAAAGGTACCTTTGAAAGCCTGCTGGTGATAGTGATGAAAATGTCTCTTCTGGCTCAGTCCAAGCACACAGGCAGGTTACTCAAAAGTCCCTCCCATTCTGGAAGTGTCAGGAGGGGCACCTGTGCAGAGGTGGAGGTCATGAGCAAATCTGGTCTAAACATCCTTGCTCCTGCTTTTAGACTTCACTGTTCTGTCCATATTATTCTCCTGGAGTATATTATCAAGAATATTGATCTCATCTCACACAGAGGTGATTATGTGCCTCCAGAAAGAACCCAGAAGTGAACCAGGATATGGAAATGAAGCAGGGAGCTAATTGTTTGACCAGAAATGTATCCATAAAAGGTGATGATAGGGCTGATGGAGGATGGTGTATTTCATTTAGTCCTATTTCATGTCAAACTAGGTTCTCATTTTCTGTCTTAATGAAAATATATCAAAAGGATAACATTCTGTAATATAAATAGGACCTCAAAGAAAAAGAGTGTTTTCTTAGATGCTGAAAATTTAGTTCAGAAGTCAAGATCTCAAATTTTGCAAAGCACCTCAAATATTCCTGTGCTTTGACTCTTCAATCTCCACTTCACATCCATTTCTCCATCTTGTATAACAGTAAAAGCAGTATTGCCAGTTATTTCCTTTCAGGCTAACATTAACTGCTGTAATGTCAAATGTATTGTACTGAAGGCAACAAATCACCTCTGTCCCACTTCCTATCCTTCAAAGGAGCATGGGACAATGATAGGAGCATGCACTTTCATGACTACTAAAATAAATCATTTTGAAAAAAAACAAACCTCAGCCATGGTGCTGTTGCTGAGTTTCTATTAATAGCAGTGAAATACTTCACTGTCAGTGAGCTCCTAGGGATAGCAAGCCAGGTATTTTCCCATAAAAATGTGTTTCTCTTCATACAGCTTGCAGAAAAATGATTGGACATAAAGGACACAGAATAAAGTAGAAGCAGTTATAATCTGCAAGACCAATAATTAGTAACCCTTTTGACAGGACTTACTTGTATGTTTACATCTTAGAGAGAACATATATAACAGTATATAGTAATATTACATATATTCCTTATATACAGTGGTTCCAGTTTATAGCAGGTGGTGCCTGAATTATACTGTTTTCTTCCAGTACTGCCACTACTGTAATTACTAACAGTCACATGGTTTTGTCAGATATATTCCACAGTAAGAGATTTTTCAAAGCTATTTGCTTTGTTTTGATTAGCCCTTCTGACTGAGTAGTAACAGAAACCTTTTTCTTCTTTAATTACTCGTGCAGTTCTATCCCTTATGGTAAAGCTCATGCAAAATAAAGAATCACATTGCCCTTCCATCAAATTTTTGAGTTTTTGGTGGTGGATGCAGGGGTTTTTTGTGGCTTTCAGAAGCAGAAATATATGTAATCAGTGTGTAGATAGAAGCAATTGTAAATACCCCAAAGACTCTGTTCCAAGTCTTTATCGTAAATTGCCAGATGCTGGCAGTTAAAAGAAAAAAAAATATATGTGTTATGAAATTGTTGGCTATGAAAGATACTTCCTGAAGCATAGCCAGAGTATAATGTATTTGTTCCATGTTCAAGGGTTCTTTGAAGATGAATTTTATTATCCATAGCCTTGCTGCAGATAGCTGCATTATAGCTGTTTGTACCTGACAAATTTATTTCCAGGTTTATTTCTTGTCTTAAGCCTGATTGAGCTGTAGACACTCTGCTGTGTAGCTGCAGTCATGGAAACCTGTGGGGCTTCTGTGGCCTGGCCATCAGTTTGACAGCCAGGAAGATCTGACACACAATTTGGTCCTTCTTTTGCAAGTAGTCAACACTCATGTCCCCTTCTACAATCAACTCCTCATTGTTCAGACATTTGGGGAAAAGCTGTATTTAATAATAAGCCATTTCAGGGTAAGGCCTGATATTTCTGCCACTAGTGTTCTGCTTGGCTCCCAGAAATGGCCAGCCTGGTGGAACCAGTGACATGGGACTGACGACTCAGTCTGGCCATCTGTGCCTCTCATCATTTGGAGCATGAATGTGGGCTAAAAAATAGCTCACCTCTGGTTCCACTTGTCAAGAGGGGAAACAGCCACAGTGTGTGGAAGTGTGAACACTCAGGGGCAGCCTGTAACGTGTATTTGTCCTTGAGGAGCCCGCTCCATCCAGCTGGAGAAGTTCTGTTTCCAGCATTGACTTGGGTCTTAATGGGAAAAAGAGCCCCAACCTACTGCTTGTTCATGTGGAACAGCTGCCATCCAAAGTAGGTGACATTTTTCTCCCCTAAGATTATATGCTTTTTTACTTTAATAAATGTGTGGCACAACAACAGATCTTAACACTTTCTGCAGGGATTTCTACAAAGGAGCTCCTGACCAGGGTGGAGCGACCCACAAACAAAAATTCTGATGCAGTTCAGTGTTCAGTGTAGATCCAGTCTAGTATTTTTTCTCTCTGATGACCTAATCCAGGATTTCAAATATAAAGATACACAGGAAAACAGGAACAAAAAAAAAAAAACCCTAAGTCTTTAAATGTGTGGACTACTGCCATGGGAGAACAAGAATAAGGCCAGGAAACAACTGATAGAAACCTATCACATTCCTAGACAATCACTAAAATGTAAAAAGTTATAAGTTCTGAAATAATATATCTTCTTTTTTATATATTTAAAATAATAGAATTTGAATATAGTTTTTTAATTGCTGATCTCTTCTGTAGAGATTTTAGAAAAACTGAATTTTTCTTCAAATTTGGAAAATAGAGATGTCTGAATAGAATTGTATCACAGTGGTATTTTCAGTTGGGTGCAAGAGTTTCAGATAATCTACATTACTAATCTTGATCCCTATAGATGCAGAAATAATATCATCTTACACATTTGTAAAGCAGAGGAGATAATTCATCTATCACAACATGGAATTTCCTGAGGCATTGTATAGAAATCAAACACTCCATACTGTTCTTTAAGCTGCTTCTGAGAGCCTTCCCATGGGATAAAAAAAGATGCACTAAATTTATTACATTTTTTAGATGAATATCCATAGAATCTCACCAATTCCCCTTTTGTCCTCTTAAAATCCTATGGGACATTTTCACAAAGATGATTTTCAAAATTGCTTAGCAGCCAGAGCTCTCACCAAAGCTTGTGGGAGCTTAGGTTGGTCAGGGTATGCTGAGAGCATTAAGTCGTCATTTTTGTGCTCACGTGTGTTCATTCCATGGGAAACAAACGCTTCTCTTACTAAATATGTGTTGTGACAACGGGAATAGCGTGTCCTTGTCAACAGCTGCATGATAAAACAGAGACATCTACTGGTTAAAATGCGAAATAGGAAAAATACCAAAACTGGCTCAGAACATTAGACTTGCCTTGTCAGACTGCCCTCCTTTGCTTCCCAATACAGCTGACTAAAATATTCAAACTCTGCCGGTGCATTCTGGTCAAAGGCAACAGCAAACCTCCCTTTGATTTCCTGAGGAAAAAAACAGGCCCTGTAACACTGATAGGCCCTAATTTTAATAGGCCATAAGCATAATAGACATTTATTTGTGACAGAACAAAACCAGTCTTCTGCAGAGCAGGGAATATTCAGCCCCTCTTCTGTCCAAGTCCCAGTTTGGGATAAAACAGACATTCTTTGAACACCCTGTTCAGCATCTGCCTGAGGTATTTGTGCTTAAAGCAGAGTCTGAATTACAGCCCTGGAATATTCCCATAATTCACAGGCATTTTCTTATATACTATCCTGTTAGTCTGAGCTCACAGCAGCATGAGCAGTACCTTTTAATAGTATTTTTGTAATAGATAATATCTTTTGTGAATCAGATCTGTATTCAATTACCATTTGACCTTCCTAAATGTGATGTGAGGACATTCACATATTTATTGAAGAGCACTGGTACTCTGTGTATGTGTTACAGCATACATCACACTTTCATAAGGGTTTGAAACTGCAATATTAGAGATGAAGTTTCAAAAGTAATCCTGGAGTGACATGTAACATAAGGAAATGACAGATAAGATATGCAGACCTTTAACTACAGTACTGCACAAAAGACAGCAGACTGGATTCCTTTCCATAACAATTTCTTTGATTCTGCAAGTTTGGGAAATACTGGCATAACCTTTACATAAAACCACAGATTAATATAGATGTTTTACAAAGAGATTCTGCTCTGAAATTTATATAGAAATGGACATGAAGCCAAGACAGAAAAATTATTTTTAAAGTGTGAATAAAGAATTTTGTGCCTGTCATGATTTCAAATAAGTCTGAGTATCTGATAGATAACATCTGCCTTCAGGAAGACCATCCCTACTGTATTATATGACTAAAAACCAGTCTTAGTCAATGTTAAAAAAATGATAGAATGAGAATAGTTGAAACAAAAATCTTAGTATATTTATCAGCAAATTAGACTCAAGTCTACAGTCCTGGTTAATAACCGGAGGTCCTGAGTGTAAGCAAATTCCACTAAAACTAAAGGGCAAATAGAAACAGTGAGAACCAATAAATTTGATTTCCAGTTTCCACGTTTCAAAAATCAGTTACATCCAGCTTTCTGCTTTAAGTTGAATGTTAATATCAAAATAGGTAGTGTCAGAATAAATCTGTATATCAGGTGTGCTGATATTCCCCATTAAATCCATTCAACAGCTTGTGCTAAAACTCCTTAGAGCTAAACAATTGGAGTTTGATTTTTCATTACTCCTGTTTGTTTATCTCCACCGTGATTTGCTGGGTGTTAAGCAATGGCAAGCTGTAAAAAGAAATATCTCACCTCTGGTGAGATTCCTGCCTCCTTCAATGGTATTTTTTCCAAGAAACAAATATTACGCCAGAGTTATCTTTATTTTCCCAGACTTATCTTTTTAGACTGTATACTTTGCATACCTTCATGTAAGTAACGTGACAGGATAAAAGGGACAGAATAAAAGGCGACAGGATGACAGTGAAAGTGGGCGCCGCACATCTGCCGCATCCGCGTTCAGCACCGCGCCGGGGGACAGCTCCCGGCCCGCCGGTCCCACCGCCCGCTCCCGCCGCGCTCCCTGCCCCGCTCCCTCGGCCTCCGACAGCCAGCCCAGCTGCTGCCGGAATCGACCTCCCTCTTTGGGTCTGGAGGCTGTTTTGCTGTGGTTTCTTTTCGGGTTTTGTTTGTTTGGGTTTTTTTTTTTTTTAATGAAATTCCTGTAATGAAGCCAATGTTTTTGTGCGCGAAGTAGCGCAGAACAGATCTTGCATATGGTTTGCTACGCAAAAGGGTTGGAAACTGCAAGCTCCTTGTCATGACTTCGATGCAAATTTTTGAAGAGTCTAGTACCTTCATTTAAATAATTATACTCAGCTTTCACTGCCCCAAAATTAGACAGCTGGTACAAAACACAACCGGAATATAATAAGTATGTCAAAGGTTTAGAAAACTTCTGAATGAGGGCAGGCAGCAACTTTATTAAAGACATCTCATTAATTTTTGATAAATGTAGGTGACTCTTCCTGCACACATAAGCAAATTGTTCCATTTAGAAATAATACTTAGAAGGCCAAAAAGCTATATATAAATAAAGCCTTTAAGATGATTCTTTAAATTAATTTTTTGTGATTATCTGTAAGGGGGGTAAATCTCTCACATTGTTATACAGCAAAGAAAGCATTAGCTAGATACACTTTTTATTTTCACTGTAAACTACCTTGCATGAAATTATTTAATTGATTAAACCAGCCACACTATAATTTCAAGCAGGTACTAGTTTTATTTCTGCCAATAATATGACAGTCAAATTCATAGGTTTATCCAATTCCTAGTGAAAAACAACAACAACAACAACAACAACAACAAATCAATTCACCCACATTTACTCTGGATCTGCCATTTCTTCTACATTAATTCCTAGGAGACAGTTTGCTATTTATCATGAAATAATTGATTTCATGTCTCCAGATGAAATAGCTTTTGCTGTTCAACAACAGCAAAAAAATATTAGAGCTGACTTGATATGGATCTTTATCTGTTAAGAAAAATAATTCTTATTAGCTCTGTGCTGATTCAGAATTCAAGGTTGTCTCCACTGATGCTGATTTGAATACATATGTCTCTTCCAAACTGTGAAGATTGTCTTCATCTGTGACTACTTAAGGTCTCCCATGTTTGCCAGTCCAACAGATTCCCCCAGTATTAGCCTCAGCTTTTGCCCATGATGAATCACAGCAGGTTTCATTGAGTCTGTGCTAAAGATCAAGCTGATAGTCCCATTTACAATGTATTGACTTGTGCATATTGCAATTTCTCTGGTCTCCAACATCACTTTTTGGTTGCAATATTTAGTAAATACCTCCTGCAAATGTTTGCAGTGGTGTACTTAGTTTTCTACCATGTGCCTAATGTGCCCCTAGTGTTCTAAGAGACTTTAATGGTTCCTGTGTTCAGATTCACAGAGACTCAGTCCATTCCCAGGGTTCTCATTTGCCATATTGCCAACGAGCTGCCTTATACCAAACCACCTCAATACTCAGCCATAATCAATTTCTCAAACCCAAACTAAATTCTTATGCTGAAAATCTTGGTGCTATGAACCCCAAGGCCACCCTTCCCTAAAGCAATAATCAAGTCATTAAGTAAATGCAGTTAGCTCACCCCAGAATGCAGGAGGGGTGTATTCTATTACTGTTGTCCTAATAGCATAAATACAATAAGCAGTAATCTACCTGCAACAGAATGCAGGAGAGATGCATTTTATTACTGTTACTTTAAACCAGAAGGATACTTGCTAATCTCAAAGAACAAAATATCCTTTCCTAGGCAGATTTATTCCCTCTGAGATACTAGCTCTTCTAAGGCAAATATTCATCTATGGAATGGGAAGGTCAGCACAAAGTGGTGGAAAGGCTTTGTGGAAAAAAATTGAATTTATGCAGTGCTCTCAAGCAGGAAATATACCATCTACACAGAAAGGCTTTATGATTGAAATTCTGAAGTGAAGGTTTTGCCCAGACAGAAGCAGTTTCTTTGGTCAGGCAAACCTACCTTAGCCAGTCTCAAAATACCTTGCTTGACAATACAGCTGTGCTTGGAGAAGTTTGAGTTACCTAGTGGCAAAATCTGAGCTTTAACTACCTGTTATCACCCCTTCCACTAGAATTACCCTGATTATGATCATGCTGATGTTGTCATCACTGCTCTGCCATGCATACTGGAATTGGCAGTCAGCAAACTTCTACCTGCCTAGAACCTCCTCAGACAGAGACTTGAAGGACACCAGGTTACAGAAACAAAGGTGGTCCCACAGGTTGGCTCCCAGTCTGGGTGAGCTTGAGAGGACAGCACACCCCTGGACATATGCCACTCCTTAGGTAAAGTCACCACTGAACTTCATGGAACCATGAATAGACATCTAAAATCACTTGAGTTCACTGTCTTCATAGGAACTTGTCTGTCAAGCTAAACTGGAGACAGAGCTTTTTCATCTACTGATGAACTAGTAGACAATTCTCATATCTAAAAATAGGATGAGTGTTTATGGAGCTAGTCATTAAACCTTTAGTGAAAACCTTCTAAATGTGTATTTCTAAACCAAGCTTTTTAAATGAGACTCATCCCAGTGCAAAGAGACAAAAAGAAAGACTGTGCATCACTTAGACACCAGACAAATACAACACTGAGAGTTTAATCTATGTATATGTGGTTAATATGAGGCTTAATGAATATCCCTGAAAGAGCAATGAAGAACATTCAAAACAAGTCCCTAAAATATTATTAATAATACTAACCAGGAAAAAGAGGAAAATAAAAGGTCAGAATTCTAAATAATGTCATCAAGGAAGGAGATTGAGAGCAGCAGAGAGAAGCTGTTCAGTGATCACACATGCTGTCAGAGCTATTATCAAACATGTTCCTGAAAGGGCAACAGTGATAGAGCTGTAAGCTGCAATAAATTTATGTTATTCTGTTAAATTATTTCCATCTCTTCTTTTCCAAAAATTAAACTCTTTTAGTAACTGGAAATTAATTTTTCCATCAGTTAAGACAAAGAGCATTTGCAAACATATACTTCTATTCTTAGATAGTTCTCAGTGTTGCAGGACTATTGAGATTGGTTAGATTTGGCATGCTTAAGGCTTGCCATAGCTCCATTGAGTTCCAGTTTGGAGTAAATCCAAGAAGGACTTGTTTCTATTTGTCTCCTTTTCCATGTCCCATGGCCAACAACCTTCAGTTAAAACAGAGCATTAGCCAGTAAAGGACTGTAGCAAAATGTCTTGACTTCTGCTGAACTTTTTCAGTGTGGTCTGTTGAAGCCTTGGATTCAAAGTAAATTCAAGTCTATCAGACTGTTCATGATGTGATCTATGACACACTGATACATGTTGGGAATGCAGAATTACAGGTGTGAGCTGAGTACACTCCCCTCTGCAAAGTAGCATGATAGAGAATTGTGGGTCAGAAGCAAGAGGTGATGCTTGTAACTGGGAAGTCCCAGGGACAAATCGCAGGGAGAAAATGGAGTGACCAGGGAGTGAGATGCTGTACCATGACCTTGTTCTTGTCCTTTGCATCACAGAAGAACATTTTAATGGCCCCTTCTCCTAATGTGTACAGACTGATGTCCTGACTAATCTCAAAATTCCTCATTTGGTAATAGTTACAGTTGCAAGGTGACTCAATTTGTAGTGTTGGGTAGCAGCGTATCTCATTTGGACAGTCCCAAATGTCAACAACAGAATGCACACAGATTTAGACAGATGTACAAGAGAGCACTCTTACTGAGCACAACATTTTGTCCATCCAGTTGCAAACTCAGCATCACAATCTGAAGACACCTGACAGTCAGTAAAGGATGCTGCTGATGTAAAATAATTTCTGTAAACTTCTCATCAAGCCTACCAATATGTCCTCCACTTTCATGGGCTTACTCCCTCAGAAAAATGAAAACATCCATGATCTGACCTTCTGCTCCTGACAGTGTGGCTGTGAGTCTGTGGATTGTCTGGCCAGAGCTGGGAGCTCTGTGCTACAAGCTGAGGGCACTTTCATGCAAGATAGAGCAGGACCTGCAGGTTACAGCACTTGGTAGCTCTCAGGTTGATCTGAAGAACCTAGACCAACTGCAGATATCTATCTGCTCAAATCAAGACACCTCTTTCCCAAAAGCAGATGCTTCTAGGAATATGTAGCTAAGTGCCCAAGAAAGTTGATACAGTTCTCCAGAAGCCTTTCAAAAGCTGAATAACAGCAATTTTTTCTGAGATTTTCTAAAGGCAGAGTTAAAGATACTGCCAAGGAACTTTATGTGAAGACAATATCATACATTTAAATGCAGAAAGAAAAGAATATGTGACAGCCTGATAATTTTCAGTGTCTGTGGGGGCTAGAAATTTGAAAAGTATGAGACTATATTGCTGTCTATTATTTAAATGGTCTAGATCCTATCCTAGATCCTACCCTAGGGAAAAAAAATACTAAGGAAACACCTTTTCCAATACAGTCTTACCTGATTCCAGGCTGAAACTTAATTTATCAAAAATACTGTACTGGCTGATCAGTAGGGCAACTGAAATTTCCCTCAGCAGCTATATGAACCTGATGCACACTTTTTCTCTGCTGTATAAAAATTACACTTGCATGTCAGTTAAGGCAGAAGCCTTTTCACATATCATATCATTTCACATATCATATCAGTTGTTGCAGAATAGCAAGGAATAATTTGAAGGCTATTCCTTTACACCTTTATTTCCTGCCTTGGTTGTACACTCATTTTATGCAGAATTCCCCACACTGCCAGCAGTAAAAAGCAATGAGATGGTGCACAGGAAAAAAAAGCCACTTTCTAGTGGCAACTTAACACTGGGAAACAACGACATTTTCATGAGATTGCTACCAGTCCTCGCACCCCAAAAATTAGGAACAACAGCATCTGAGGGAGGCTGTTAAGACTGCATCATTAACTCAAGGAATGTTTTACTATTCATTGCATCAACAGATTCAAATGCTTTGTAACCAGCCCTTAAGAAAGAAATTTAAATCTGTCCATTCTTTTAAAAGAAATTGACATGTGTAAGGAATATTTTTAAAGTTTAAGAGGATCTGGATTTTCATGAGCTTTTGCAGTATCACAGCTAACTGACATAACCTGCCAGAACCCATCATTTAACAGAGTATATTCTGAAATGCAGGTTAAAAATATTATGTCAAGAACTGTGGTCACAGACCAAATAATTGGAGTGTGCAAATTTTCCAGGCATTTCAGTCCAGAATAGAGTTTAGAAACATTATATAATAAACAGGAAGTTCTGCTGGGAAAGATTCAATAAGTGGTAGTCTCTTTACTCTTCTGTTTCAGCCTAGCAGCTTGCTGCAGGTCTTCCTTATAAATTCTGTGCTTCTGTTAATACAATCTACATCTGTTTTATGACAATTTACCAACATACTACTATGTGCAAAGTGTTTTTTATGTAGACTCAGAACAGGGAGTTCTCTTTTTCTTCTTCTCTTTCTCATAGTTGCTCTTGTTCTTCTGAGTTTTCCCCTGGCATTTTTTTGCCTAATGAGTTGTGAAATCTAATCAATTGCAATAATTAAAACATACTGTGTGTGGAATGATGCACTGCTTTAATTACACAACAAAGTCCCAAACAAATAAAAGCTTGAGATTCTTACATTAGAAGAAACCAAACTACTTTACTTTGCTGTAAATTTTTTTCACCAAGAACAGACTCGTGCTTATAGATGATATGTATAAAACACTAAAATTTCCAGGCTTGCTATACTGCATATTTTATTAAAAGAACTGGGAGAGTTCAGCCTTGGATATTACCAGCATATGAAGGAATGGCTGGAACAAATAGATAGATGCTTGTTTTCAATAAAACACCCTGGGTGGCAACTCTGAACAGGAAAGTTTTGTGTCCAAGACCTATAAAATGCCTGGAGTTTTAGCAATGTCTAAAATTGTCATGGTGCAAGAGGGGTTGCTGGTAACTGACTCACCTCCTTTCTAGCATCTTTTGTTAGCTGGTGAACATTTAGGCATAAAATAAATTCCTTATGACAGACTGAAATGCCAGTGTTTCCTAATTAAAATCAGTTTGATGACAGTTGGGTAGATACATTCTTACAGTTTTCTTTTTTACTTTTTTTTAAAGAACAATGCATGTCAAGTAATTGGGTCCTGGTATTATACAGCTTTTTCCAATCCTGTTATTTACATTCTGATTCTGGCCCCAATGAGGCTCCATCAGCTTGACAGAAACTGCAAGCTCAACAATTCAGACCTGTGCCTTGTTCATTTGTTCTGTAAATTCTGAAAGTATAATTATGTTATTGAGTATTTTAGAGAACTCAAGCCTGCATTAGCTATTTCACAGTCATTTAGGTGAAGTGGATAACCTAGTACCCCTTATTTAAGCTTCCAGCTTTAATACAGTGAAATCTGATACAGGTGACTTTCACAGTTTGAAAGGTAGTTATTGCTCTCTTAGAGTGTTGCCTTTTGTCTGCCTCAGTCCTAGCTACAAATTTCATTAATCAGCCCTGCCTACATAGGCACTGTTGTTGCCCTCATTCTTTGCTAAGATTGGCTTTTGCTGATGTTGGTAGCAAAAGCTTTAAAGGAATGTATAGCCCACCTAAATAGGCTAGATTGACCTAAGGATGTTTTCTGAATGGGCTGGATGAAGGACAAAGACAGATGGTTCGCAACTTACTTTCTTGGCAGAAGAAATGAAAGGATCTTATTTCTCCAATAAATACATCTACAAAGAAAAAAAAAAGAAAAAAAAAAAAAAAAAAAAAAAAAAAAAACAACACCGGACAAAAAAAAAAAAAAA
>VZRX01023063.1:0-47819 GCA_013398075.1 Notiomystis cincta | reverse complement strand
AAAAAATTTACAAAAAAAAAAAAAAAAAAAAAAAAAAAAAGAAAAAAAAAAAGAAGCAGCACTGGTACAGAAAAATACAAATAAATATGTTTCAATACTTTAGAATATGAAAAGTGATACCTCTATACCTGTTCTGTACTATTAGTAGCTGAAAAAGGCCAAGGATAGTACACAAGTACAACATGATGCCAAATACACACCTCACACCATGAGCAATTTCAGTTTGTGCTTAGAGAGCTGAATATCCACTTGGTAACCCACAGATGAAACAAGTTTACTGCTATTTTTCTCAAAGCTACAGTGAGATGGCCTTTCTATCTCTAGAGCCATTATCACCACTGTGACCAGTCTCTCTGCATACACTCTTCACACTTGCATTCTTATTAGCTGCATTTCACTCTTCTTGGGTGTTCCAGCAATTTTGACAGACTTAATCTGTCCTTGGAACATTACCAAATGGATTTAACAGTACCCTTTCTGAGAAAGGAAAGTAAATGCTTTTATGAATGAGCTTAAACTGAGCTTTAAAACAGAAAACAATTCGTTTTAGTATTTCTAATAAAAAACCCGAATTTAATTAGGACTTCTAACCAAAACAATATTATTTTTCCAAATGTTATAATAATTTTTGTATCATTTTAACACTTTGCTCGCTGTCTCAAAGCCACTCATATACCTTAAAGTATAAACAACCAAACTTTCTGGTGAAGCCATGAGGTTCTCTGATACTCATTTTTTCTCATAATATTGGTTCTGTAAATGACAGTGACCAGTTATTCCAGGCAGAGTGGGAGGCTGTGAGGTAATGGTGCTACATCCAGCTGGCATCTGGTCACTAGGGGAGCTTCCCAAGGCTTAGTATTGATGCCAGGCCTGTTTAATATTTTTATCCATGATCTGGATGAGGGGATTGAGTGCACCCTCAGTAAGTTTGTAGACAGCACAATGTTGGGTAGGAGTGTTGATCTGCTGGAAGGCAGGAAGGCTCTGCAAAGGGATATGGACAAGATAAATCGATGGGCCAAGGCATCGATGAGGTTCAACAAGACAAAGTGCTGAGTCCTGCACTTTGGTCACAACAACTCCATGTAGTGCTACAGACTTTGGAAAGAGTTGCTGGAAAGTTTCTCAGTGGAAAAGGACCTGAGAGTGCTACTCACAGCAGGATAAACATGAGCCAGCAGTGTGCCCAGGGAGCCAAGACCACCAGTGGCATCCTGGCTTGTGTCAGCAGTAGTGTGGCCAGCAGGACCAGGGCAGCAATCATTCCCCTGTACCTGGCATTTGTGAGTCCTGTGTTCAGTTCTGGGTCCCTCCCTACAAGACTTTGAGGTGCTGGAGCATGTCCAGAGAAAGCAGCAAAGCTGGTGAGGAGTCTGGAGCACAAGCCTTAGGATG
The DNA here is from genome assembly GCA_013398075.1 of Notiomystis cincta. NCBI lineage: Eukaryota > Metazoa > Chordata > Aves > Passeriformes > Notiomystidae > Notiomystis > Notiomystis cincta. Next base: position 46,421 of record VZRX01023063.1, on the reverse strand, counting down.
AGCAGCTCACAAGTGTTATGATGAGCAGCTGAGGGAGCTGGAGGTGTTTCACCTGGAGAAAAGGAGGCTCAGGAGAGGCTTTATCGCTCTCTACAACTGCCTGAAAGGAGGTTGTGGCCATGTGGAGGTCACCCTGTTCTCCCAGGCAACCCGTGGCAGGATGAAAGGATGCGGCCTCAAGCTGTGCCAGGGGAGGCTCAGGCTGAACATCAGGAAGAATTTCTTCACTCAAAGGGTTGTCAGGCATTTGAAAAGGCTGCCTAAGGAGTCAGCAGGTCTTGAAGCATTCAAGAAACAACTTGTGTGGCTGTGTAGCAACTTAGTGCTATGGTTTAATTGGCATGGTGGTGTTGGACTTGATGGTCTGGAGATTTCTTTCAACATTAATGTTTCTGTGATTCTAAGATTCTATGAAAATGAGTGATGAACTATATTATAAAACCTATCTACTTAGCCAGAAAGCAAAACTTTATTTTTTGGAAGCCTTTGTCTATTTACACATTTTAATAATTATGAGAAACTCATTTCACCTTCATACTACTTACTTTTTAACATCTTGCCCTCAGCCTAATTCAGGACCAATACCTTCAATTGTTGTAGCATCTGAGATTTGTCCAGACATGACAATTCAGCAGGACTAGTCTCCTGAACAATGCTTCTTGTTTATTCTTCTTAACTTTGACTTTCAGCTCATAAATTCATGCCTGTCTAGGAAAGTGTACACTATGTAGTACTGAATTACACATCTTACACATGGTATTCCCCAATCAATTCTCCACACTGTGTAAAGTTTTACATAATTACAATTAATGCATAAAATTCATAATGTTCTGCATATTAGCAGGAGCTATATATCTTTCACTTGGTGACTTGCACTAATAAATATCACCTCCCACTGTAATTTAAAAATGCTAAGACCAGTTGTGGCCTGCTTTGTGAAATGAATTGGCTTACTGCAGGCAGTAAAGCAATCAGATTTTGACCATGTCTAAGATGAGTCTATTGTTTTCTCTGTGCAAAATTCAAAACAATACAACAAAATAACAAATGCAGCAGCCAACTTCCACCATTCTGTGTTTATTTGACATATGCATATTTGAAAGGATTTAATCAAACCCTGACAAGTACACTTGTATCAGTCTAACCAAAACATTTTTTATTTTGTTTTACAGATTTTGGCCATTGTGTCCATTCTGTTCATCGTCCTGTCCACTATTGCTTTGTCTCTTAACACACTGCCAGAACTTCAAGAAATAGATGAATTTGGGCAGCCAAATGACAACCCTCAGCTAGCACACGTTGAAGCTGTGTGTATTGCTTGGTTTACCATGGAGTATCTTTTGCGTTTTCTGTCCTCACCAAACAAGTGGAAGTTCTTCAAAGGCCCATTAAATGTCATTGACTTGCTGGCTATCTTGCCATACTATGTCACCATTTTCCTCACAGAGTCCAATAAAAGTGTCCTGCAGTTCCAAAATGTCAGACGTGTGGTTCAGATATTTCGAATTATGAGGATCCTAAGGATTCTTAAGCTCGCCAGACATTCAACAGGCCTTCAGTCTTTAGGCTTTACACTCAGGCGGAGTTACAACGAATTGGGCTTGTTGATATTATTTTTAGCCATGGGAATAATGATATTTTCAAGTCTTGTATTCTTTGCTGAAAAGGATGAGGATGCTACAAAATTTACAAGTATTCCTGCGTCATTCTGGTGGGCAACAATCACTATGACTACTGTAGGATATGGTGACATTTATCCAAAGACATTATTAGGTAAAATAGTCGGAGGACTTTGCTGTATTGCTGGAGTGCTGGTCATAGCCCTGCCCATACCAATTATTGTGAACAATTTCTCAGAGTTTTACAAGGAGCAGAAAAGACAAGAGAAGGCAATTAAGAGGAGAGAAGCACTTGAGCGAGCTAAAAGAAATGGCAGTATTGTCTCCATGAATCTGAAAGATGCCTTTGCTCGCAGTATGGAAATGATAGATGTAGCAGTAGATTCAGGAAAGCTCGGAGAACCACTCAGTCCAAAGGAGACACCTGATGACAGCCACCTGTCCCCAAGCCGCTGGAAATGGGCCAGAAGGACAATGTCTGAAACAAGCTCAAACAAATCTTATGAAAACAAGTACCAAGAAGTTAGTCAACAAGACTCCCACGAGCAATTAAACAATGCTGCAGCATCCTCCAGCCCACAGCACCTCAGTGCTCAAAAACTGGAGATGCTCTATAATGAAATTACGAAAACTCAGTCTCAGCCCAATCTTAATGCTGGTTACCAAGACCAGTCAGCAAAGCCACCCATGTATGAAGAAGAAATAGAAATGGAAGAAGTTATAGGGCAGAGAGACTCGTTGCCATCTGGGCCTGCAGATGTCATAATGGACATGAGAAGCACATCCAGTATTGACAGTTTTGCCAGTTGTGCAACTGACTTCACAGAAACAGAGAGGTCTCCCCTCTCTCTGTTTCCTGGCTCTCACTTGCAAATGAGATTTCCAACTGATGCTGTTAACCTGGAAGAAAACCAAAGAGCAAGAAGTTCTCAGTTTATACCATTTGCAAAAGACAGAGGATTTTCTCCAACTGATGTCACCTTTGACTATAATCCAGTCAACAGAGCTGTTATCAGTGATGGCAGTGGGCCCCAAACTGTTTCACATGGTCACTTTCACTTTGACACTGCCATGGAAAGCCCCAAAAGTTCCCTGAAAGGTAGCAACCCATTGAAATCTAGATCCCTTAAAGTTAATTTTAAAGACAATAGAAGTGGAGCTCCACAAACTCCCCCAAGCACCGCAAGGCCACTGCCAGTGACAGCAGGAGCAGACTTCACACAGGCCACCCCCCAGCACATCAGCACCATTCTCCTAGAAGAAAATTCCCCTCAAGGTGAACGACCTGTACTTGGTGCAGACGCATCTGCACTTTGTCAGGGACCTGCTAAAAAGTCATCTCCTCTCTTTCCCAAACAAAAAATTTTCACTTTCCCTTCAAAAGAAAGGAGGAGCTTCACTGAAATAGACACTGGAGAAGAAGAAGAGTTTATGGAGTTACATGGTATGAAACACGAGAAAAAACAGGATATCAAGACAAATTGCTGTGGGGATAAACACAGTGATGGCAACAATTTAACAGGAGAGCCACAGGTCAGCTCTTCACCCAAAAGCATGAGCCACAACTGTACTCAAGACATTTACCATGCTGTGGGTGAGGTAAAGCCAGACAGTAACCAAGAAGGTCACAAAATGGAAAACCATTTATTTGCTCCAGAAATTCATTCAAGTCCAGGAGAAACTGGTTATTGTCCTACACGTGAAACTAGCATGTGACTAGTTACAGAAGCAATAACAATATTTTTTCTTAAAACAGTTAGTAATGCCTATGAACTAAAACATGGAAAGCCTCAACAAAAGTGCATAAAATGTTATTTTTGCATGGCATGAAGAGTTGTTTAGTTTAAATACTGTTTAATTAAAAAAAAAAAAAGACTGCTTTTTGTAACAAACTGAAAAAAACAGGGAAAAAATTACTCAAGAGTGGTGAATACAATAAAGAGAGCTCTATTAGGAGCCAGTGGTCTGCAACATCTGACATTTTTGATCCTTTCACTTATGATTGTAGACAGGTTTTGAACTCTTTTAACTTTTTTTTTCCTCAGTTTCAATGAATTTTAGAATTTGCACATGAAAGGATGAAATGTCAATGCATGCATTCATACAGATGTGAAACAAGGTGCTTTGAGCTTGCAAAATGCATATACTTGTAAATAGTTTGGGGTTGGGGGGAAAGCTACTGTTAACAAGGATTTATGGAAAAAGCATTTCCTGGGACACAGGTACTTCCTTCACAGCGTGCTGCCTGGAGGTTTTGTACAGACTTATGTTGCAAAATTGCAACTTCTACTTAAAGCATCTCACGTATCTTGCTTTCTGTTAAAAAGCTCATGAGTATATCTGTTAATTAAGGACTACAGTATTTTAGTTTATCTGTGCTGTAAATCATGATGGGTTTTTTTTATTTGCATAACTTCAGTTATTGCATTTGTCAGTTTTATTAATGATCCTGTAAGGAAAAGCAAAGATTTAATGACCAGAACTTGAAGCATTTGATATTTTTATAGAAAACTGCCAACATTTCATAACTGAGAAAAAAAAACCCTTCCATTTTAAAATTTAAAAATCATAGTTATTTCTGTGGCAATAAATAGTGCCAAATGGCTATATAGATATATCCAAAAGTTTTCAACCCCTTAGAATATAACTTGGTATAAAAAAATATTTCCCACACTATTATTTTTCCTTTGATTTAACACTATTTGCTTCTACATGATCTTTGATCTCTTACCTTTTATTCTCCATGCAGTGCTCATACTTCAGTATGTCAACAATTACAATATTTTTGAAGATGTTATGGTGTAAGGACATCAGAGACAAGGTTTGTAGAGGAAAGTGGTACCTTTTGTTATCATAAATCATATAGCTGGAGGAAAAAAGGCTTCAAGTACATGTGATTTGCCTCAGGTCTTCCATACCCCAAAGCTTGCTTGTGTTTTTCAGTTCAATCATTTGGACTGACAGAAGTTATCACTTGACTCACCAACTTTGCCAACTTCCATAGCTGTTCTGAAACAGAGTACAGGATTCCTAGTATACTTAAATAAAGGAAAATGTCAGTCATTCCACTGGCAACTGCCAAAGCATCTTTCATGTCTCCGATTTCTCCAGCTTTGTAAAATAAAGATGCTGAACCAAAGCCTTCATTACAAAGTACCTATCTAACCATTGTCTTGAAAAAGCTGTATTTTATTTTATCCAGAATCCATAGGTTCCTATGCTATATTTTTTAAAAAGCTTGTAGATTGCTTTAATTCCCTAAATCATAAAAAAAGTTTATTTAATTCATGAATTCTAATCATAAGCAAATGTATGCAGTTACACAGACATGTCCTAAAAAATATTCTTTAGACCAACCAATGCATGGCTTGGAACAGCAGGCTTCTACTTAACATAGTGGAGCTGGGTTAATTTTTACTCATGTCTTTTTCTGTCACTTGAATATGTAATAACCAGGTACCTACTGCATTTAGTGTAAAGGAACAAGCATTTTTATTACAACAAGGCCCTTTGCTTGAAATGGCTGGGCTGATGCCACAGACCTCACTCAAGCCTGGCACATAGGAAAGAATCAAGTTTGAAGAGCCCCAAAATATTGATCCTGGTGGCTGGGCCAAACAATGAGCACAGCACAACCATTTTGGGTTCTTTTAAAAAAGGTTTCTATATTTCCATAAGTTTTCTTATTTCTGTAAAGAAGATAATATGGAGGTGTCTCTTCAGTCGTTTGAATAACCGAGAATATAATGTCTTTTTTTTCAAACAATGTCTGGTCATTAATTCTCAAAATAAAAATGGGGGGTTTTGTCTTTAATTACAGTTCATTTCAACTTGTTGCTGCATTCAGTTTTATGTATTTATCTGGTATTCTGCATAACACTTTTTAATCATGTTGTGTCTCACTGTCCCCAAACTTAGCTCTTTAATATTTTATAGTCATTAATGTTCAACATTTATTTTTTAGTTTCTAGATATTTTCTGTGACTAAAACTAAATGCCAGTCAACTTTTATATGCCTGAAGTGTTGGTTTGTATTTTCTATGTGCAGTTTTATGAAATCACATGGGCCTGTTCGATCTGCCTTTACATCCTAGTGAGCTTTTGAAGTCCAAATTAAGACCAAATGGGACCTGGTCCCATGCTCTGGATCCACAGCAAATTCCCATTCAAGACAATGATGTTGTTCTGGCAAGACTGAGGTCTGTGTCATGTTCCTTCAGTGTGCTTTTTCTCCCAGGTGACCCTTACACTTTGGAAAAAGCCCCTTAGACCCATGCCACATGATGGAAAGGGAAGAGTCCAGCCATAGGGAACGTCTTGCAGGAACAGAGATCTAATTCCTTAAGCTCTCCTGAGATAAACTTCATGCAAACCTGATTCTGGCCTATTAAAATCACTAAAAATTTAAGAGGAGTAAAGTCAAGGCCTCAATCCTTGCACAGATGAATTTCCCCTGAAACCAGTGGTAGTCTAGTGGAAAAAGGGACTGACTGAAATATAAATGAGAGGAATGATAGTCTCTCCCTCTTGATGAAAATCAACAGGAGCTTTAGCTATATAAATCAGATAAAATACCAGGCCCTTATTTGCTGCTCTATTTTAAATGTTTTCAGAGAAGCACATTTATTTTGAAAGCAAAAGAACTGCAATTCACTTTATTAACAGATGCTTTATTTTTTTTAAATACTGGAAGCAAAATGATTAACCTTTAGAAGTGCTTTTGGTATAATTTTATCTACTTTTGACTATGCTGAAAACTATTTCCAGAAGCACAGGTTTAGATAGGTGGTTTTCCCAGTCTTGACTGCATACACAGAATCCACCTCTGAATACCAAACTTGTATAATTCCTGATTAAAACATCTACTTGAGAGGTTGCAGGACTGGATCCAGCTTTCTATCTGGTAGAGCAGGTGTAAGAAGTGTAGGCCAGGATCACTTTATCCATCATGAGCTGATATGCAGGAAATTATGCAAAATTACACAAGTATATTTTTCTGGTTTTCTAAAATTTTGAAGCCATTTTGGACTTCTTACCCATTCACCACAGTAAGGGGAGAATCTGTCTGAGTTCTGGAGTCAGTCTCTAATGCCAGCTGTGCAATTTCAAAACAACTTAAGGGGTCTTAGGAAGAAGTGACTCCTTTGTGCATCTGAAAGGGGTCTGACTCCTTGCATCACTGGAAAATGAAGGATGTTCAGGGAGATAGTTTTGCAATTGATCTATTTTTTATATTTTTTACTAACTGCAGAATCCTGAATCAAAGTTTTAATCCCTTTTCAATGATGAAACCGAATGCACATATTTAAAAAATGTTCACAGAGTGATTAGAAGAGTTTTTGAGTAATAGTCACATTAATCCAAGTCTGGGTGGGGGGGTAGGGGGGAATAATATATCGCACAAACTGCAAAGGAAGTTTCTACAGGAAAGCTGTTTACAGGGGAGGTGTGTAATGTAAAGAATGTAACATGGTGTAGGAAGTTTTTGCACTACCGAATTTATATGAAATACACTTTTTTAAATGAAAACACAAAAGGCCTTTTAATGCTACATTGTATAGAATATAGAAGCCTCTGTGCTAATGCAGCAATCTAATGCACTGTGTCCTCATTTCACAATTGGTCTCAAAATTCAAACATCAGTGATGTTAGAGAGGTGATATCTGATCTAGCACTAGAGCAACAGACATGAAGAGCATTTTAGCACACTATTATGTAACCCAAAATGTGTACAAACAATTGTATATTTGCCTATACCATTCAGAAATCAAAATAACAATTGGTTTCGTGAGTCATTTCCTAACAGGTAATACTGGGCAATGTATTTCTATTCCTTGAAAAACAACGAGGTCTCTTAGAAGTAGACCTCTTCCCCTACATGTTGACTGAGCTTCTGTTTCCTTCAAGGTTTACCTTCAAGTTATTTAGTTAACTGCTTCAATCTCATCTCTAAAACACAGTCTGGTAAAAAAGTTGTCTTTTTGGAGCTCTATTGCAAATGCGGTCAAGCTGGTAAAAATGTCTAGGCTTTAACTGATTGGCTTTTTGATCTGAATAATTTTTGAATCACTTGGATAGAAAATAAATGTTTTGATCATGCAGACAAGTATTAGAAACAAAATAATGCAACAAATATGCCTTTTTTTTTTCAAAGTAGCCAGCACAGATCAAGCAAGAAATGCAAATACAACAAAAGGGGAAAGAAGGGCAGAAAACTGTAAGTAAACAAGGCATGTTTTAGTGTACTATATAAAAAGAGATGTAATAAAACATATGTAAAAAAATCCTTGTTCACACTAAATGAGGTTAAAATGTCAGTAGCAAAAGATTTAATTCCATTCCTACTCCATCGTAATTTTTAACCTAGAACCAACAGATTCGGTGATGTTATTACCCCCTCGCCTGCCAATTGAACATCTGATCTGTAATCATTTCTCAGAAGGCTTTCCTGAAAAATAAGATACCACATGTTGGTGTCTTTATTGATCTTTGGATCTCTTCCCATTTCCCTCCCTGTATCAACCTTCTTTTCTTCTTGGGAGTGGTCAGAAGGCAACCTACCCAACAAGATGACAGGAGTGTCTTGTTTGTCAGGAAAGTGTTTTGGTAGTGTGGTGCAAATGGCCAGATGAACTCTGTTGCATTTGAACCAAGAACTGAGTGTCACTTCTCCCTATTGTCTTGTTATAAAGTGCTCTGAATTCTCCAGTGTCCCCACAGTGTCCCCATCTTTCATGCAAGAGCTTTCAATATTCTTGCAAGAACCTTTTAAGAGCAGTTGACTGGTAAATTATTAAGAGAGTCATCAGTCTAAGTGTGAATATTTGTCTCTTGTCCAACCTGATTGTATTAGTGGTAGTCAGCTTTAACTCCAGCTGAAAAGCTTTCTAAAACAGATCAGGTGTTCTGGGAGCCAAACTCTATGCAGGTCCTCTGTCAGTTTCCTTAACAAAGGAAGGTTAGGTGACCAGCAGGCAAAATTGAAAGAAAAAATGATGGTTTCTTGTTCAGTGATCATATACCATGGAACATCTGCAGGTAGGGTAATGTACTTGTCTTTGTATTTATTTTGTTCCAGGCTTAAACAGTATTTTTTCTAAATGCTGAGTTATGATATTTAGGAAATATTACCCTTCAGTAAAATGGAGATTTCTTCCAAAACAGCAGTGATACTTTATAATCCTATATTATTATTGACTGATATTTAGTTTTCTTTCATGACACCTAACACAGATCCTGATGAATACCACCGTGGAACAAGGAAGTAGCACACAAATATTATTGCTCTTTTTACTTAAAAGTAACTTAAAAAATAACATATTAGGTCACATTTAATCCAAAACAGATTATTATCCTAATTATACCTATCAACTAAACAGAATAGTGACTTGTCATTACCTCAGACATTGACTGTAGTCCTGTGATTAACATAAGCCATGAATCTAAGAGCAGTATGTGTAATTAATTTCATGAGGGTAATTTTTTTAACTCAAGTAACTATTTAAATACATATTTAGCATTAGCAGGAATAATGTACACTTCTAAATCTGGAAGTCTGTGGCTATATTTACACTGGCATCTTAGTGGAAACGAGGAGAGCTCTCTTGACATGAATCTCTCAGCCACCCCCACTTCTCATGCTTTGGTTCACAAAACTGAGCAATCCTGCACATGCAAATTGGACTACTTTTAGATAAAGCTGAACCAGAAAACTTCTTCCATGAGGGCACCAGCTGTGCTGCAGGCAGGACAAAGCATTCTGGCCCTGGCACCAGATGAGAGCTAGTCCAAAAATCGTACCCCGATAGTATAAACTGTCAGCACAAACTGTTTTCCTCAACAAATCTGCTTGTATTGTACAACTTGCTAATGCAGACATAGATCTCTACCATTGCTACCATCTTCAGCCCATGTAGCTCTTGGCTAAAAGAGCTTGGCTAAATCCCTTACTCAAGCAAATTTTGCCATTTTCATCACTGGTATTGCACAAAATAAGCAATATGTAGCCAAAGATTAAATTGTTCCCAGTGCATTCCCCAAGTTAACCCATATAAAATCATTTAAACAATAAATTCTTGATAACATATTGATAGATATGTTTTGTAGTTTGGACCAAACTCTATGTACTGCATATTTCTACAGTCAATTTACTCTAAAGTTGGTGTTACATTTGATGAGACAGTACAGACAGCACTAGACTGACTTACTCCAAAATCAGTGGAATGATTAAACTGATTGCAAGTAGCTTTGCTTCACTTAACAATAACCCTTACTTTGTACTGGTATGAATAAAAGCAAATTGTTGTGCATTGATGGAGGATCAGAAGCCCAGATTGAGTATTTTGTGCCGATTTGCCATGTCTAGATATCTTCCTATTTGGATCACCAGCTGAAATTGATTTAAATTGAGGAACTAGTAGGGTTTTGGTTGTGTGCTTTGTTGCTCTGATGTCTGGGACATATCTTGTACAGTAATGCAAGGAACAAACAGCCTATTCCTTATCTTACTTCTTTTAGCCATTTCAAGGTGGAGGACATAAGTCTCATAGTGATATTTTTGCTCTAAGTTTTGCTCAGATAGCATCTCTCTGTGAAGGTTCAGAATACAAAACATTTATGCCTGTTCTTGAAGTCCTTAAGCAGAACACTAGTGGGAATTCTGCCTGAATAAAACTGAAGGATGGAGCAATATATTATAGTGTTAGGCAAAAGGAACAGTTTCTAACACATTATAAAATATATTAAAAAAAAAAAACAAACATAAAAAACCTATTGTTGGGGACAATCATGGGTACTTCTGCTAGGATGCAGAGTTCTGGGTTTATATGTCTAAATTACCAGAGTTCTGCAGAGTTTTACCTGTACAATTCTTTCAAATATCAAAGGAGCCATGCTGATAAGCTGAAACATGGAGGGATTAGTGTACAAAGAAGCTGAGCATTGAATACATAGCCTATTGCTTTAAGATCACTGTAAATATCAAATTAAATATGTACTAATTCATGTTTATACGTTATTACTGTGTTAGTTTCATAGATACAGTAGCATGACTATTATTAGTTTTATGGAGTTTAATGAACTTTACTTTGTATTCCTCTGTGAATGCTCTGAATGCTGCAAACAAAAAAAGCACAACAGTATTTTTTCAAGTTCTCTTGGGGCGATAGCAGTGTCTCCACTATTGTTCAGTTTTACAGATTTAGCAACATTTCATCTTACATTGCTCTATTAATAACGTATCTTTCTTTAAAAGTACTGTCACTAGGAGATAAAAGCATATGTGATAAGTCTTGTCTAATCTCATTCATCTGCCTTTACAAAATGCCCCAGACATTTTGTGGGAGAATATGCTGCTTTTGCTTCATGCATTGTTTGTATTTGGGGGTGGGGCAGGGGAATAATAGGGCATTTTGCAATGGTAATTGCATCAAACATCCTTTTTTTTCATTGTTATTGTATTTGTTAGAAACATTTTGATTTAGTTTCTTTCTGTAGATAAAACTTTGACAATAGCTTTATTTTTTCAACTAACCATTTGATTTCATTAGACTAATAACTTCTCACATTTAGTGGTATTCGTATCAATGTTTCCATATCAGCTGCATTTTAACTTCATAAAAAAGGAAATGTGATTATTATTTTTGTCATACTAGATTTTGCTGATCAACTAAGTATTTCTGCACCAATCTACATATTAATATGCATGTTGTAGTCTGTACAATTGTTCAACATCAAAATATCTGTTTAATTTATGTCAAATGTCTGTAAAATAAATGCATTGTTCTCCATTTCAGTCTGATAGAATAAGCAGGATAGTAAATAAATGTGTAAATGAATCATCTGTGTCTCATTTCAGTTCTCTTCATGAAACCGCTTTACATTGAACGTTGCATATATACCAAAACAAAAATCCATAGTGTCTTTAGATGTCATTGCTTAACAAAATGATACAGGGATCTCTGCCAGACAATGTGTACAGAAATAAATCACTTGGCTATGCAAATAAAGTCAGAATCCATTCTTTTCTTAAAAAAATGAAATGTAGTGATTCTAAGCCTTTTCTTCCCTCTCTCTTCAGAATTACTGCTAATTACTACTCACACTGTCATAGATACAAAGCTTCAAATGAATTTACAAGGGTGAGTAAACAATATTGCCTGCAGGATGGAAAGCAGGAGCATGGAAAGATCCTTTTTTTGGCTAGTCAAACCTAGGTACCTCAGCCTAATATTCAAGCATAGTAGATAAACCAATCTCTTCTCCACCTTAAAACTGTATGAGAAAATTTAGGTTATAGTGGAAATAATTTTACTCCTTTAAGACAAGTCATGAAATTAACAGATTTTTTTTACAGACCAAGTTTTGCTGCAAATCCATCTAAAGCAGAGCATCTCTGCCATTCAGAAAATAAGGACTATAATTCCCTCACCTTCAAATTAGAAACCTATTTTTTAATTTCAACATCTGAACAACACTGCAATGAAACAAAAATGAAAGTCCAAGTTTGTCCCTTTGGTGAGCACACTGATTACAGTTTTTATGAGAGCATAGAGACTCTTTAATTTCACAACCTCACTGTTCTATACATCTCTTAATACACCCTTCACTGCACTGCAGAAATTCTACCCTTTCAGCTTTTAATCTAAGAGTTGCCTCTCTGAATGTGCAGCACTGTACAAAAATCCAAATTTGTTCCATCTTTCTATTCTACCTCGAACATATTCCAAACTTCCTTTTTCCTTAAAACAAACAAACAAACAAGCAAATAAAACATCCACATCCTTCTTATTGCTTGTCCAAATCTCTTCTTCTTGGCATTCATCTGAATAATTGCATTTTAAGGAAAGCATTTGGGGGGTTATATATTATTCAATAACCAAGCAGTCTGCAGCCCACACATCTATTCATGGTACCCAAGAGTATTTGCAAAACTGCAGTTCTATATGCACATTCCAACTGCCACATAGTTCCATTCTTCAGCAAGATCTGGGCCTCTTCATATTTTGGCTGTTCAGAAAGGAGACTAAGGCAAGAAAGGAGAAAAAATGTGGGAGCATTTTCCAAAAAGCACTGGTTACTCAAGGGACCAAAATATACCACTGCAGTTCCTAGCTCAACATCTTTTCAATCATGCCACGAGCTTAGGAAATCTTTCTGTTCTGATCATTTCATCTTCTCCCATCTTCTCCTCTCCCTCTATTCTTTCTTTTAGAGCACATTTCAAAAAAATGTCAAGAGCCCCAGCATCTCATCCCAGATCCAAAGCACCCTAAGAAAGGAACTGACTCGATGCTAGTGAGAAAATAAAATATAGAAAATCTCCACTATTTTATTGGTGCAATTTGACTTATGGCTGAACACAAATGCAGCTAGAAAGCATGAAAAGTGTTTTATGATAACCTGCAAGTGTGATATGTGGTTGGGATTAGGTCCTAAAGAAAGTCTTCTTGGCAGACCAGGAGTAGAGCAGGTCAATAGAAATTGAACTGATAAAATACTGAGATAGCAGTAGGTTAGCATAAAAAATATGCCACTATAATCTATTCCGAGAAAAAAAAACCCTAGCATTTCTAGATATAAATATTAGGAAAGTAAGCAACCTAAATATTCAGGATATCATGGTAAACCTGAATTTACTGTATAGGCTTAAACCATGTTTCTGCTGATTGCTCTGAATGCAAATTTTCATTGAGTGAAAAATAGACACTATTAATCAGATGATGAGGAAAAACTATCTGCAGTTTTGTTAGCTAACATCAGGGAGCCCAAGGGAACAAGAGTTTACTCAATGCTGCTAAAAAAGCATTTTTGGTCTTAAAAAGTACTTAATAATGTTGAACTACCATAACTGTGAAATATGTCAAGTAAAGACATAGCAAGCATATGGCATCAGAAGGGATGGTGCCATTCAATAACGTTTTTAGGTTATTATAAATAAGATTGATTTTTTATTTCTCACCATTCATTCTCATGCATTCTACAGATTATCATCTTTCCCACCCTGGAAATCAGTACAGCAACGATTTATTGTGAATCACTGCTAAATTACATTTTAGGTATTCCTACTGTAAAACATTCAGGTTGAGTTATGTTGTCATTCAGTGGTATTGGAACTACTAATGAAACTATTGCTTTACTTTGCAAAAGAAATCTATTTTTATGATTTGCTCTCTTATGTTGCAGTTTTCAAATGGCAATTTGCCATTATTCTTCAAAATATCCTCCCAAGACAGTTTGTTTCTACTTGATGGCAAGAGGCGAGCTGTCGACTGTCAAGTATCTGTACATTACTCATATCCATGCTCTGAAAGTTAAAAAGCTTCTTCAGATATTTTTGCAATTTAGTGCATTCATTATGGAAAAGAGTTTAAAGTGAGCTTCAGTCCAGTTACACTCTGGACAATCCACAGTTAAAAGAGCTACTCTGAAAGCCCCAACTGCAGGAAGTATTCCTAACTTATTAAACACTGAGCCATTCAATGATAAAACACAGGTCCATAAAGAAGTAGAATTCATTTGCTCAGCCACTCAAGGGAGTGTCTGTATTCACCACTTTTTCCAGTTTAATCTCTTACTGGTTTTGATTTAATAATTTCATTATAATATATACAGAGGTCTACATAATTGTGCCATTCTTAGAAAGGAACTGGGTTTTCAGTTCTTCGACTCTTTACCAGGATTGTAACAGAAATATCTTCTACCTGTGACTCATCTGCCAGGGGCAAGTCTGCTGACCACTTGAGCAAATGACTCTTCATATATAGATATATATATATATAGATACAGATATAAATATATATGTATATATATAAAACACTCACACATGAACAGAGCACATATGGAATGTGGCACTGTCTTAGCGCCATAATCTGCAAACCAAAACTCTGCAATACTTTGCATTTGTGCTACAATATAGCTACAATCTAGAGATCTCTCAGTTCACCAAGGCACAGCAGAAAGATCTCACAGTTCTCACAACTCTAATTCATACTTGAAACAAAGTAAGTCACATACCCAGGACATCACTTCCCACGCACACAGAAGAATGGAAGTGTTAACACCTGCACGTCACTGGGATTGTTATATGGCTTATATACCTCATAACCTAAATTAAAACATACATAGACTGGAATAATTTCATTTTAGTGTGAAGTTACATCTCTAAAATTTCATTCTAGTTTGAACAGTTACATCTCCAAAAGAAGAAGTTTCTTGTAGCAGCAACAATACAACTACTGGTTTAATTATCAGCCACTCCTGCTTGCCTGACCGCCCTTCTCATCAGAAGCACATAAGCAAATCCTGTTTAATAACTTCAAGCAGGTTTCACATGTTTACCTTGCAAGATGGGAGATGATTTCCAACTTTTCTATTAAGTATTTCAAAACTAAGTCAAAAGCTACTAACTTTTCTTGGGAAGGATAAAATAATATTCTCAATAATCAAAAGAAATAAAGACCCTACTACATATGAAAGAAAATAAATTTTATAGTGTTGTAAAATAGTGATAGAAAAGTGTTTTTCATGTCTGAGACCTCATTCTCACCCACGAAAAGGAATAAAGAAGAAACAGATTTAAACAGGCACAACTGCATAAAATCCACTACCTCTGCTTTCTGAGAGTAGTTTCCCTTCAGTGTTTCCTCCCCCGCCCCCGTTAACAATGAAATTGATTTTTGTATAATCAGCATGTTTTGTTTCCTTGGAATTTCTAGTCATGACTTCTGCAGAATTAAAACTCAGGGACTGTCAGCAATTTACCCAGAGCTCAGAATGAATAAAATTGTAATTCCAGGAGTGTATTGATGTTGCAAATTAATTTGACATTCATTGTGATGAGTGATCAAGGCAAATTACTTTGCTGTTGTGCATATGTTCAGAGGTATTGTCTGTCACAATAGCTATTTACACAGCATTAGAAATCTAATGAAATCTACCAACTTCCCATTCTTAAACAACAGTAAATTATTTCCTCTTCATTTGGAAGCTTGGGTTGAAAACAGCACCAGATTTAGTTTCATGCATTCAAATGAATCTCAGATTTTCTGGTATTCACTACGACTGATCTTCTCTGACACTTCCAGAGATACACAATAAAGGGTGTCTCTCTTTAATATTTTCACAGGATTTAACACTGTCCCAAGGTAATCCTCTTTCTTCCAGGTTGCTAAACACATTCCATGCTCAGCTAATCAGTAGAGCCAGAGAGTCGTATTTCCAAGACCTTATTTTCAAAGTGGGAACAGTTGCAAAGCTGTTAGTTCCTAGTGTCTGGCATACTTAGCAAAACAAACACATAAATAAATTATTATTTCTAAACAAGCAAAGTTTCTTAGAGGTCTGTAATGATCATTTCATAGGAATATAGTTGCCTAAGCTGCAATTATGTATCTCAGGTATAATTCCACAGAAAACAGTGCCAAATGTCCGTCATTACTCAGTATACCAGAGATACCAGTATTTGGCCAGTAACTTAGGGACTCTTTCTTTGTGCTTTTATCAGAAAATCTTCATTTACCTAAAAGATAATCTGAAAATATAATTTAAATTCATTAAAGCATGTAAACACTATCGATTTTTTTAATTTACTTAAATGCATTGATTGATCAGAGGGCTGGAGCACCTCTCCTATGAAGACAGGCTGGGATAAGTTGGGGTTTTTCAGCCTGGAGAAGAGAAGGCTCAAAGGACACCTTATAGAAGACATCAAGTACCTGAAGGTGTCTACCAGGAACCTGAAGAGGGACTTTCCCCAAGGGCATGTAGTGATAGGACAACAGGGAGTGGTGGTAAGCTGAAGGAAGGCAGGTTTGGATTAGACGTTAGGAAGAAATTCTTTACTCTGAGTGTTATGAGGCACTGGAACAGGTTACCCAGAGAAGCTGTGGACTCCCCATCCCTGGAATTTTTCAAGCCCAAGGTGGATAGGGCCTTGAGCTATCTGGCCTAGTTGATGGTGCTGCTACACATGACAGGGGGTTGCAACTAGGTGTTCTTTAAGGCCCCTTCCAATCCAAGCCATTCTATGGTTCTCTTAGCCAAGGATAATTCCATATAACTTCATCAGGAGTTTTGCATGAGGGCTGTAAGAGCATGTCCCTGGTTAAAACAAGAGACATCGAGTAAAGACAAAATGTGAGAAGTATTTGCTTCTGGTAGCAAGCACAGTCAGTGCTACACAGCATTCCAACTCACCACCCTTCTTTCTAGGGGAGTCCAGACACTAGGGCAACACAAGGGTTTGACATTCAGAGATGTGAATGTGCCAATGAGCATGGCTGGTGATAATGTAGCAACTGCATTGTCTTTAACTCAAGTGTCATATGTATCTCTTCAGATGGGACAGAATAAAATACCTATCAGTTCCTTTTCCATGTATGAATTAATCTCAGCAAAGGGGAGGAGACCCTGCTGAGTTCATAATATTGAATACTGTAATACATTTGTCTCTAAAACTGCATTACATTAACTGAGA
Source organism: Notiomystis cincta (assembly GCA_013398075.1). Classification (NCBI taxonomy): domain Eukaryota; kingdom Metazoa; phylum Chordata; class Aves; order Passeriformes; family Notiomystidae; genus Notiomystis; species Notiomystis cincta. The sequence continues at coordinate 29,327 of VZRX01023063.1, read as the reverse complement.
ATAATACAGCCTTTATTCTTTCATACATACATTAGTTTAATGAGCCATTAAAGTGCCTAGTACTTAAAGCATACAAAAAGATCTATAGTTTAAGTTCCAGAAGTCATCTAAGTATTTTACACATGTTAATGGTACTCTCAACAGGAGAAATTTAGCCTTTCATTTATTTTTAAATTGCTCTTTCATTTTATTCCATAAAATGCATTTATTTACAAGAAGGCAGTTGAAATCTTTAATACTGAATCGAGTAATCTAAGTTAGAAAAGGCGAAATGGGAACATCTATGTTGGATAACACTCTGCTCCTAATCAGGTCTCAGGAAATTAGACTCATTTTCTCTTTTACTGTCTCTAGTTAATTAATCAGAAAATTCTTCCCTTCCCACTGATCAGAATTCCATAAGGCAATCTGTCCCCTTGGAAGAAACAATATCCACAGAGGGGCCATGTGCTTTGGCAGAGACCTCCAGTTCTCCCAAAGAGGCTGTTGAAATACAGAAATGTTGGGTTTAGACCTCACCAGGGGAACTCCCCAGCACCCACATGGCCTGTGAATGTGACAAGGGAGTCATTGATTCAGCCTTGCCACTTTTGTGAAGCCCAAACTGTTTGAAACCACAGCAGATGCATGCCCAGAGGACCAAGGAAAGACAGAATATGGTTGCAGCACTACAACTATTTTCTATTGCAGACCAGCCTCACCCATGCATTTTTGCCTTCTCAGAAGTTTACTGCATCTAATTGCTTCTGTATGATTGGCTCAGGAACAACACCCATAAAACTGTGAAATGTCTACATGGTATTATCCTTGCATAATCTTGGCATCCTTGTAAGTAAAATCCTTCACCAAATGGAAAGTTACTGCCAGTAATTTCTAGGCAGACGTGATTTTCCAAAATCTGTTCTTTTAATCAGTATTCTACCAGAAGTCTGGTCTCTCCTGTATTTCTAAATATGATTAATAATTTCAGTAATATTATTTTAAAAGAACTTTTGAGTTCTATTACTTTGATTTTTCCATCATTCTATAGCTCATAACTATTGCCATTGACTAATATGAAAAGGTATATTACAGCAGAGCAGCATTTTAGTTGATTACACATGTATCAAGAATATTAAACAATTTCCCTCACCTTTTTCCAAAGTAACTGCATATAATACTATATAACCTCTATTAGAACTAAATGTATGTTTTTATGGTTGTGAGAATTATAATATATCTCATACTAAAGTCTACTGGTTCAGTTTGCTTGATGGCTCAGCATTGCTAGTAAGATTTTAAAAAAAAAGAACTGATGCTGTCGCACTTAGGAGGAATTACAGTTTGTGAGCCAAGAAGTAGCTCTGTCATGCAACAAAAGACTGTAATACAACACACCTGAAAAAGCTCAGCAGCTTTGAAATGTGCCTTTTAGGCAGAAAAGACAGCTAAAGTGCTAAACTGGACTAACAATGCAAAAACTTTGATAAGGGACCTTGGAGTTTTCAATGCATGACTTCTTTTTTCCCACTTTCCTAGCTTCTCTGGTAAGTACTTTTTAATAGGATTCTTGATTCTACTTGAGGCAAGATGAAAAAAAATAGAAGACCAATTCATGCAGAGATGTAAAAGGAAAGGAAGCCTCCAGAACAAGGAAACAAAACCACTGCAATTTGCAGTGTTTGTGGGGAAGGAAAAAAACAATGGAGAATGTTTGGAGGGGACTGAAACTCCTGAGGTGCCAGAATGTATTCCAAAACACATTTGCAGCAACAGTGCAAAACAGTTATTAAGTGATGTAAACAGTAGTAAGAAATTACATTGGATCTCAGCATATTTTCCAAGATATATATATAAAACTTACTTAAAGTAACACTGTTGCAGACTAAAATCTTTATAGTCTGTTATGCCTGCTAAAGAAGCTCTGCATTCCAGCAGGGAGTTCTGTCAGGCCTATTTAAAGCCAAGTTCAGACTACCCATGTGCCATATTCTTATCCTTCATTTCCCCTCATCTATTTCCTACCAAAGCCCAGAAAATAATTGTTAAAAAAATGAGTTTATGCAATGTTAATAGTTAATACTCACTTGATAAGCAGGCAAAAGCTTTATTCTCAGTAGGCACATGCAGAGAGAGCACATGTATATACCATATCTATACATATATATCCACACACACACACAGCTGGCCACACTCCATGGAATGGTTTGGGTTGGAAAGGACCTTAGAGATCATCTACTTCCAACACCCCTGTGCTGGCCATCTGCAAGGCACTGGTGAGGGCCCATCCTGCCCATGCCTGCACCAGCTGCTGTTGGTAAGGGCTGCTGGGGGCCAAGGACAGGGCAGGTGAGTGCTCCCCTCACCCCTGTGAGGTGACAGGGCAGCCAGAGTCACAAGCAGGAGTGGCATCCTCTGCCAGCCTGTGCCACAGGTGGAAGGCTGATCTCAGTACTGACCTCTCACAGAATCACAGAATATTCTGAGCTGGAAGGGACTCACAAAGATCATCAAACTCCTGGCCTTGCACAAGACAGCCCCAAGAACCTCACCACGTGTGAGAGCGTTGTCCAAACTCTTAACTCTGTCAGGCTGGTGCTGTGATCACTTCCCTGAGGAGCCTGTTCCAGTGCCCAAACACCCTCTGGGTGGAGAACCTTTTTCTAATGTCCAACCTAAACTTCCCCTGACACAGCTTCAGGCCATTCCCTTGGGTCCTGTCACTGGTCACCACAGAGAAGAGATCAGTGCCTGCCCCTCCCCTTCCCCTCACGAGGAAGTTGTGACTGCAGTGAGGTCTCCCCTCAGTCTCCTCTTCTCCAGGCTGAACAGACCAAGTAACCTCAGCCACTCCACATACGGCTTCCCCTCAAGGCCCCTCACCATTTTCACTGCCCTCCTCTGGACACTTTCTAATGGCTTAATGTCTTTTTTACATTGTGGCACCCAATAATGCACACATTCTTCAAGGTGAGGCTGCCCCAGCTCAGAGCAGAGCAGGACAATCCCCTCCCTTGCCCAGCTGTGATGCTGTACCTGATGCCCCCCAGGACACACTCAGCCCTCCTGGCTGCCAGGGCATTGCTGGCTCAGATTCAATCATCAACCATCAACCAAGACCCAGGTCATTTTTGTGGCACTGTTGTGCAGCATCTCATTCTCCAGTCTGTACACACAAACAGGGTTGTTGCATCCAAGGTGCAGAACCCAGAATCTCCCAGCTCACTTGTCTTCACTAGACATTAGAAGAAGAAGTTAAAGGAAGAAAGAATCAGTTCCCACGTCTCACAGTGACAAAAATATTTGGAAGCTTTGTGACAACATCAGGAGTCAGAATCAGGACCCTCCAGAAAAATTTCATGCTGTTTCCATAGAAAGAAAACATTGTCTTGAAAATGGTTCTTTCACTCGGTGTGCAAGGGGATGATCCATAGTCACAGAAGAGGTTATGTCTGGTTTCCTTCATGTGGTAAAAGAAGTTTCTTTCTTCTATTCTTTGTTCTATAGTTGCTGCAATTACTGAGATGTTAAACATAATTTTTCCATGTGGGAGCAGTCTGTCCACATTAGAATATACTGAAGTCAAGTATCATGCATAACTTATTGTGGCAATTTCTTTCTTCATCGCCTAACAAGAAAAAAAGACAAATTAGGAGTCACAGTGTGAACACAAGCTAGAGAACCCTGTTTGCTTCTTCATCAAAAGGATCAAAGAGTCTGTTCACACATACAATTATTAGTAATGTTTAGCCAATACATGTGCTACCACATCTTTCTAGACTCATTAGCTTCAAACAAATCCTTAGGCCCAAAATACAGAGTAGGCTAGAAAGACTGGAGGAATCTGTATTACAGGACTATGGATCCTTATCAGTGATGGTTTCAACAATAAGAAAAGAAGCAGCTCCCAAAGGGCCATAACTATAAGCTGGAACTGCTGTTTTCTGCACTCTGACTAAGTACTTGTTAAAGTCTCTCTCTTCATAGAGCAGAGGTTGTTCCTGACCTACTTGTGGGTACTTTGAAGAGGAGATATTTTTTGGTCAAAGATAGAAGTAGAAAACAAACCAAAAAATCAAGTCCAGTCACAAAAGCTCACAAGCACTGAGATAATATAAAGAGGTCCCTCTTCATGCCAAAACACATCATTATGCTAGATGAGAGAAGGGTGCATTTTTCAGGAATGGCCTGCACAATCAGAACAGAGTCTGTTCTAACTCTTTATCAGATGTGGAAAAGGAGATTGAGATGACCAGAGCCAAAGAGATGAGGCTTGCTCTTTTTCTATAGAGCATACTGAGAGGCATAAAGAATTTTATCTATTCTCAGGCACAGGCATCTGAAAGACAAATGGATTCAAGGACCTTGAAGCTAAAGACTGAATATCCAATGTATCTTAATGAACTCAACACTGGGAATGCCCAACTTGGACCATGGGTGCCTGTGGAAGATTTCTGCCCAATTCTGACAACTCAGAAATCCTCTCTTAGAGGCAGAGATTAGAGAATTTGACTCATTAGCATCAAACTGTCATAGGCAGAAAACTCCCCATTTGTCAAATTACAGATCAATTTTTAACTAGCATAACTTGGGTTATGCTAGTTAAAAAGAAAGTCTGGTGAGACTAGAAAAATGTTTCAAGTTATTGTTATGTTTCATACTTAATTTCTTTTTGAGAATGGAATGACTACTATATAAGCATTACCATGTGTGCCTGCCTGCAATGGGAGAAAGAAGAAGTGACACACTGAGAAAGGCACCCTCCTTTCACAGCCTCCCACCCCTGAAAGGCTTCTGGAGAAGCCTTTATTGACAGACTGAGGTTAACTGGTTTGAGAGGCCTGAGAGGGTGGACCCTTTGTTGTCTTCAAGCCTTTTTCTGCTGAAATTGCCATCAATTATGCCACATACAACAATGGGTTTGCAATACGGGTAAATGTCTTCCAGACTGAAATGAGCGTCTTGTGAAACAGGCCACTAAGTAAAGAGTAATGCCAAATAAGTGTGATGTTCACAGCACACACAGACATAAGCATAATACACACACTCACATGTATAATAGCATGTGACAGAAAGGGCTACAAGACAAAGAATTTACCTTCACTAATTCAGTTTTGTCATCATCTTCCCGATGCCGGTAAATGCACTGGCTAAGAAGAGCATATAATCTTTCCATGCGAGATATACTGACGTTCTCAGTTGCCAAAACCACCAAATCCAGCACGTTCTGAAGCAAAAGAATGGAAACTACAGTTCAGAATAGCACAAGATACATCCTACTTTCTTATATTGTTAAATAAATGTGGCACTTCAGAAAACTGATTAAATATCTCATCAGATTTAATTGGAGAAATTAATATTCCAGACGTCAGAGAAAAGGCTTACATTTCAGACAGTATTTTCTTACTCATCACTATACCACATCAGTGATCATAACTGCCAATCAACTCCTTCTAGAATAGGAAGAAATGACACGATCTGCTTTGTCACAGAGTAGCTGCCACAGGAAAGTCATGGTTGCATTTCACTAGAAATGCAATACAGGGCCCTGGAAAATCTGCTTTTGGAAACAAGGCTACAGATCTTCCAGATGGAGCTCTGCCAGATGGAAACAGAAGCATCCCTAGGTGCTCACCTCTATCCATTAGCTGAATCTGAACTGTGACTAACTCAGTCAGCTCCTACCTTTCAGCTCAAGAGTGAGTGAACTACCAGACCAGTCTGTAGGAAATTACCCATCTCTCACACAGTTCCTTGTGTTACCAAAGATGTGAATGTGGTAATCTGCAGAAAGCAACACTACCAAGGCAGTGGCAGCACTGCTGTGTGTTGTGGGAGGTTGTTAAGATGTAGCTGAAGAGAGCAGCCACACCAAACAAAAATATTACTGCCTCACAACTACTTGCATTAGACTTGGCCTCCCTCAAATCAGCTACAAGATTTGAGTTCTACGCCTAATATCAAGAAAATCAGTGAACACACAAACAAAAGAAACACCCAACCCTTAAGAAAAAACCAAAATCAACCAAACAAAAACCCCATCAAAACCAAGTGGCTCCATTTTGGAGGGGTTCCAGTGAGTTCTAGTGACACCTTTGTTAAGGAAACAACTCTTCTAAAAGATGTGTTTCGTGACTGTAGCTCTCTCCTCACAGCTCAAACATATGAGCAGAAACATCTGTAAGGCCTCTACCCTACAATTTCTCCAGTCAGTAGGCAATAACCTCAGATTACATGCTGTTAGCACCCTGATTCTAGAAAAATCTACATGGCTTCTTTAAATACACAGGCAGACACGAACAACAACCCCCTGAAATTTGCTTCCTTAGGAAGCCATCTTAGAAAGTTAATTTAACCTCTACAATTTAGATCAGCACTTAAAAATGTGATAGAAATTGTGCTGGCAAGTCCCTTTACCAAAGGGGATTTTCTCCCCACACAAGGGAAACAACCAAGTAACAGTCCCTTTCTCATCATGGTAGGTAAACAGCAGCTTCCTCTGCTTTGACCAACCTCCAGGACTTCAACCTAGCAATTTCCTGATTTTTTCTCATGGCTATATCCCCTGAAGGCCAGATCATTCTTCTACCCTCTTCAGTTCATAAAAAGGAACCTCTTTTTCCCCCTGCTGGGCCTGTGTTTGATCCCTTCCCCAACTATACCCCAGGAAAACAACTTCTATCCTTCTATCCAACAGGGGCCCAGAAAAACCATGTAACACTGTAATTGTATGGAAGCAAAATTAGAGCACTGAATTTTGAGAGCATTTGAGAAAAGCAGATATTAGTATTTTATCCAGGATGATCTTTAGGTCAGCCTTCTAATTTCAGGTTTAAAGCCATCACTGCTAAAAATCAAGGTTCTTTTCCTCATTGATGAAAACATGCTAACAGCAAATCAAAAGACCCATCTCCCCAGTCCATCATAAAAACTGCTAACCAATGGCAATACCAAGTTGCAGGGACCTATTTTAAAATTTAACAAGCCCTTTTACATTGAAAATTAGGAAGAGAGCACAGTCTCCTGAAATTCAGTTCAGCAAAAGCAGCCATATAAACCAGCTGTGTAAACAATCCTTACACGTTGCATTATTTCACAAGCTAAATATCCCTCTCATGAATTGTTTGAATTGGCATTGGTTAACAACTGACTTAATTTACAACCATACAGGTAGCAAGAAAACATCCTACTTCAGTATTAACAAAATTGAAATTAGACTTACTCTGAGCTCAGAGTAATCCACAGACACTCCCTGTGTGTGAATTTTCTTTGCTTTATTGTCAAATACTCGTGGTTGTTCATCCACCTGAGAATGTCCCACAAAAATTGTGTGATGTACTCGTGAATCTGGAATTACACACATTTTTTTAGTCAGGATTTCTCTTTATCTGGAACACAGCATCAGTGAAATATCCTGTACCTGGAAAGCAGTAGCCCTCTGAAATAACAGAGACAGAATTTTCTTAAAGACAAATGCTTGACTTCTATCTTGTTAGTGCTGCTCCGCTAGAAATTTGGACATGAATAAAAGCACTAGAGAAAAAAGGCAGGGTAAAACTAAGAAAAAATATGCTGCCACTACAGCACTACATAGTAAACCTGCAGTTAAAAAAACCAAACTCAGTTTAAAAAAAATGTATTTTATGTTAGGAAACACATCTACAAATCTTATATTTCAAACATTAGGACATCATTCTTCTATTCCACATGGGTCTCTGGGTCCACACTGTTTAAAATACAGCAGTACAGTTTACATTTGGGCTGCTTATTATTGGGAATATACTTGAACAATTAGGTCCCATTTGAAAAACAAACCACAGAATCAAAAAACCCCAGACCCCAGCCACTGCAGAAAACCATGACTTCAGCCAGCCTAACTAGAGGAGCAGCATCAGTGTTAAGGAACACTCTGTGTTGATTTGAGAGAGACACAAAAGAAGTAACAGAATGAAACTCAAGAAGGCTAAAACCTAACAAATAGTGTAACCCTCCTCAAGAACAAAAAGGAGCTAAATTACCTGTTTGACCTTTCACTTACCATTTGAACCCGCATCTTCAGAAGTTCTGGCTATTTGGTAATCTGGCATTTCACTCTCCTCTCCTAGGTCTGAACATTCAGGAAGCAGGACACTCTTTCTTTCAGTAGGGGATTTAGCCACAAGGGTGTCTCTCTCACTTCCATTTTCTGTCCCATTTTTCTGTTGTCCTTGAAATATATTTTCATGTTCTTCCATAGGACTGTCCTGGGAGGATGCAAATTGAATATTCTCCCTCTTTGCTGCAATATATGAAGAATCTTCATTCATTTTGCATTTTATTTTTGTCTTGTCTACAAAGAGATACAAAAAAATGTCATCCAAAATGTTCCAAAAACAGTTCTTGCTTAAAAATGCAGCAGCTGCATCTTGCAAGGAAAATAACCAAAGGAGCTTCAGTACCATCTCCCTACATGTGTCTAGAGAAAAGGTTGCAAGTTGATGATATCAGCTCTCTATTAGATATATTATAGGCATATAGATACAGGATGGGGAAAACACTGTTTCATGTAACTAAAAACTAACTAATATTCAGAACAGCCACAGACAGTGTTTTAGACTTCAAGATGTAGGTGCCATTAAATGTCAGTTGAGCCATCAAGGCCAGGCTTTTACAATGTCATGCAGCCACTGCACTTCAACTTCACAACCACACTGGATGAATGACCTTAGGATTTACCCCACATTTTGAAGCAGCATATGAAAAATTTAATGCCTCTTGGCATGAATAACCAAGCATCACAGGAATCCACTGTTAGGCTGCAAGAATAGAGAAGGTAGCTGTGACTTTAGCACCTTCTCCAAGAAAGTCTGAATAAAATGCAGCTTGCCATTAGAGCAGGGGGTACTGGCCTCCACAGGCACTGTGGGCATCTTCCATTTTTCATTACACTTTGGGTCTGCTTTCTTACACCCCACAGAGCAAAGAATTGTGTCTTGTGTGGCTGGTTACAAAGCATGAAACAAGTCCTTAAATCCTCAGCATCAAAAAACATACCTCTTTCATTACGAGATTCTTTGATTTTTTGGCAGCGTAGCTCAAAATTTTCATCCATTTCATGCTTCACTATGGAATATGCAGTATCACTCAAAGAATAAGCTTTGTGCCTCAGGAGATGATCTGAAATTTTACAGTCAGAAGTGAGCATTTTTTAAGTCAATGAAACTTTTTATTTTGATTACTTAAAATGATTTTTTTCCTTTTTCATAGGCAATTCTGAAATGTTATATCAGTATTTTCAGCATAAAACCAGAAAAGTTAATTATTTATGAAAAAGTACCAGTTACCAATCAACACATCTATCACAGTAGATGTGGGATTACTAAATTTCCACAGATGAAATTTATCAGTTTAGGTTTAGGGATAAAAAATGCACCCTTACCTGTAGGCCCTTTATCTGAGTACTCTAAAGCATTGCTACTGATTAGATCAATGTCTTTTAGAAAATCTCTTGCAGTTAGGTACTGGTGCATGTCAATCTTGGAGATGATTGTTGAGAGGTCCATGGGCTGTTTAACAATGTCCTTGTAATTGGGTACCTACAAATTAAATATACAGGCTCAGATTTAAGCGCTGGATTTAAGCTACAAAAGTTAAATATTTTGATAAAGTCAAATAAAGGACTACTTAAGAGCCCCAAATATTTATAACATCCTCAAAGATGCAGAAAATAGTCAGGTGGTTTCTTGAAAATTGGAAAGGTATTTCAGGTGCCTTTGAAGAGACAGACCAGGAGAGGTGGAAAAAAGAAGAAGGGCAGTCAGAAGCATGTGTGGAGCAAAGAAGGGAACTAATGGGAATCATTTCACTTCCTTTCAGAAAATCACAGCAGAGAAACCTTTCTCAGTAAAGTCACCTTAGATTCTCTTTGTTGTTCATGGCAAGAAAAAATCTGCAGGATTTGCACCTTTGAAGCACCTGTCCTAAGCATCTACTCTAAAATGAGATAATTGGACCCAGAGATGTCAATTTTTACTCAGACCTTAAAAGGAGCCTAATGACTAGTTTAGATGAGGATATCTATGTGTTTATAGGTTATTCACATCCTGGAAACTACAAAGAAAGGAATAGACAAGTCAGTGCATGCTTAGGGGATTGGTATTTTGCTAAAATGCAAAGCTATCTTAAAACTACAACTGACTTTAAAGTACATGCCCCTGGCTTAGACTTATTCAATAAATTTAATGGGAAGTGTATGGGAGCAAGAAAAAAACATGCAGCCCTTATGGTTGATTATGTACTGAGGAAAGCCCCAGATGAAACTGAGAACAGCTTCTGAAAATGTATTTGACAAACTGCTGCTTCTACTCCTGATCTCACAGAAACTCTTGACAGTTAATCAAAGAGCTTTACACTTTATTAAAACAACCCTATAGGTACTGTTTATAAATATAGAACAAATGATGTCTCCACTTTTTAGTGCTGTAACACACCTTTTCATGGGCAAATTGTGTTGACATTTGATGTACCTGGCACTTGGAGTAGATCAACCTTATAGATCTCTTCTAACTGAAATAGTCTAAAGTTTTAAAGACATTTTAGAAAGAACGTAGAGCTTTCAGTGAATACTCAAATAATAAACATTTGCGAGCCTCAAGGAGTCAGGTAAAAGCAAAATTCACTTCTTTCTTAGAAAATCAGAATAATACAGTCCTAACACCAAACATAGACCTTCCTAGAAAGGGCAAATGAACACCAAGAAGCACAAACACACAGGAATTATGAATACACACAGTTATAATGGTATCATAAGTCACTACTAACCTCCTCTGGGTCAATGGGCTTTGTAAATGCTTTGAAGCGTTTGTCAACAACAAGTCTTTGAGCCACATCTCTTAAGTAAATCCTAAGCTCATGCAACATATCCTCTTCCTGGTCTTCCACCTGCTTGATTTCTTCCTCTGTCAGCTGTCGAGGCTTGGGTGGTGGTGCTACAGGCAGCACTTCCAAAGGCTGGCAAGCTAAAATGAATCCAAAAATTCTAGTTAATTGATGGTACTCATATACAAGCACATAAAAAATGGTTGATAGAAAACTACCACCAAAGCAACTACTGTATTAGCTGTTAACCTAGAGTTAGCATGGTTTTATATGTAGAATATCCTCCTCACTTGTGATGCTTTTTAATGCAGGAGGTTGAGCAGCTTGCTTCATGACTAAGTCCTCAAAAAAGTGTCTTCTCTCAGCACAGGTAGGACGCGGGATTCTGAAAACTTCTTCATATTCATTATTAAACAATGCTTTTATCTAAAGCATGAAGAGAAAAGATACTTCAGTTATACAAGGACCTGGAAATGTCTTACATTCTATTCCAAAAAAGATGAGTACCTCTCTGAATTAAACTGAATACTTATCTGGATAAGACTATCAATGAAAACTTATCTTCTTGGCCTTAAAAGACTAGGTTTTTATAGCAATTTAAACTATAGGTTTTATGGCAATTTAAACTATAGGTTTTATGGCAATTTAAAATGCCTTCTCTAAGGACCACCTTCTAGATTTTAAGCTCCAGCAAGAAACTCTATGATAAACAACTGAGAAAGGGATGACTGGGGATTCACCATCACCAAGGCTGCTTATTTTGCATTTACATGCCTTGCTGTCTTTTGGCTTGAAATTTTATGGTAACTACAGGGGAGAAACAGCAAGGTTCATAGCACAAGTGTTGGCTTTTTAATAAGGCTTTCTCTAATTCTATTTTTAATTAATTTAAATGAGGTGTCTCAATTTGAATACTTCCAAGTTGTATTCCATTTTCCTATTTCTACTACAGAAAGGTATGGAAGGGATTTCAATCCTTATTTTAGAAGGCACTTATTAACAGTATAAAAACTTCTGTTACTGAGACAAAATAATCAGAGCACCACATCCACATTTTGAACGCCTTCCTTTAATATACAGTCTGACATGTCTACAAATATCTTGAAGTATTTTGTTAAATAATACACCTAAACCTAACTAAGCTGCCTAAACAGAAACTGGAACTTTGCTTTCTAACTTGTTGAGTTTTCACCCAGATGAAGGAAGTAATTGAATTTTTTAAAACATAATTTAAATTTGAAATTACATTCCATCAATAACAGTGCGACCTCTGTATTTTTTCAGCAAAAATACCTCTGACTTCTCAGTAAAAATGTTTTCAGAAAAACAGTCTTTTTCCTAGCTACTTTTCAAGCACCACACTCTTCAGTGAGGAGCACCTAACCATCTTGAAGCAAACAAAACCATTGTCTGAAGCAAGTCCATACATCTGTCTAATGAGCTTGAGTATGTGAGAAGGGGGAAAAAGTTGGGTCAAAGTCAATCTCTACTCAGAAAACACTTTAGGCAAATGTTTTCAGCATTGTTTTGTCTAAGCAAGTTTTAAGGGTTTGGATGCCTGAGTAACAGCTATGAATTTGCTTAAGAGCAGCATGTAACTAATGCTTTAGGGAGTTATAAATTAACTAGAAATTGAGTAACAAAGGAAGTATCGACTGAAATACCTCTTCTGGGAGATCTTTCAGTTGTACATTAGATGTTGCAAGGAGTAAAACTGGAGTAAACCTTGGGATGTTATGCAGTAGTGTTGTGAAAACAGATCTCACTGTAGGTCCAACAGTCTCCCACCATGAAGGGATTTGTGGGACATATATGATACTTGGTGCTGTTCTTTGAGCTTCTCGTATCAACTGGTAAAATGAAAGCTTGGATAAGACAACTACATCATGTAGGACAGGCTACTATAACTATGTATCAGTCAAACTGTGACATAAAGGCAAGACATCAAGACAAATCGATAAACAACTCCTTAACAATCAGGTAAACTTTTCACTTTGACTCAAATATAGACATTTCTATGCAGACAGAAACACACCTGAATCTCTTCCTGATTTCAAAACTACTTAGGTATAAGATAACTCCTAAAGAGCCTAAGAACTCAGCCAATGTAATGCTTGAAAACACCCAAACCTAACTCTACAGCAAGATGTATTTGCCTAGCTGCAGCTACACCATTTTCACTTCAGATAGCACACACACCCAATTCAGACTGGAGCACAGTCTGAAAAAACAAAGGGCTGTATGAGAAGATGAGGGCTAACACAGCACAAGACACCTGGCTGTAATTCACAACTTCAAGCACATTTTATAAGAGGCAGTCCTTAGACTGTCTGAAGAGCTAAATCACTCACAGGCTCTCATTACCAAAAGTGGGCCTTGGAAAACCATAAGCCACTGCCTACAGATGGCACCTCAGTCACAGAAGACAGCATGGATCTACTCCATGAGAGAAGTGGAACGGTCCTTTCACAGGACAAACTTCTACGTGCACCATTTCAGATTAACAATCTGCAAAGGACTTGCTCCTCCTCTGTGACAAATGAGTATGCAGTCACGTAATATGTCTGTCCTAACTTGTACAGCTCTCAAATGCTGTCACTAGAGATCAAAATATTTTAATACAGTGGTGCCAAAAACCAAAGAGGATTTATTGCCCAAAAGTAAAAAAGCAAACAGCACTAAGCTGCTTATATTTCTTTTTCCTAGTTAATGAAAACTCAACACTGTACAAATCTAAGTATTTCATGATTTTTAATGCTTTTGCTGCATTTTCTGCAGCAATAAAAGTATATGTTAAAAAAAATATATTTCCTCAAAACCTTGGCTGCCCTAAAAATATAATTTTAAAAAAAGGCTACAGAATGTGCATTGCCATGCCATCAGGTTAATGCAGAGCCATCTACTGGTAGCACAGAGTCTTAAGAAGCAATAAAAACAACTTTCTAAATCCCACATGAGACCAGCAGGATTTTGTACCACAAAGAGGGGTTTATTAGCAGCACTTCCCATCTTCCTGAGCTGCTAGTAACAGTCTCCCTGTTACATTTCAAATGGAAGACATGGCTATGTATAAAATCCTTACTTGGTATCATTTCATCAGAAAAAAAGGATTTGCAGACAGAAGTAAACAAAACAGCACATTTAAATCAGACCACATATATTGACAATGACTTTTGCTTACTTTACAAGTTTATACACTAATCCTGTGAGACTAACAAGGAAAAAAGCTACCTGTACACATGTTTCATCTGGTGATGCGCTAGCAAACAAAGTTGGTGTGTCTAGGGTATAAACTGGAAACTTTTCCAGGGAATGTATTACTGCAGCTGCCAAATCAGAAGCTTGCCCAGATCCTGGCTCTTCAATTAGTAAGAACCGTGGCCTGTAAGATGTTGGCTGGTCACGAGGATTTCTACAGCAATAAGAAGAAAACAAATTTTAAAATGAGTGATGAATAGAAAAACAGATATTAAAGGGGTTTTTCCTATGCACTTTTTTTTCTAAAGATTGTCACTGTTCCACAAAATAATAAGCTAGTCCATGAACAGGAAGACTATCAAGGCCTACCTTCTCACAAGTTAGTACTCTGCCTCTGCTAAGAAATCCTGCCAGTCCCTAGCATGTCTGCTACTCTTTTGGCTGGATTAAGTAACAGCTCTTAAATCCCACAGTGGGACTGCCCAGCCAAATATCCACAGAACAGTTCAGTTTGGTGGGTCAGGGCAGTGGACTCAGTTAGAACAGTAGTAACCAGTTGTGTCTTCATACCCACGTCTCGTAAATACTGATCACCCCACACACACAGACTCTCAACTCCTTCATGCAGCATCCCTCACACCAAAACAGTTTACACACCACAGAGACAAATGTACCTGCTAAAACTGGAGAATTCTGCCTTTTTGCAATCAAGTGTTTTATGAGTCAGCTCCTCTTCAGAGCTTGATGGTGATTCCTCATCAAAGTCAATCACATAATTTCCTAAGATAGGATTTAAAGAGAAGAGAGGTTTGTTAACTTTCTTGTATATTCCATATCTCTCTCTTGCATTAATACACCTTCAATATCGGTGCTGGGAAACACTTCTCTTGTATTTCACCATTTGAATGCTATTTTCTGAAGAATTCATTCTACCACAAATCAAAGGAGAAGTCTCTACAAAGCTGTCCTATGTTCCATGATTTGCATTGGGTCTTATCTCTCTGTTGACAAAAACTTGTGGGTTTTTCTCCTTAGAATAAAGATGGTTAGGAAAAACTTATGTAGTTCCCACTCACCTGAAAAACATTCCTCCTGCTTTAAGCATTTATTTGAAAAGAGGTGCTAACAATGTAAAACTTACATTCCTCTCTGCAAGTGATAAATGTAATGTTAGCCCCTGTCAGAAACAGGGTGCTCCAGCCAAGGATGCATAGTTCTCAAGTGCTTTTGCGAGTCACTCACAGCTCCCACCCTGCACTGTGCACATACAAAGTATAAAATTATGCTGCCAGTACAGCTGAGTACATTTGTGTATGTTGATTGCACAAATCACAAGCTTTTGCTCTGGCAGATTTTTAAACAAGTGGATGTAGATGTTATACCTTGCTGGTGGTCCTTCTTTAGTGCAAGCTCAGCATGGGGAAATACTCTCTGCAAAGTCTGTAAAATCCTTTCCAGTGTGTTTTCTAACAGTGGCTTTGAAATAGCTGATAGTGCTCGCCCAGGGGAAGGCACAACCCTCCGTGAAGCTGGAAGAGTCTTCTGCATGGCCATGGAAAAATAATTGGCTTTTATTTTAATTGAATCCATGTTTATCTGCAGTCTCTGACTGCTTTCATACAGCTGAGGATAGTGATGCCGCAAAGCACAGAGACCAGTTTCGGCACATAAGGCTTTAATATCAGCCCCACAGTATCCTAGTAAACAAAACAAGAATCAAATGTTATGTCAATCTCAGACAAAACAGAATTCAAGGCCAATATTTCTAAAGTGCAACACTGAAAGACTATGAATGCAGCGAAAAATTACCAGGCTAAGAGACAATTTAGAGAGTTACTGCTCTGCTCACAGCCTGAGATCCTGCACTTAGGCAGCAGCCTGCTGGTCAAAATTTTGCTCCTGGGAAAGATGTCCCCAAACCATTCAATGTTGTGAGAGACAAAAAGAAAATTGAAAGTAGTGCCTAACTTTGCTCCCAGGGCATGCCAGCTGCCTCCTCACTGCCACTCTCTGCAGCAAGGCACAAGAGCTCGGTACTGCCTGGTACAAGCTCAGGCTCCTTAGGACTCAAGTCACACATAGTAGCCCACACTGTTCTCAAACTCACCAACACATTCTTCAGCCAGCTCTTCAAGTAAGTTGTCTGATGGCTTTGGGTTCCAATCTCGTGTGTGAATTTTGAAAATTTCTTTTCTTGCCTGAAAACAGTTGCATTTCAGTTTGCCCTAAGTTTTCTCTTAAAAGAACAATGACAACACAAACCCACAAAACCCCTTATGCCAATACAAATGCTTTTCTTATTTGCTAAACCTTTTAGTATTTTAAAGGTCAGTTGTTAATATGCTGTCTGCTTCTTCAAGCAGGAAATTTGATAATTCTGAACTTGTTACATTAAACTCTTGCTTGGGGCTGCAGTGAAGTAAATTTACATCTTCCATAAAAGTCAGTTTTCACAAGTGTGAGACCAAATGATTCTGAAGAAAAAAATAATTATAAAATCCTTATCTGCAAACAGATTTTTTGTCAAAGAAGATTTCCTCAAACTTAGCAAAATTTCCTGAAGTATTTTTTGGTACACAAATTAATTATGGCAGATTTCTGGAATTCTACCACAGTAGGGAATCATGTGTTAGATGTTTTTAATGGCACCTCATCCTCTGTTCCTGAGAACAGATGAAAATTGAAGAAAAATATTTTCTAAATGCACTGTTTAGTGCAATTTTACTAGCTTTCAATCCAATAAGCCTTTTATCCTTTTTTCATGAAGGGCTAAGAAATATCAGAGGTAGCCAGAGAGAAAACACAAAAAGAGGTCTCCAGTTTTGTACACTGTCTCCCTCACTTCAATATTTTTTGGTTACTAAATACACATTTTTATATTGCTTAACTATTGCCATTGAACTAAATGCTTCCCAAGCCCTGCACCTGTGCAGTATCCTTCACATTTTTGTCCAAGTCCATGTCAATAACTTCCCTTAAGATCCCAAGATACTTAACTTGCTCTAGCATCAACCTTGATCAAAGTTTTTGCTACCAAGGAGGAATTCTCACCCTTTCTTTCATTTTCAAGATGCTATAGGGGTAGTTTATAACTAATAGCTACAATCACTCTTTCTTAAACATTTCACTTACTATCAGCATCTCATTTCCTTCACTAGTCACAGAGAAACCAAAACTAACTAGAGAATTAACTACTTTTTGAAATCACCCTAATCACAGATATTCAGTGCCAGGTCTGCCCTGCACAGTACAATGCCATGTCTCCAGACATCCCTCTTTGGTACAAGCTGTACACTATGGATGGAGACTTGCACTGCTGCACAATGCTGCCTTACAGGGTTATAAAGATGGATTTTGCCACATAAGCACTAAGGTTGAGTTGAATTTCTGACCTCTTTGTTTGGCAAATTGAAGCGGAATTCTCGTTCGAAGCGCCCGGGTCTTCGTAAAGCAGGGTCTATGGAATCCAGTCTGTTGGTGGCCCCTATCACCACAACCTCTCCTCTGCTGGCTAAGCCATCCATAAGTGCCAGAAGTGTCCCCACAACAGAGCTAACAGAAAAATATGATTTTCATTCACCAGCTTGGTCAATTTTCTTCAGTTACAAATAACCTTGTCCAATGATCACTCAAAAAGGACAAATTTTTGTTGATGAGATGCTGTTTAGAAAAAAACTCATTTTAAGTCATGATAAAATACAGATAAGGTAACACAGACCTTTTTCTGATATCAAGCTCAGAAAATTGTTTTCAATTACTGTTTAAAAATCATCTGAGATTCATTTGCATGGAATTACTAATTTTCAGGAAAAATGAATAGGTCACTTAAAGTTAAATAATTTGCCATCTTTTTTCTTTTCACAACCCAAGCCCTGCACCTGTGCAGTATCCTTCACATTTTTGTCCAAGTCCATGTCAATAACTTCCCTTAAGATCCCAAGATACTTAACTTGCTCTAGCATCAACCTTGATCAAAGTTTTTGCTACCAAGGAGGAATTCTCACCCTTTCTTTCATTTTCAAGATGCTATAGGGGTAGTTTATAACTAATAGCTACAATCACTCTTTCTTAAACATTTCACTTACTATCAGCATCTCATTTCCTTCACTAGTCACAGAGAAACCAAAACTAACTAGAGAATTAACTACTTTTTGAAATCACCCTAATCACAGATATTCAGTGCCAGGTCTGCCCTGCACAGTACAATGCCATGTCTCCAGACATCCCTCTTTGGTACAAGCTGTACACTATGGATGGAGACTTGCACTGCTGCACAATGCTGCCTTACAGGGTTATAAAGATGGATTTTGCCACATAAGCACTAAGGTTGAGTTGAATTTCTGACCTCTTTGTTTGGCAAATTGAAGCGGAATTCTCGTTCGAAGCGCCCGGGTCTTCGTAAAGCAGGGTCTATGGAATCCAGTCTGTTGGTGGCCCCTATCACCACAACCTCTCCTCTGCTGGCTAAGCCATCCATAAGTGCCAGAAGTGTCCCCACAACAGAGCTAACAGAAAAATATGATTTTCATTCACCAGCTTGGTCAATTTTCTTCAGTTACAAATAACCTTGTCCAATGATCACTCAAAAAGGACAAATTTTTGTTGATGAGATGCTGTTTAGAAAAAAACTCATTTTAAGTCATGATAAAATACAGATAAGGTAACACAGACCTTTTTCTGATATCAAGCTCAGAAAATTGTTTTCAATTACTGTTTAAAAATCATCTGAGATTCATTTGCATGGAATTACTAATTTTCAGGAAAAATGAATAGGTCACTTAAAGTTAAATAATTTGCCATCTTTTTTCTTTTCACAAAGATCAAGCAGCTTCTATGTAGACACAAAACATGTCCTACCTATGAATTTGGTCTTGTTTACTGGAGCGTACAGGAGCAAGAGCATCAATCTCATCAAAGAAAATAATTGAAGGTCGCATCTGGTAGGCCTATAATGAAAACACAGGAAAATTGGTAACAGGAAAGCAGCCCTATTTGAAAGAGAAAATGCATTAAAAACATCATGGTTGAAAAAGCACAAACTAGATTTTTCAGACTCTGCTAATTGAGCTAACAGAGTAAAGTGGCACAAGTCACTGAAGACAGCAGCCTGTGTCACCCCACAGACACTGGGTGACAAGAAACAAACCAATAGTTTTTACATCTACCTGGCAACCACAAGAACAGGACTTAGCTAAGTTACAGGTCCTCAAAGCAACCCTCTGTTACCAATTTAAATTACCACACTTTCAGCCTGCATCTCTTTCCATCTGATCTTAAGCCACCACCTCTTGCTTCTTAAAACATTTTTTGTGACTTTTTAGGAGGTTGCTTTGTGGGGGTAGGGGGTGTGGGGTGTGGTAGTGGTGATGCTTTGCAGGGTTTTCCTATTTTCTTTACTAATCTTTCCCAATAAATCTCAAGATTTCAAGCCCCTAAAACTCCACTGAAAAAGAAAGTGGCAATCCCATTTCAGTGGAAGAAGCTGACAAAATATGAAAAAGAGTGAATTCTTGTTGAAGTTTAATTCCAACTCAGACAAAACACATGGCACATTTGAACCTCACCTGCTCAAATAATAAACGCAGCTGTCGTTCAGATTCTCCTATCCATTTACTCAGGCACTCAGCAGCTTTTTTCATAAAAAAGGTTACTTTCATGTCACCTTGACTGCATTCATTAGCAAGTGCACGAGCAAGCAGTGTCTTTCCAGTCCCTGGTGGACCATAGAATAAACAGCCTCTGCAATTAAAAAAAAAAAAAAATTAAAAAGCACATAAGAAAAAGAAATCATGGAAAAGCCCCTATTACAAACTCCATCCTTAAAACACACAACACTACTCTCCTAAACAAAACACCTCATGGATAAGACAGCAGTAACAGCTGAAGTCTGAGAAAAGTCAAAAGCGTTCCTACACAGTTCTACAAGGTAGCAAACAAAACCAGTAAAGAGGATAATGCAGAAATACAAAACCCTGAGAAAAGCTTGCAGCATCCCAAAAGGACACTTTCAAAACTTCTGACAATCCAGCATGCGTGGCTGGAGCCATACAAGAACAAACTTCCAATGTAGAATCTGAGACTAGGCTAACTTAGGAATCACCAGCTCATTTTTCAGTGATGCACACATATTCATTCTTGTTTTCACATATGGCAAGATTTTATAGTAAAACATTTAACTCTCCCTTAAAAACCTTTGGGTTACGGGAATTGGTTTCCCTTTGCTGGTGATAAAGGAAGAAGTATTCTAAAGCTGGAAAGATATTCTGCATTTCTGTGCCTACATCAAATAGAAAAGCCAACACACAACAGCTTCAAAAAAGAATTGCAATGAATAAAGGAGAAAAGCACAGAAATATTTTCTTTCTATTTTGAAATACTTTTGAAGTTACTGAAGGCAAAAAATTTTAAGTCCTGGTTTGATATGCCATGACTGAGTTTCATTGACCAAGAATCCATAAAGCTAACAATTACATCACTGATTTCTTTTTAAGAAGCCACTTAGCTGTGTAAAAAGAGGACAGATTCTTATTTTAGCTCAAGCACAACAAACACTGCAAGTTTCTAGTTGCATGCCCTATCAGTTGTAAAACTGATACTTGAGAACTTGAAAAAAAAAGAGTTGCTGGCAGAGACAAGTGGACTTTTGCTAAATAAATATTTGACTACCAGTAAAAAGTACTTCCTGCTTACAAACTAAACAAGTCCATTTACATATAGAGCTTTAAAGAAAAAAATTCTCAAGTCCACTTTTGAAAGGCAAAATATTTTGAAAGGATGGTCTCACCACACAGTCAATCTTTGGACCTACGTATATAAATTATGTTTTACTACTGTTAAAAAAAATCAACACCGAGAATTTTGAAGCATGAAAAAATACTGATGCCCCACTTGAATTCTCCTGAAAATAGGTAAATAAGAACTTAGAGTTTTAAACAGTGTCTGTTACCTTGGAGGTTCAATTTTCAGTCTGTCAAAGATTTCAGGATAAAGCAATGGAAAAATGACCATCTCTTTTAAAGATGAAATGTGGTCAGAAAGACCACCCACGCCATCAAACTGTACCTAAAGATGAAGTCAACAGAACACATTTATTATGTTAAAGAAAGCTGCAATGTTAGTGATGTTCTGTGAGAAGCTGGATTGCTTGGGAGAAAACTGTAAACCAAGGGAAGTGGAGATGGCTCATTAGTGGAAGCTTTCATAAATACTGCAAATGTCTCACTGCCACAATGAATCAAAAATACTTACTGAACCATCTATTTGCATTTGCTCCACACTAGTCAGGCTTCCTCCAATTTTCATGATATCCTTGTCAATCCCTGTTGAGGCATCCTTCTGAAAGCTAAGCAGAAGAGATCTGATTTGAATTAAGGAGGAAAAAATGGTGCTTTCTAACTTATAATGCGGATAGAAGATTTTTGATTTTCTAATGAGAGCAAGTGAATGCAGAAGATCTTATAAATTAGCATAGACTTCCTAAATAATTAAATATTCATTCCAACATTTTACATTTAATGGCTATGAGTAGATAAAGGAAAATGGTCACTCCAGACATTAAACTGAGTTAATTATTTTAACAACTCTTAGCACTTATGAATATCCAAGCCAGTCAACACAGCATATATAGGAATGCAAGCTTGGAACAATTACTCCATATGTGGAGACCATGGACAGACCTTGATTAGTGTGATGGAAGAATTCCTCCCCTTCCCAAACACACTGACATCTTTCAAATAGTTTTAGCTTTTACCAGCCCAGGAGAACACTTATTTCAGTGGGGATTAACACTATAAAGGCTGCCCACCACCCCTGGACTTCCCTGAGGACTTTGGAATGTGTGTATCAGAAGATACACATCTGAAAGATGTCAGGCTGAAAACTCATTTGTTAGACTGTTATTAACTTAATATTTTTAGAGTATTTGTTAAGTAACAAACCCTATTTCCCTGACTTATATTTTCTCTTATAATGGTTTTCTCTCTTAAAAAACAACAGTAAAGCACAGAAGAAGTAAAATTTTACATCAAGAAAATACAACAAAGTGTGTGTCTCTGTCTTTCCTCCCATTCCTACCTAGAAATCAAATTTCTTACTAAAAGTCAATTCAAAAATCCAGTTTTAAAGACTCTGTTTACAGTTGTCAATACCAACAGGTATGATTAAATATTGCCCCAATTTAGAAAGGGTACAAGATGTAGATAGCAACACTTCACAGTCAGGCATATCAAAGTCCTCCCAGGTAGACTCCTCCCTCCCCTATTCTCCAGTTTCATTAACCTCCTTAGATGTCTCTTCTTCCTCTGTAATTCAAAATCTTCATCATCATCATCATCAGAAGAGGAAAGGGAATCACTGCTGAGGACTCCATATCTCTGTCTGCAAACATTCAAACAAACAAGTAAAATGCACACTAAGTAATACCAAAATTAAAGTGAACACCATCTGAGAGTTTGCTTTGAAATCTAGTAAGTTTTCAGATCATTGGACTTTTTATGAATCTGATTTCTAAGTACATTATGTGATTTTTCTTGTGAAAGCAATATTTGATTTTTCTTAGGAAGGTGAAATATTTCATTAGTGTGCAAAAAAATTTTAATCGAGTTACTCCTTTTGTCCATTCACTCTCTCCAAGATACACAAATTGAGTTTCAGTTGGCATTATGCAGCCACTCTGTGAAACATCAACATTTTAAACTTATTTTACAATTTTACTTCAAAACACCTTGCTTCCATTGTCTGCTTTCAAGGATGCTAAACAGTGTTCCTATCTAGCAAGGGAAGGCATTCTCTGTGCTCTGTTTACATGAGCTGACAACCCTTTATCATTACTATTGCAATTCATAAATTAATTTTCATTTAACATTTTTCTGGTTTAAGGATAATTTCATACAGAAACATGAACTGATTCCAAAGAGATATCAGAATCAGTGTTTGAGTGATTTAAAAAAAAAAAATCATTTAAACTTACATACAGGCTCTCCCTCTAACTGAACTGTCTTTGGTGTCAAGAAAATAATTTTCATCTCTCAATATTAAATAGATGAAGGTTTTCAGAGGGAAGATTCTGGTTTCAGTTCCAGAACAAATGAATTTCAGCTACACAATATCAGCCACAACCCTCATCATGACCTTATCAATCACCATAAATACTGCATATTCAAATAAGATCTGGTGGCTAGTAAAAAGAATGGCCTGGCCCTGCCAGTGTTTGTTTTCTCTATACTCTCAGACTACCACAATAATAATCATACTATTTATCTGTAGCTGCCATCATTCCAAAATCCCCTGAAAGCATTATTGAGTCATGTGACAGTACTACTGAGAAAGAAGAACTATCACTTAACCATACACAAACCTTTTATTCCCTTTGCATGAATCTTTCTCTGAGACAGATGAAGATTGGCCTGAAGAATCTGTCTCACATTTTCTAGATTCTGTTGAAATCAAAGAATTTAGAATAATATCACAAACACGTTTAAGATAAAGCAGGATAGGCAAAGAGGCAGAAAATAGGATGTGTGTCACCCATCTCTAAGTTCAGGGGAAGTTTCAAGGCAGGTGGGAGTTAATCAGTGCTCAGTAGAAGTGAAAAAACACACAGCTGACTTTGAAGGAGAACTGTAAAACACATGAGCAAGATTATAAAGTTTCTTTAATTACTATTTTTTCAAGGCTAGATAGGTAATTTTTTTCTGTAAAACGATAAGGATCCCAAAATGGAAAAATGAATAGAATGTGCACAGTATAGAGATGTTTAAGGAAAGTTACTGGCAGAATGAAGATAAGAAATTTAAAGTCGAGTGTGTGCATTAAAAAAATCTTGCTTCCATGCAAGAAATTAGCTGTTAAGAAAAACACTGACTGAAAGCTACTTTCCAATGTTTCTTGACAGCACTCAACAAAGCAAACCTTTTTTCTTTTTGCTTCACTTCCTTGTGATGAAATTACTGCACAGAAGATTAAACTCTTTAACTACTGTTGCAAATAATGATACATTCAAAATGCACAACAGGTATTCCCTCCTGGCCACAGCCTTTTATCATGCACATGTTTTGGAAAAACACTGGGGTCTGGGACATTTTTATCTGAATACCTATGAGCTCTTTACCAGTACAGCCCTAAAATCTGTGGCTACAGCTTGTAATGTCAAGAGCAACACAGATTTTCTGATAGATTAAAAATACCCAGTAGTTCAGTCCATCTTAATTGCTTAACAAAAAGCTTTTGGGTAGGGGATTAGTCAAGGAAATTTAGAACAGAACTAGCCTGCAATGCTACCTGGACTGTCACTTGTTTCTTCACCAGTTGTTTCCATATCTAGACCTTCCTAATTAAAAGAAACAAGAAAAATCAGACACAAACATGCAGAAAACCTGTGGGCACATCTGGTGCCTTTATATTACCATTTTCAAGGCACTACAAACACACAAAAATTAAATTAACACACAGGAAGAGAGAATAGGAACACCACCCTAGAACCCAGGATTAATAACAAGGATTTCTGCTCTAAAATAGGGTTTAGTGGATGTGAAAGTTAAACCCTTGGCCAGATACAAAACTGAGTGTATCAATTAGTCACAGACTAATTATCCAGGACAAAGCAACTCTTAGCAGAAAAAAAAAAATCATACTGGCATTTGAGAGATGATTTAGAAAGTACTATGGTCAATTCTGGTTGGAACAAACCACAAAGGAATTCATATATGACCAAAACCAACTATGAAAGAAAGTTATGGATATGTTCAAAAAAGCATTCAAGAGGACACTGGACTAACTTGATTTAATACAGCAAAGCCAAGACAGAGGAAATATAATTTATTAGTGTCTATAATTTTGACATGAGTTCCTCTCAGGACAGAGACTACTCTAGCTCATGGGCAAGGCTGGCACAATAACACAGATACAGCAGATATCAGTAAATTCAGTTTTTAATAAGATTTGAATGAAAAGCCAAGCCCTGAGACAGCTATTTGTAAAAAGCTGGGGGGCTTATTTTTGTCCATTCAAAAATCATAAGGCAATTCATCAAGCACAGTATGTGTTTCAGGATATCACTGCTCTCTCATGTCTTCTGAAGAAGGTATTTCCTCCACCTTAGAACACAGCTGTGGCATGACTGTAATAGTAAGATGTTAAATTATAATCAGAGAACAAGAATAAGGTATTAGTTTAGACTACACTATGCTTTGCAAAAAGTATTTTTCAGCTAAATAATAAATAATTTCTTTACATTAAATGCCATTCATATAGAAAAATAGTAAATTAAATTAGTGTGGAACACCCCACGGTCTCCCATTCTTTGCTGTCTAGGTGTCTTTTCCATGTCATCCCTTTTTTTTGCAAGACTGCTTCTGCAGTGCTAAGATACAAAGCTGACATGTAAGAGCAAACACAGGTCCATTGAAAACAACACACGTAGTCAGCATGATATTTTAATATAGTCAGCATGATATTTTAATACAGTGTGCACGAAGCTACAGACATTGACACTTAGCCAAGGTTTTCAACATTACTTAAAAATTAGGTCAAATGTTTCGTTTTCTTATAGGGAGATTAAATAAAAGTGTTTGAGGATTGGCAAACATGCATTGTTTTCAGGGTATTTTCCCCTCTTGCTGGACACTGTACAAAAAGAATCTCATTTAGTAGGAAAAAAGAGAATTTCTGAAGATCATAGGAAGACAACAAAAAGAAATTGTGGCAGTTTTTCATAGCACTTAAGTTGCTTTACATGATAGCATTAAGTGATTTTTAGTTCTCAGCCATCCTCAGACAATAGGTTGCTTATTCTTCTCTTAACCAGAATTAAGGTCTCATGCTGATTTTCCATGACTACATGTGCTACAAAAAAAAAAAAATTTCCCTGCTGGTACATTTTGAAAACCATTCAGAAAACAATGTCAATTTGGGCTTCACAAAGAGAATTAAGTTTCAGACACACAAGCAGAAATACTAGGACTGCTTCACTTTGCCTGCATCCAACTTTCTGCCAATTCTTAACTCAACAGGACATTATAAAATTATTTGCAGGCATGAAAGAAAAGTTAATTAAACATGAAGACACTTCTAGTGCCAAGAAGATCAATTTAGAGGGCAAGTTAAATCTCCTGAAAGTCAAACATGAAGTGATCAGTTCACAAGAAACCAGCCCACACATGAAGGATGCTCTGGCGTGCAGATCTCTCTACAACTGGCAATCCCAAAATGAAGACACCAGTGGCCAGTTTAAAACATTGGCTGTGTCCAAAACACTGACACATGAAGCACCTTACAAATACATCCTCCTGTGCACAGTCTTTGAATTGGAGATCTTAAGCCACAAGCAGGAGACACTACCTGACCAACCACAATGGAATGTTTATGGAATGTTTGTCAGGTTGCTTGGCAGTGCCCCCCTGAGTTCCAAGGCTGATCATGCCCAACCCCCAAGTCCCTGGTGGGACTCTACTGTGGAGGGCACCTGATGCCCAGCACTTGGCCATCACAGAAGCACAGAATGGCTTGGGTTAGAAGGGACCTTTAGTGACCACCTAGTTCAACACCCCTGCCATGGATAGGGACCCCTTCCTCTAGGCCAGGCTGCGGCCAGCCCCACTCAGCCTGGCCTTTACACTTCCACAGGTGGGGCATCCACAGGTTCTCTGGACAGCCCTACACCCCCACAATAAAGACTCAGTGTACACATGGAGGCACACAGGGAGGTCTCAGCCCAGCCACTGCATTTACCACTCGCTGCCAGGAACAACAACATCATCTTCTGCTCTCAAAAGAAAGTCCCTAGCCAATATTATGCCTTAGCACAAAGGCTTGCTAATAAGGCTTATTTTAGTAGCTCTGCATGATGAAAAAATCCCAAACTTACTTTCGTCTAAGATTGCAAAACAAAATTGATTGTTTTGTAGTGATGTAAAACTTTGTCGAAGTCTATGGCTTCAACAGACCTCTAAATCCCAATTTGCTTCATCCTTCAAGCAACCATTATTACAGAATATATAATGTGAAGATGCTTTGATAGGATTATTTAGTGGGTTGACCCTGGCTGGAAGCCAAGTGCTCACAAAGCCACTCCCAGGGTGACAAGGGAGAGAAAATAAGATGGGAAACAACTAGTAACTTGAGAAAAGGCAGTTTACTAAAGCAAAGAAAGAAAAGCAATAGTTTGTGCAGCTCAGCAGTGGCCAAAACACCAGTGTGTTGTCAGTACCTGTCCAGCTGCCAATGCAAGGCACAGCACTGTGAGGGCTGCTGTGGGAAAATGAACTCTCAGACCCAATACAGATTACTATCCATAAACACAAATGAATTTGCATTAATTCTGCTATTCACCTTTAATTATTTATTAATTAGTTGCATATTGGCTGTTCCATTATTTTTCCAAGGATTACTTTTTTATTTCTTTGGTACAGTCTCTGGGTTTTGCCTATTATTTTTTTGTAAAACAGTCAACACATATGGAGTTAGCATGATGTATAACTACAAGTAATTTTTTTAAATTTCTTTTTCTAAGCTGTGTTTTTAAGGACATAGAGGACAAAAGAAAGGTAATGCAGATATAGATACAAATACTGTGAAAAGGACCAAGGAAAACAGCTAGGGATGTCAAACCAGGCCAGTACAGTATTGAAAAAAAAATCCATGTTTTACCTTTATTTGTTGTGTAATTGAACTTAGGAAATATGCACGTATGAATTAAAAGAATCATTAAGTCAAAGGCAAAAAATAAATTAAAAATTTAAATTAATATCTGATGAATTCTAGTACTAAAATAGTCACAATTCTATATAGTATTTTCTGAGGTATGTTCAAGTATGAAAGCAGCTGAGACCCACTAGTGTCACAGAAACAAGCTGTAATATTAAAATATTGAATTGCTTTTGGCTGCAGTAGCTAATACTAGTTATAATATTAAATTCTGTTCTCTAAAATTAGTGTTTGAAAATCTGGAATGATCCAGCAACAGTAAGAAATCTTTATAAATTTAATTCTGTATTTGCTTTTTTGAGATTTCACATTCAAAATAACTCATGCAAAGAAAAGGCTGCATTAAGGGAACATCAGTGACTCATTCAGGAGATCAGAAATATCTGAGATTGCTTTTATAATGTTAATTCAGCTCAGTATGAATGCCTTTTCAAGCAGCAGGTCATTTAATGACAGGGGGTTTTTTCAGAAGATCCCCATCTCACTTAGATCTGTGAATAAGTGAACAGTTTGTGTTGAAGAAAATGCTAAAGATGAGGCAGCCAATCCCTCATTTGCTGTAGAAGTTTGATATAGTAAATAAGGTAGCAGTTGCAGAACAGTTGCTAGATTAAAGAATTTGAGTATTGCTCAGAAAAATTCAAACTTCTCTTTCTCTATAAAATCCAAGACCATACCAGAATAATTTAAATCATAATTTTAAAAAATTGTCATTAATTTTGTTTTCCTCATTTTCTATACGTTATTTTAAATCCTCCCAGCTTGAGTTGTGCAATCTTAAAATCTCATTGCTGTAATTTAACATTGCATAGACTTTAGATCTTAAAGGAATTGCAGTTACCCAGTTAGTCAGAAGCTGAGCTTTAGGATACCTGCTTTTCATCTAAACGAAACTGACTGAGATAACTTATCCTTCCTCTTTTAGTATTCTTGGAACTTGATTCTAGAGGATTATAGGCAGTCTAAACTTATGAATTACTATGAAATACCAGGTCCAAGATACTTCATTTTAGGCAAAGTCAGTGAATTATTTTAGCTATATCTCATTTCCATCTAAAACATGGCATGAGGGGATACATGAATGCACTTTATTTCATATTACATTTTATTGGGAATTTCTAGTTCCCTAATATGTTGAAAACTACTAAATCTCTAAACTCAACGTTTGTATCTTTAATAGACCCATGATCTAAGTACCCAAACATACCCTGGCACATGTACCCACTAGGTACCCAACAGTTTATGGAATTTGTGTATGAAACAAGCTCAAGTAGATATATGTAATTACACATCCAATTGAGCAACTTCCTCCTGATGCTTGCTTTTTTCTAACCATCTGGTCTACAGCACAATATTATTGTCTCATAGACTTGTTGTTCCTTATGACTTTCACTTTTATTTCCATATTAAAATACAGGTTTAAATAAATTATTTGATAAAGAGTAGTTGAAAATCTGTGTCACTGTCAGGCACCAGACCTGCATTTACAAATCCCTGGTTGGTATTTTGGTCACAGTAAAATCCTTCCTTCCGTTTATTACCCAGTAGAATTCAATTCTTAAAATATTACTGCTTGTGCCGGTTTGGACACA
>VZRX01023061.1:14315-61137 GCA_013398075.1 Notiomystis cincta | reverse complement strand
GGGAGGGCGCCGCCTGTCGGGGGGACAGGGCGACACGCTCTGCACGATCCGCCGGGTCTCCAGGGGGCGCTCTCCGCCGTGCTGGGCCGCCCCGGGGCGCTCCCCGTCCCATTCCCGGCGGACGCAATGGCGCGGATCAAGCTGGAGGACCTGGAGCGGCTGGACGAGGAGTCTGCGGCCGTCGACGGGGACGGCAGCGACAGCGAGGACGACCAGGAGGAGCAGAGACGGCTGTTCACCCACTGGGAGGCCGTGGCCAGCACGCACCGAGTGAGCCTGCCCCGAGGTGAGCGCCGGGCCTGCCGGGGCTGATGGCGCGGACCGGGAGTCCTGCGCTGCGGCCGGGGCGAGCCTCGTCTCTCGTGTGCTTTGCCTTGCAGACATGGCAGGCCCGATCACGCAGATGGCCCGGCACAGGCAGGCTCGCGAGCCCGTGCCGTACGTCTCCCTCTCGCAGCACGGGAAGGTGAGGCCTGACCCTCTCTGCACATCCGGCTTCGCGCCAGCTGTGTCCGCCCGTGGGGAGGCTGCCTCGGGTGCCGCTGCCAGCCCGGAGAATAGGAAGAGCTCCTTCCTGGCAGGGAAGGTGCCTTGTGTCGGCGTGCGCGCACCAGCCTCGCCGGGGTTCCCGTAGCACAGCGGCCGGGATGGCGCCTCTGGATCGGTGCCGTATTCTGCCGCACGTGCACCTCCTTCTGTGTAGAGTAATGGCAATGCTCAGCTTCCCGGCCTTTATTTAAAATTGGACAAGTAGTGCTTCTTTCTCTGGTCTTCTGACTTCCAGCTGCCTCTTTAACCAGCCTGTCCTCTCACTGGAGTGGACACATCTAAGAAAGTGAACTTTCAGTTCAGAGCCTGCTCCCTGCCGTTATGCAGACACCTTGTTTGCATAGCTGGAAGTCCTGCTGGTTTTATGTTTGTGCTGGTTATGTTGGCTGGTTGAGCTGAAGATTTCAGCTGGCACAAGATAAAGATGTGTTTGTGGGGAATACAGGGCCTGTGACCCTGGCTGTCATATGTGAGCATGTGTTGTTATTTGTCACAACTGCCAATCCAAATGTGGTATCTTCTGCCTGAAGAAGTAAGTTGCACACTTATCTCTTGCACATAAGGCTGCTTTTGTGCTTTGAGAAAGAACTGCTTGTCAGTTATAACTGGTTCTTGTGTCTCTGCAGGCCTAGTTGGGCCTTCTATCAAGAAGACATCTGTCTGTTGTCTTCTGTATGAGAAATGGTTAACCAATTTCTTTTGGGCTGAAGTCCAGCACTCCCTCTAAAACATGTCTGAGCATGTGGCTTGTACAGCTCTGAACTGGGGCTTCACCATATTCCCTCTTTCCTTGTTCTGGGTCCCAGGGACTTAATCTGGCCTTTTCTCAGCCTGTATCAGTCCCAGGCAGGCATGGGGCCCCACGACTTTGTGGGAACTGAAGAGCTTCTGTTGTTGGCATCCCATCTGTGCCTGAGAAGGATTCTTGGAGTGTGAGGCTGAGTGAGAAGAGCCACTGCCTGACATCAGTGCTGAGGGCACTTTGGAGCTGGGGCTCTTAGGGACACGTTTGCCAGGCTCAGGCAGGCCAGTAGCATTCGGTTGCTTCTCCTGAGCTGTCAGTGCTACAGCCCTCATCCTCTTGGAGGCAAATGAATTATTATGTCACTTACAGCACTGTGCGTGTCAGCACTCAGCCCCCAGCTGAGTCAGGGCTCAGTTCTCCAGTTCACATTCCAGGGACTTGTTGCTACTGCATCTGTGTGAAGCATCTTCCATATTTCTCTTGGCCAAGTGTCATCCAGAGTGGTGGTGCTTAATATAAGGATCAGGCTGTGGCACAACCAGATGTTGTGACTTACTGGGTTGATTCATTTATTGCAGGTGGTATGGCAGATGAGAGTTGCAAATAGAATAGACGGAGTGGCGATTTCCTTGCTTGAAAAATGTTCTTTCTCTGCTCTGCTTTGCTTGGTGGGACAATGGCAGGCATGGCCCCAGCTAGAGGGTGAATGCTTGCTGGCCCACCTTGTTTTGGGACCACTTACTGGCAATCCCACTCATGCACACAAGCAAGCCTGGTGCTTTCCTTCTGCTTTTGATTTGGCTTTCAGGATAGACACCTGATTTGGGTGGAGGCACAGGGAGGCTGCATCACAGCTTCTTGTCACAGCTTCCTGGCTCCGTCACTGCCAGCTTGCTGTGGAAGCAAGAAGTTTGGGAAGATGCCTTGAGCTCCATGGAATAAGGTTGTCTTGTGACCACTTTGATCTGGCTGAAGAGCAAGCTGAGAGCAGGAAGATAGGTGCTAGTTACAACTTCCCAGCCCCTGTTTATATGTTATCTGTGGTCACACACATGCCATGAGCTGACCTATGAACATATCCAGGTGCAATTTCCCCACTCCCCTTGCCCCCCTTCTGTGTCAAGTCTGTCTAGAATACTGGACATTCTGTGTTGAAAATAGAGATTGTGACCCATGCCACAAAATTCCACAGCTGGGTTCATGTCTCTTCTTCCTCCTGTCACTTCTTGGTATGGGAGAAGGATCTGAGGAGTTTTATTCCAGTCTTCACAACTCTTTTGGGTGCTAGAGCTCTTCTGCTAGATTTTTCCTTCTGGGCAGGGATATTTCTGTTATCCTCTGTGCATGCAGTGTTCCAGGGAAAAGGCACTGCACCTGAGAACAACAGCAACCTTTCTGGAGGCCTTTGGGTGCCTGGAATCAGGAACATCCTTGTAAGTAGGCCGGACAAAGACTGAAGAGGAACTGAAAGTCCTGTGCCCCTTGCTGAGGATGTGCTGCATTCCTTGTGCATGCCAGGAGCCTCCAGACCCCCTTGCACCCTGTCCTTTGTCTGTGCCTTTCCTTTTGTTGACTTCTGCCCAGTGCTCATAAGTATCCCTGTCTGAGGTGCATGTGATGCCAGCTCCCCTCACCTTCTTTGTCCTGCTCTGCCAACCACTGCCTAGCAGAGGCTCTTCTTTTGGCAGGCTTGTGTCTCCCTGCTTCTTGCCTGTCAGTGTTGGTTTTCCACCCAGCTGCTGCAGTGCTGTCAGTGTGCTCCACTCTGACTTGGCTTGTCTGTGGCCTGTTTCAGCGTGAGGAAGCGGCTTACGAGGAGCGGCGGTACCCAGCTGGAAAGTGGGCCTGTGTCACCATGGGGGAGCCCATGTATGAGCAGAGCATCTCCATGAGCTTCATGAAGCTCATGCGCTACATCTGCAAGGAGAACTCTGTAGGTGTGTGCAGGCAGGGGTTGGAGGGTCTGGCAGGCTGCACAGAGGTACTGTGTGGTACTGGCTTTGCCACTGTCCATCTGGAATGGGGAGGAGGACTGCTGCTGCCAACACACCTATCTCACTTCCTGCTTACCTCTTTCCAGGTTGCCATCTGGGCATGACGATCCCAGTGCTCAACGAAATCCGCCTGACCAAGGAGGGGACCGAGTTGGAACGTGAAGTCCTAACTGCCTATTATCTCCCAGGAGAGTTCCAGGAGAACCCCCCTGTTCCCATAGACCCTGAAATCCACATCACCAAGAGGGCACCACTCCGGGTTATAACCAGGTGACTCCAGCACCAGAGGTGTTTTCTCAGCTCCACAGACATGTACAAACTCCATGCATGGTTGCTGTGGTTCCTTTGGCAGAGGGTTGGGAGCTCTGGGTGTGGGAATGTGCTTGCTCTGTTGCTTATGTTGCTCTCCTTGCTGCAGGGTTTTCTATGGGATGACCACTGAGGAGACAATTCTGCGGGAGATCGGTCTCTTCTGGGAGCTTTTGGGCTCCACAGACACGGTGCTGCGGGAAACCTACATCGTGGCTTCCTACGAAAATCCCAGCATCCCTCAGCGCCGCAATGAGATCTGGTTCATCTGCCAGGCTGAGTGAGTCCCCTCTGTCACTGCAAGCTGGCACGCAGCCAGGCCTGGTGTAGGTGGCAGTTCTGACCCAAAGGAGACGGAGCACATCCCGAGCCACTGTTCACCCACACAGTGAGAGACCAAGAGACTGCAGTGTGGGTTTCCAGCCTGCCCTGCAAGGGTCCTGCCAGGGGAAATCCTACCTGGTCTACACTTCACCTGCCCCCACAGCTGAGGCTGGAGCTGGCACCAAGGACAACCTCTGAAGCAAGCTCTTGATGGGAAGACCTGGTGGGGGCTCATTGAGGCAGTAACCGTGTGGGCTTGTGCAATGTGCTAGCTTGACCTGTACTGGGTTTGCAGAGCTGTGCTAGGGAGGCTAGTGGGTCTAGTGGTGGGCAGTATCACAAGGTGATGGTGTCTAGCAGGTGTACAAGATGTGGGGCTCAAGGCCTCTGGCCTGCTTCCTGTGAGAATGGCTGCCTGTCCTGAACAGAGCCACTGAAATTCTGCTACAGAAACAGTTGGCTTCAAAGGGGAAAAGGGCTTGAATTCATGTGTAAATCCTGAATGTTTCCTGCTGGGGTGGTTCTCTTTGGACTGTTGGGTGCCTCCCTGGCTGTCACTCACCATTCCTCTGCTAGGACTGGGGCACTGGCAGCCTTTGTCCATCTGTTGTGGGTGCAGTTTTGCAGACCTGCTGTGAGCTGAGAGGGGCAGGTCCAGAGAGCAGCAGCGGCACCACTGTTTGTTGTGTTGTGTGTTGATTAATGAGTTTCACATCCACAAATACCGTCATGCTTTCCTGGGGGAAGCTGGCAGTGCCAACAGTAAATAAACCCAGCTCAAACCAGTGCAGCTACAGATCACTGATGGTAGGGATGGGGGGGTGGCTGGGTTGGCTTGGGAGGAGCCTTGCTGTCTCCTTCCTGGAGATGCTTCAGGCTGTAAAGCTGTGGCTAATTAGAAGGGGCCTAATTAGCCAGGTTACAGCTTCCTGTTCAGCCAAGCACAGCCTCTGCATTATTATGCAGGCTGCTTCCATTGCTGCTGCAAGAACTGTGGGCACACTCCCCTGCAGGTAAGGTGGTTTGTCTGTTGGGTGGGGTTTGCCTCATTTTTCTATGGTGTGGAAGTTGGATACTGTGGCTGTACTCCATGTGGACATCAGATCTTTGGGAGTGAGAATTCAAATGTGACTGCATGTTGTGCTGGTTGGCTGCAGGAACTGATGCACTCCTTCAGGGACATGCTTAACTGGCTTGGTGTGCAGAGGCTTGACTTCTTCTGACCGAGTTCCCAATGAGTTTCCTCATGCTGTGTGCTTTGCTGCCTGCTGGCTCTGGCCCTTTGGCCCTACACTGCAGCTGGTGGGTAGGAATGGTGGGAAGGCCTGGCCAGCTCTGTGGTCTCACTGCCTTAGCAGCACAGGTGGCTTCTGCCACTTCTTTCTCCAGTCAGATGCTGCTCACTGTCCTTTCCAGGCTGGCTTGCCCTCTGGCTGTGGGGAGCCTGGATGCCCAGCCTGTGGCTGCAGGGAGTGGGGCTGAGCATGATACACCCTTCTCTGCAAGGGAGTTTGGGGCAGAGTCTGGGTAAGTACAACCAAGGGCTGATGGTGGTTTCCTGGCTACGTTGTGATACAGTTCTTGTTCCTGGGGCACTAAAGGCAGTATGGACCCCAGGAGATGCAGTGACAGCCTGCAACAGTGAGGGCTTATGTGGCAAGTGCTCCTCAGAGGAATCATGATACCTGGATCAGCAGTGTTTAGCTCACATACCCTCCTCAAGAAAGAAGCAATTCCCTGAAGCCACCTGGGGTCAGGTGGCTCAGTATCAGTGGGAGAGCAAAGTCTACTGGTGTGTATCTTTCTCTTATACATCAGCTGCTTTGCTTGCCCTGAGCTTGCAGGTGGAAGTAAAACTTCCTTTTTAGAGGGTGTTGAATAGGTTACCACTTCCTCTGAGGCTGCTTGGTCCCCAACCAAAACCAGAATGGCTTTTGGTGGCAGGAGGTGTTGGCTTTCCTATGAGAGGGGACTGTCTGTGATTACTGGCAAACGTCCTGTGGGAGCAGCTCTGTGGTCTCCCAAGGGGTGGTAATGGTGGGGGGCTTCTGGTGCAGCACCAGGCTGGCACTGCCTCACAGGGTAGCAAGCACACCTGTGCCACAGGTTTTGCTAAGTGAATGCTCCAGCATCCTCTGTGATGGATCCAGCAGTGCTCAGGGCCATGTCTGATGGCGAGTCTTCCATGCAGTACCAAACCCAGTGATTTGGAGGGTCAAAAAACCGGCTGGAAAGCTGGTGCTCGGAGTGACAACTGCCAGAGCCGGTGGTGCAGGGCTGCAACAGGTTCCACCATTTGGTCGGGCAGAGAGTCTCCAGTCTAGGCCATGAAGATGGGCAGACCAGCTCTTGCTGGTGTGCCTCAGCTTGGTCCTGCAGAGAAGCAGCGAGGAGCAAGGCTGTGTGCTGTGCATTGGGACTGTGCAGCCCTCTGCCCGTAGTAGGATGCGAAGCTCCTGGCTCCTCGCCGCCTTCACAGTCTCGTACAGCGGTACAGACCGGTAGCTTCTGCCATCAGTTTAACAAACAGACCAGCTACAAGAAGCCCCTCGGCGGGAGGGGAGCTTCGTCGCCTCCTCGCTGCTCGGGACACCCCGGAGGCGCTGGCAGGAGCTGGGGTGGTCCGCAGGGGCCCTCGGCGCGACTCTCCCCGCCCCCAGTGCCGGCGAGGCTCTGCGGGGGATGGCGCCAGCGCGCCCTGAGCTTC
The DNA here is from genome assembly GCA_013398075.1 of Notiomystis cincta. Classification (NCBI taxonomy): domain Eukaryota; kingdom Metazoa; phylum Chordata; class Aves; order Passeriformes; family Notiomystidae; genus Notiomystis; species Notiomystis cincta. The sequence goes on along the minus strand of VZRX01023061.1, from coordinate 54,509 downwards.
GAGCACCGCGGGGGAGGCACGGGGGGCCGAGCCGGGCGCGGCCCGGGAGACCCCACTCCTCCCGACCCCGCCCGATTTCCGGTGGCCGCTCCTCCTCCGGAACCCCTCCCGGCGGCGGCGGGCAGGGCGGAGGCGGCATGGCTGGGGTCCGGCGGGCACGCTGACCGGGGCGGAGGATGGCGGCGGTGCGAGCACTGCTGGTGCTGGGTGAGTGCGGGCTGGGACAGCCGCCGCAGCCTTACCCCCACCCCCCGGGAATACGGGTCCCAGTGGCGGGGCGGCGGCGGCGGAGCTTCGCGCCTCCCCTCGCACATCCCTGGCTGGGCCGCGCTGGGACCGGCAGGCGGGGGTCCGCGGCCGGCCCCGGGAGTGAAGGTGCTGCGGCCGTGTCCAGGGGCGAACCTCCGGTGGTCTGCGCCCTCCCGGGTTCCCGGGAGCCCGACGGCGATGGGGCCTGCTCGTCCCGCCGGACTCGGGCGCGGAGCAAGGGGCTGCGTGAGGCCCCATCTCTTCCCTACGGGGGTGGCCGCAGCCCCGCTGTGCTGCGGGAGCCGCCAGGGCGCCTCGCCCAGCTCCCCCTCCGCGGCGTGCGCCGGCTCGCCCTGCCCGCCCGCCTGCTCTCTCCGAAGGGGGGAGCGTTGTGCCGAATGCACAGGGATGCAAATACGGCAGACATTTGCTGTCTGGGAGACGGCAGACAGGCGCCCCCGGAGCAGCGAGCTCCGGGGAGGGTTCCCGGAGACCCCTTGAGCGGGGCTCGGCTCCGACCCGCGCCCCCTGCCCCTGTGGGCAGGGTTGACACCGGGAAGGCTGTGCGGAGCAGCGGGTGGTTTTCCTATGAATTCTGGTCAGATCAGAACGTGGATAAAAAACAGTGGCCACGCGGTGAGTTCCCACCCGTGGAGACTGAGCTCCCGGCCGCTGAGGGAGTTTTGTCCCTTGCTGAGCGCATCTGGATGAGCTCTTTGCCCCGCCCCCCGTGCCACCCTCCCTGCCCGTTCCGAGCTCTGCGGCCCCTTGATTTTCCTGGCTGCTGCTTTTCTGTGTCTAACTGCAAGGCCCAAACTCGCCTTCACTTGCTCTGCTCCGTGGTGTTTCTCCCCATTGACCTCCTAGCACCACTTTCATTGTCTGAGGAGCCCAAGGTCTTGGCTGTGCATGAGAGCCACAGGGGCTGTGAGTTGTCTCCCAACCTGGCGTTAAAGTGTGCCCATGACTGCCCCATGCCACATCACCTAGTTTCTTCACTTAGGAACCCTGCAGACAGGGAGGGTCCTGCGTTTTGCCAGTAGCTGTTTTTGCAGTCCCTTTTGTCTCAGCGTGCACAGTTGTAGAGTTTGCTTTGCAGTTTCTGCTGTAAAATCAAGAGCAATCTTAGTTTAGCACCTGGATAGAATACCGTCCTTGATGGAAAAATATCTATGTCGCTGCTCCGTCCATATGTCCGTATCTGGAGCCGTAGCTGAGCCCTGCTGCCAGGCGGCAAGTATTGTCCAATTTACAGCTGATAAGCACGAAAAGCAGCACTTACTTAGCTGATTAGCACCATGATTGTCTTCCGCCTTGGCACCCTTCTGGGAAGGCTATTTCTGGAGGGGGAATGCACGCTTAGCTTCGGCTCTGGTTTGAAGTCATAGAGCCCTTTGGACCTGCCACAGCATCACTTACATGCCAGCAGGCCACCACTGGCAGCTGGGATGTGCAGACCTGCCTGTGAGGGCTGTGTGCTGCCTTTCCTGCCACTCTGCAGTGGCTGGAGTTTCTGTGCGGCTCCAGTCACATATGTTCTCCCTAGTTTCCCTTGCTGAGCAGGACCACATCCTACAGCACTGGGGGGAACGTGCAGCTGTCCAGCTGACAGACACTGTACAAAATCTCAGGCACCATCAATACAGCCAGAATGTGCAGTTTGATGTGTAGGTTTTACGGGCTGGTGGTAAGTTTTGTGGGCTGCAGGGCATTGTCTCTCTTTGCCTATGGATGCTATTTGGAAAGAGCACTGGAGAAAGAGCTGGGAGGTGTGGAGTATCCATGGCTCACCCAGGTCCTTTGCCTTGTATGTGTTCCAGAAGTGCTCACTGTCTGATCCCTCTTCCTCCACTTCTATTGTTTGGTGAAGCTATGATCTTTCTGGCAGTGGCACTGCAGTATGCCAGATGTGTGCTGACTTCTGCTGGAACATGTGGTTGAAATGCTAGCAGAGGAAATATTTGCTGAGTCAGCTTTCCTTTAAAGCAAAAAAAAAAAAAAAAACCCAAAAAGTCTATTTTGTTCTGGAAATGCCTCTATGTCCTGTGTTGAGCTGTGTGTTTCTGTATGGCAGTGCTTTTCTCCTGCTTGTTAGCAAGCCTGGTCTTAAATAAAAAAATTTCTGAAAACAGGAATAATCTGATCTCCCTTGGGACTTGACTGTGTTCAGGCAGTGCTCTGGGCCGGCTGGAACCTCGATGTGGCAGGAGCTTCAAAGGCATGGCAACTCCACAGTTGTGGCCATAGGCACTTCTTTGTCTGCACAGTGGGGTCCTGAACCACTGAGAACTGGTATTCATCAGGGTGTCCTGGTGTTTAGTGAGCTCTCAAAGATGTTGTTCTGAGCTCTTAATTGACCTGGAATGAGGCCATCTTCTAAAGGCAGATGGGCAGATACTTAAACTGCAACAAGCACCTGTATTTGGTTGAGTGCTGGGTGATGAATATTCTTGCTGATGGGAGTGTTTCCTCCCAGTCTGCTGAATCCCTCGTGTACAAGGGAGGTGGGTGGATGGCAGTTCAGATGTGCTGATTGCTCAGATGGGTAAGGTCTCACTTTGTTTGGCCAAAGGTTGCATCCAAGCAGATAGGCATGTGTGTCCTGAGAAGATGGGCTGTGCTTTCTCTAAAGGCCATGGAGCCCAAAGGGAATGGAGGGAAGAAGGTAGGAAGGGGGTGAGAAGAGAAGAGCCTGATCTTGGGGCAGTGGATAAGAACACAAGGCCAAATTTGGTCAAAAAGATGTGAAGGCTGTGAGGCCTGGTTACAGGTATTTACTAGAGAATCTTTACACTAATATTTTTCTTGCCTTCATTTCAATTCATCTGCTATTTAAGTTGCAAAGATCAAAGCTCTATTCCAGCAAGCACACGTATACTAAAGTAAATAGCAGGACCTAGTACACTTCTTCCTAGTGAATAAACACTCTTTCCTCTCTGAACATTTTCAAGCATACCTGTCAGGCCTGGAATGCAAAATATTTCACATTAGCAGTGGGTGTTTCCACTGCTTTCAATATTTGGGAGCTTGGAACAAATGCTTATTTAGAAGTGGACAGACTTGGGTACAAACATACTCTTTGTGAAGGCAGTTGCCACTGTGGTGTTTGGAGTGAGATTGGAGGACGTGCAATTGTTTGTCGAGACCCCATTCTCTTAACATGAAGTGTCAGTCTCATGGGCTGGGACAGGCAGCTTTCTGGAGGCCTGGAGGGCAGCGAGACTGACAAGATGCTTGGCAGATGCACAGGAACATCCTTCATGATAAGGTTTAAGTTGTACAGGGTGTTAACTTTGGGTTTGGTGGAGTTTGCAAAGGCTGTGAACCAACACAGTGGATTTTGCTGTGTAAGGGAAAGAGGCAGCCCCACCTTTGGCACCTTCCAGTAGCTGCTGGAGAAGGCTGATCATGTCTGAAGAGGGAGAAGGGCAACTGTAGTGTTTTTTACCTTTGTAAGCAATAAACTGTGTCTTGGAGAAGAGGAGGAAGAGAGATGGAGAAACAATGATTTGACAGTTGGTAACCTGTTGTTTCCTGGGCTCAGTGTGTGTTTCAGCGTGGCAAAGGTGCCAAGGTGGGTGGCCTGATTCCATGTCTTGCTCCTTGCCTGGAAGATACTGGGATGTGCAATCCCAGAAGTACTTGTAAATGCTTTTAGTCTGTTAGAAGAGCAGGTATTGTATTGCACAGAGGGGTTAAAGGGCTGTGTTGTGCCTGTAGCATACCTTATGTGCTGCCTTGCCTGAAAGAAGCAGTCACACTGCTGGACACGGAAGGATTTGTTCTCCAGGGGAGACCTGACGAGGGAGGGGTGGGGATGCTGCAGGTTTTCAGGCTTTTCATGTGGCTGTTGCTAGAGTAGTGGCCATTCCCTCGGCTCTGTCATGGTTTGGAAGCTCTGCACATGGTTCACGTCTTGTTCCTGATGTCCTTGTGAGCTTTCAGTGGTCCAGAAATGTTGGGCTGTGGTTTTTAGGGAGGTTCTTCAGGGTTGGAAGTAAGGTGAGGGGCCCTGGAGTCGTTTAGAAATATTTTTTGCTTGCTTCCTAATGCCAACAGTGTTGAACCACAGCGTGTGGAAGCAAGCACATAGATTTTTGATTCTGGAGGATGTGGTCTGTTCAGAGTCCTGCACTTCTACCTCCTTCATCCTACCAGACTCTGTCAGGAGCAGCTCTGCTGGTTGTGTTGAGTTGTCATCTCTCTCCTTTTCCATTCCTGTCACAGTGGCTGCTTTCCTGCACTGCCATTGGGTGTTATGGGAAGGAGCAGTGTCAGGTCACCTCTGAAGTCACACAGGACCAGCAAATCCACCTTTGCATTGCAATGGGAACTGTTGATTTTGCCATTTGGTTAAGAGTGGACAGCTGGTGTGCCTAAAACAGGACCAGACTGAAGGAGGGATCATCTTTGTGGAGAAGACCATCTTGTGTTTCACTCTTCCTGTGCCTGCTGCATATATCACCGTGCAGGCAGTAGGACAGAAAAAGAGGCTTGCAAGGCATGTCTCTATATGGGTGTAGGTTGGTTTGGGAAGTAGACCAGAGTCTTTGCAGGAGGCACACGGGTGTCTGTTGTGTTTGGGAGTGAAGCACTGGAAAAACAGTTGTTTGGGGTCTCTTCTGGAAATGGGTGAAGGAGAAGGGTGAAGGCTGGTTGTAGTGAAGCTTCTGTGGGGTCTTGAGGTTGGAGGCATATGCAGTGTTTTAAGCAGCTGTAGCTCTCCAGGTCCAGGCTGCAGATCCAGGTGCTGCTTGAATAGAGGTTGAATAGGTTTGTCCAGTGTGTCCTATTGCCTGTGCCTTCTTTGGCACCTTGCAACACAGTGAGGATGAACCCATGCCACCCAGTCAAGGCAAGGACTCCATTTCTGGTCATTCCTTTGTTCCAGGGAAATACTTGGCAGTAAGCACTGTTCTGTGTTTACCTGTGTCGCTTTTTAATCTGTGCTGAGTAGCTGTGAAAGATCTTCAAGCCAAAACACAAGTGGTCTTTGTTTCAAAGCATCAATTTGTGTTGGCAGCCAGCTCTGCAGTGCATGTGCTTTTCATTGACTGCTACTTCGGCTCTGTTTCTCACTGCTGCCAGCTCTTTTTTAAACTCGATACAGAAATGTTTTTCCTGAGCTTAAAAGGCTGACCTGTACAGTACTTCTAGTGTTAACTTAAGCCTTGTCTTTTTCAGGGAAGTGGTCTCTGTCTGGTTACAAAACAGACTGCTTACCTCTGCTTTAAGAGATAACTGATACATGCTGTCTGATCCGCAAAGAGAGAGGCACGGGTGGGGGGGGGACGGACGGGACTTCTGAGTGGTTTGCAAGTTTCTGAAAGCCTGGTCTGTGTGCCTGGGATGAGGAGTTTTGGTGTGCCTGCCCAGCTCTGACTTTTCCCAAGCTTGCTTGTCTTAGCAGTTTGGGAAAGTTGATGGGTGGGTGCTATTTTGGTACTCTCTGCAGACTGTTACTGCCTGGGGCTGCTCCTTTTATTTGATGAGCTTTCAAAAATCCATCCTCTGTTCTCCAGTTTTGACCTTCTGCAATTGTTCTGCAAGGGCTTCTCTTGAAAATGCATTCTAATCCTTAAAAATTCTAAGTGCCATCCAGGCAAGGCCCATATTGTAATTAAAACATTTCTGCTGGTAGTGACCAGATGAATGCTGAGGTGTTTGAGGTGCCCCAGAGAGCAGAATGAAAACCGTCCGGGTCTAACTGCAGAATTCAGAGCGGAGCAGTGAGGAGCACTCCTGAACTCCCGTCTCTCTGCATAGGGGGTGTGCACAGGTTGTGTGTCAGGAGAGGAGGCGTGGCTGGTTTTAACTGGTGATTCCTCCTGTGAGATGGTGCTTGCCAGTGGGATACCAATGGCTTGTCTTCTCCTTGTCAGATTAGGCTCTGACTTGAATGGAGCAGGTAGGGATTTTGGCATCTGTGAACTGGAGCGTGCACAGGACCCCTGAGCGTGCACGAATTAAATCCACCACTGTTAGGTCTGCACCTCTGTGAGGTTGGGATGTCTTGGACTGATGGTTGTATTGGGCAGGAAAATGAATGAAGAAAACTGATATAAGCAGATTCCTGTCTAGAAGCTGGTGTGACACATTTAATTTCAGGGCATGAACCTTCCCTCTCTGGAAAATAAGATGTTGCATGCTGGGAGAAAACAGTGAGGTAGGGTTGCTGTCTGTGCTGGGCCCTGGTGCAGAAAGGGGCTGGGATTCCAGTGAGGATCACAAGTCTCTTTGTCTTTCAGCCCCTGGTTGACCTGTGTTCAGTTCCTAGGTGACTTCTGTCCTGTAAGACAGCAGTGTTTGTGAGCACTGTGCCCAGACCTCAGTGCTAATGCCCAAGACGTTTGTAGCTCTAAGATGACAGGCTTTATAACTTTTCCTCTCCTGTGATGCTGTTGTGAAATGAGGTTTGTCCCAGCAGCAGGATTTTACACTTTGATGCAGCTCAGGCCACCCTGAAGAGCAGCCAAGACTGCAACCTACTACTGTTGATTTAGGCAGACTGGCAGGTTGTCCCTGTCCTCTGTCACCCCAAAATAAAGTCAGATGGGTCTGTCCCCAGAGCCATGCTGTGTGGAGGCCAAGTCCCATTCTGGCTGCAGAGGGGAGGCTTGTCTGCCTCTGGGCAGCTCTGGAGGGGCTGTCCTTTCTGGGAGGGATGCTGGCACAAGATAGGCATAGTATTGCTTAAGACCTGCTATACAGTCTCTCCTCCTTGCAGTTGCTCTTTGGCTTCTTTGGGAGCACAAAGGAAGCCTTTGATTCAAACCATACAGCGGCTGTCCAAATGGTTAAGGGCAGGACAAGCTGTGGCTTGTAAGTGCCTTTATTGCTCTCCACTGCAGCGTGCTTTGGTGTGTGTCCTGGCTGTGCTGGGGCAGCCCATCTCTCCTGTGGCACAGAGCTGCTCCATGCTGCTGGCTCTGTTGAAGTCACTGGATTACTAGGAAGCTTTCATGGGAGAAAACGTTATGGATTTTGTCTTTCCTAGCAAAGACAAGACCAGAGAGAATAAAGCCAGACAGTCTTGTAGGGAGTCACAAAGGGCAGTGCATCCAATTCTCCTTAGCAATTCATGCGAGCATAGATGGGTTTTTTGCTGCTGAAGTCAAGTCATGCAGTTGCCTTTGTGGAGGAACCAACAGCAAAAATCATCTTCAGCAGTTGCAAGAACTGTGTAAATTGTCTTGGACAAAAATAAAAAAGCCACCAAAACAAACCACAAAAACCAGACAAAAAAACCCACCCAAAGGTTCTCATGAGTTACTTGATGTTCTTTGTTCCTGTCCATCCATACGGCCTGATTTAAATACCATGAGCCTGGCACACATCTGAGCACGTGGCCGGTGCTATGAGAGTGGTCAGTTCCTGGGCTGGCACTTGTTCTGTAGCAGTGAGACCTTGTTCTGTGATCAGTCTGTTTTCTGGCTAGGTTTGAACAGTTCTTTATCCACCATATTCCAAGCAAAAGCTGAGCAACAAGGGCAACACGTCTGATTTTTTTTTTCTCTTTTGAGTTAACTCCTGATGGCTCTCCCTGCATGGTGTGTGTGCGTGCTTGCAGCCTTCAGAGGTGTACTTGCCCTCACCAGAACTGACCCTCCTGCCCCTGTCCTGCCTGTCTTGCTGCCTTTGTCTGGCTCCTTTGCCAGCTGTGCCTCCTATCTTCACTTCTTCCTGATTCCTCTTCTGTATCCAGACCTGCCATGGCATGCCACACGCCCCCTTCTCAGACTTTGCTGTTGCTTGGTTCCTCTCCAGTGCCTGCCTCTGGGCACTGCTGGTTTCCCAGGTGTGTCTGTAGTATCCTCCTGCCATCTTGAGATTGCCTTTATCTGTTTGAGCTAGGCCTCCAGTTCACAACAGGTGGTGAGAAATCAGAACAGAGCTGGAGCAGGGCTGCTGAGATGTTCAGGTGGTTCTTGGAAATCATGAGACTTTCTGGATAAGGACTCTTCCGCTCAGCTGAAGAGAAGTCTCAAAGCCATGTGGCATTAATCTGAATGGTTAACATTTTGGCAAGGAAATACCAAAGAGTGTCATAACTGAGCATTCTTCACCATCATGTTTTGTTTCTGTGGCCTTGCTGGGATTTGGCCCTGCCTCCCCCTGGCTGGAGATGCATTCCTGCAGACAAAGGCCTGCCATGGGTTTGATGGAGCAATCCATTATACCTGGGTTGCTGTGTAGCCACACTGAGCAGCCAGGCACCTGCAGGTCTCTCAATCAGCACAGCTTCTTGCTCTCCAGGTTGTTGATTGTCTGTTGCTCCTGTTTGCTTCCTTGGCATTTGGTTGCTTAGGATGTCCAGGTACTCTTCACACTGGTGGCTTTGTGACTGTCCAGTAAGAACTGTTTGTTCTCCAGATATATTGGAAAACAGCTTTTCTGCTGCAATGGGGAAAAGCACTTACTTTTCAAGATCTGGTTAGTATGAATTTCTGTCTCAGAGAGTCTGTTACAGCTGAGCTTTCTTTAATTTGACACTGGGGCTTTGCATCAGATTTATCTGTAGCAAAGTTATCGATCTGTAAAATATTCCAGAAAGTGCCCTACTGCATATTCTTCCCACTCAGCGACTTTTTTTCATTTTTAGCTGAGATAATGTAGCAATGTCTCACAGAGAAGGTACCTCTTAATTAATATTGCATGAGCAGAAGAAATATTAGCTTCTCCATTTGCTTTCCTATTTTTGTGGCTTTTAATATAGATTCATAAATGGCTTTAATGAAAATAAACAAGGAGGAACTGTTCTCTTCTGTGCCCTCTTTGCTTTCACAGCTGATACTGCAGGTTCAGCCTCCCTGGTGATGTTTTTCCCAGGAGGTAGGTCCTGAACAACAGTGCTTCCCTGCACAGTTGTAAATGATTGTGAAATGGGGCTGATCTTCAGCTTTCTAGCAATGTAAAGAGGAGGATCTAGGAGAAATCTGCAGACCTGTAGGACATAGTCGGAGACAGATATGGAGAGTTGTGGATGATGCTTTGTAGCCAGGAAGAAGCCAGTGCCACACAGATGGAAAATGGATGTGCAGTGCACAGCAGCATGAACGAGTGTTCCTGTGACACTCATGAAGGTTGGCACAGAAATTGCCTGAACCCAGCAGGAAGCCCTGGGCAACCAGTCCATCCTCCTCAAGCTTCAGAGGCAGCCAGAGGTCAAAACCAAACAATGCAACGCCCATACAAACAGAATGGGCACCAATACAGCTGATGGAGTGAGGCCTATTTCACATGTCTCCTCAGTGCCTTTTTGCAGCAATTTTTAGTTTGCAGCACTGTGGTGGCTGCTAGGAAAAGTGAATGCCTCTCCTGGGAGCTTCTTTCCTTCCTGTGGGAGGAGAAGCAAGCAGGTTAAACCTTCAGTAAACCAAGTGGTGAAGCAGGATGCTCCAGAGACCCACAATGCAGCTGTGCTCTGTGGGGGGCCCAGCCAGCAGGATTGCCCCAATCTGGTGTTGTATTGTGGCATTTCCCAGTCTCCATGATGTGTCCTTGTTCCTCGGAAGGCAGAGTGGCTGGGTGCATGCTTGTGGGTGGGCTATACAGAGGCAGCAGCAGGAAGGAATACACAACTAGAATCCCTACAGCAGTTGCCAGAGCATGGGTGTCATTTTCAAGACCATGGCACTGGATGAACCATTTCTCCCATGAGCTGTAAGCTGTCTGGAGAGCTTGGCCAGCTGGATTTCATGACAAATCTATCTGAGTCTCTACAGGCATATAACTAAGGGAAACTTAGCTGTAAATATACTGACATGACCCAGAGAGAGATTTAAAATATTTATTCTAGAGCAGAGCTTGGGATATAAATAAGCTCCCTGTTTCCCTGCACGCAAGGCTCAGAAGTGCAGCTGTCCCTTTGTCCCCAGCTCTCAGAGTCCTCTTTGGGACCAGCAAGTTGCTTATGGGTGGGCTTGAAGTCCATGCAGATGATATAAAGATGTAGCTGTCAGCAAAATGGAGAGGGTATTTGCAGTAGCATAGATGTGAATTTTTGACTGCAGCTTCTGTCCCCTCATTGCCCCTGCAGCTGCTGGCCCAGCTCTGTTGCTCCCAGGGTATTTGTGGAGTTTGCTGGTGAGCTGTATCTTGGAGTCTATTGGGTAAGGTTGGAACCCTCTCACTTGGCCCCCTGAGCGAGCAAGATTTGCAAGATATCCACGCCAAGCATATCCAAAGGGAATGGAAACACAGGTTTGGGTGGTACTGGGGATGTTTTCTTCCTTCCAGTGGGTTTGGTGGCAGCATGCAGAGAAAGGGCTCGCTCAAGCACTTTCCGTGGCAAATACACTTCGTTCTCCAACAAGTGCTCCTGGAAGGGCAAGGAGGGCTTGCTGGCAGGAGCATCCCATGCCTAGTAGTACACCCTTGGTGAGCTCGCTGCCTGGAGAGGAGCTGGCTCTGAGCAGCAGCTTTGTCTTCAGTGGTGCTTTGCTGAAGCAGCTGGCTTTGCTTGTAGGCCTTGTGTGCCTGCTCATCTTTGCACTGCTTCCCTTGCCCTGGCCTCTTCCCACCCCCACGCCCTTTTGTCTTTACAGCTTGAGCTTCCATTCTCTGGAGCGGCTGGCTGGGGCTCCTATTTGCTGAAGGGAAGTGCCAGACAGTTTTATGGAGCTTCTGTTTTTTCCTGTCATCAAACAGTGTTTCAGCTGGAACAGGAAAAACGTGGAGCCCTGGCCAGGAGCTCCATCCACACACACAGTGCTGTTATGGGGGAATCCTTCTTGGCTGGGCTTGGGATGGCAGGAGCAATGTCAGCCTTTGGCTGTCAGCCTGAGTGCAAATTGGCATGTACTGGTGTGATGCTGGCCCCAGCTGCCATGGGATGAGCTCTGAGCCACACAGACCCTGTGGGTGCAGCAATGTGGCCTCACTGCTGCTGGGCCTTGCCTCCAACCCTGGGGCAAGGAGTGGTGAGCCAGCCCTGTCGCAGCTCTTCCCAGCTGGAAGGACCCACCTGCCTGTTCAACACCACCTGGGCTCTCCTCTACCACCAGAAGAGTTTTGCTAAGTAAAGACCTTTCCATTCTCACATGGCCCCCTTTACATTCTCTCATGGCCCAAGCTTAAACTGTGGGGGAAGCATCATCTGTCAGGGCCACTGCACAGGAAGTGTGTGGCTCATCCTGGTTCCACTTGGCTACCACATCTGTCTACCCTGTTCCCTTTAGTGGGAGAAAAGTGCAGTACCTCTGCTGTGCTGGCCAGAGAGCTTAGCCTTCAGATCACTGTGCCTCCTGCCAGCAGCAAACATCAGGTGTTTATGAGAAAAGCAGGGAATTGCTCAAGGGCTCAGAGCAGGCCTGGGAGAATTGGTTGGCAAGACCAGTGTGTGCAGCAAGCCTGTCAGTGGTGCTGAGTCGCCCTTGAAACATTTGTGTTTCTCACTGGGACTTGGCAGTGCAGCTGGCAATATCTGCTCAGTAGTCTTTGACTGATGCCCCATTAAAGATGGTTTCATTGAGCCAGCAGGATTCCCATCTCCTGTGCTGGGCTTGAAGCCTCCTGTCTCACTTGTTCCCCTCTTTTTATCTGCTATGATATGAGAGTCCCATGACCACCACTGCCTGTGATGCCTAGCAAGCCTGTATGGGCCACTTACTCAGCCAAAGCAAGTTTCCTTTTCCTCAGGCCAGGGGCCAAGTGGTGCTGCCAGCACGCAGTTGTGCCCGGAGTGTTTGGGCAGGAGAAGCGATGATCTGGCTGCTAACTCTGCCCTGTTCCTCTCTCAGATACATGACTGTAGCACTGCATTCATGGCTTGGGCTGGTTCTCTGGGCTGAGTGCTCAGAAGGAGTATCTGGGCTTTTTTTAGGGGTCAAAGAATGGCATCCTTTCCCTGATGCAGTGTCCTCCAGAGATGCCCATGCCCCCTCTTGCAGCAGGTGCCAGGAGCATGGGCGCAGCACAGCATGGCTCAGAGCAGTGTCAGTGTGCTTCCAGGGCAGATGGGCAGCTCCTGCAGCTCCAAGGCCAGTTGTTCTGGTTCAGCAACCCCAGCAGTTTCAGGGAGCCAAGGAGTTTGGCTACCCTGGGGAGTTTCCTCTCTGGAGATCCAGCTTTTTCCTGTTCGAGCGAGGTGCTGAGATGTTGGGAGAAACTGGGGCAAAGCTCAGCTTGCAGTTCAGCTGAGATACATTCTCCATAAGGACCACTGGCAAATCCCACAGCCCTGGGGACAAGCTGTGCAGCATGGTGTCTGCCCCATCAGATCAGGTCAGCCTGCAGTGGGGTGCTGGTTGACAGCAGCCCTGCTTAGCTCGGGAATGAGTAGGAACCTCCCAAAATACTCCCATCGCTCTGTGACTGCAGAGTAGCACCCCTGTTTGCTGTTCTTGTTCATCACCAAAACAGCAGCTATTTCTTACCTCGCTCCCCAGCTACCTACCCCTGCCTGCAGAACATATCATCACATCCTGCTGCTTTGCTTTGGCCTTGGGAAAACACAGGAAGGCAGGATCTCTGCTCACTGCTGGTATAAAGGTGAAGGCAGGGAGCTCCTATGGCAGAGCTAGGAAACTGGGCTTGGGATGGTCTTGGAAGAAGCAAGCCTGTGGGATGTGTGGCTGGGGAGGAGACTGGGATTCAGAAGGTTTAGGCTGGGGAAGTAGGATGGGCAACATTAGGAACAGAGGCAGGGAAGGCCTAAACTGAAGAGGGCAAGTGAGTGAGGTCGGTGCCAGAATAGCATGGCTATCCTGACATGTGCTGGCAGCTGGTTTCCTGGGCTCACTGTCCTTGTGCTGAGCCTTTTTGTCAGTTCTAATGGCCTTTTCTCCCGCAGCAGATGCGTGAGCAGTACCTGCCTGCCTTGGCATGGGGCTGTGTGCAGCAGAGGCTGCCCTGCTGTGCATGGCAGTGAGCTCTTCCCAGGGCCCAGCTGTACCCCAGCACATGACTGCCAGTGCTGCCTTAGTATCTCCTCCAGCAATTGATTCACAGTGTTCAAATACCAATGGCTTTGTTCTGGTTTCTTGCAATAATTGCTCAGAAACTGGGCTTGGCCATTCCCATGTATGGGATCCTGGGCCTGGAAGGGTAGGGATGCTCCACAGCTTGCAGCCTCTGAACAGTTTTTGGGAGGTTAATGGGAATTGTGCTAATTGGTTGCTGCTTTTTTCCTTTTCCTTTCCCCCCCCCCCATTCTAAAGCTTGGTTTGGAGGGCAGAATTGACTTCTCAATGTTTGTTTGGTTGTGCTCCATGCAGAAAGCAGTGGAGAGAGGAGCTGTGGACCACCTGGAGTGAGCTCCGTGGCGGTGTGCAGGATCATGTCTCTTGCAAATCTGGACTGAGCACAAAAGGCAGAGGTTCAGTGGTCGTCTGAGCAGACCCACACTCCCACAGCAAAGCTGGTGGATCCAGGTGTGTGATACAACTGTAGGGGCAAATGATGTTTTCCCAAGTTCCCAATCGTCTTGATCCACCCCAATGTGACCTGGAGCTCTGGTCCAGTACTGGTCCAGTTCCTCCTGGCTCATGAAGCCAAAGCCACTCTAGTGGAGGATTTCTTGGAAATGCTGCTTTGTGCCCATGATTGTTTTTCTGGGTGCAGAGTGAGTTTTTGTTTTTACTTTAACTGGAATGGGAAAAGATGTCGTTTTAAAAACCTTATATGATGAGTGCCCAAAGACTTTCCAGATGTTGGGCTGCTCGCCGTGTTCAGAGTGCCTTGCCTGAATCAAACCATTTCCATCTGGCCTGGTGGTTTATTGCAACTTTACCCGTCTGAGAGGCTTTTTCAACTGGAACCTCTTGCATGGAGGAACATGCTGGCTGGAAATAATTTGGAGATGCAAATATCTCTGGGTGTTTGGCTTGGCTGCTGTTCCGGTGGTATCTGCTAAGCACTGGAAGAGGCTGTGTGTGGAGCAGGCATGCTCCCAGCAGCTGCTTTATGTGGCTGTAGGGGCCAGCTCAGGAGGCAAGGGGTTGCTCATGTTACTGAGCATTCATGATTTTCCTTGCTTGCTTCTATGGCTTCAGCTGGTACAAGTGAGCCTGCTGGCTCTGTGTTTGTGACCAGGAGGGGAGGAAAAGCTGACCCATGTGTTGTTCCCAGTTCTGGCATGCCAAAAATCTGCTTTTATACGAGCGTGTTCATAATGAACTGTGCCAGGAAACACACGGCTTGCTGGAGACATGAATGGGAGGTCTGTATGGGGCCCTGTGCTCACTGAGAGCCTCGCAGGGACAAAAAGCAGATGCCGGCGTGCGTTGCCTGCTCTGTGGCAGTTATGTCCTGTGGGCTGCAGTGGATGCAGAGCAGAAGATGGGATCAAGGTACGAAGTGCTTGGCTGATCCATTGGTGGCAAAGAGGACAGGACAGGTGGACAGGTGAGTGAGTTTACTGCCTACTGCTCTTTATGGCTCTCCTGGTCTGGAGAGGGCTGGCTTGCTGCTCTGGAGACGTGGCTGTGTGCAGTGAATGCTGGGTTGGAAGCACTGCAGGCAAGCAAAGTGCTGCTAATAGCTTAGGATGACAATTGTGGATGGGGATGAGAGAACAGGAGAGATATGTGAAACCCGTTAGGTCCTAGGTGTCATGTGGGCAGAGGGGCTGTGAAAGCTGTGCCTGGCTGCAGCAGGAACAAAAGGCTGTCAGGGGAGAGTTGAAGTCCTGAGCATTAGCAGCAGTTTTGAGTGCTGCTCCCTTGTAGGAAGTGCTGTCAAGCCTGCGTGGGCTGAGCCACCAGTGAGCAGTGCACACCCAGCACATGAGGAGTTAAACCTGCCTGCAGGCAGTGGAGCCTTGTACTGGCAGAGGGCTCAGCAAGTCCTCTGGACCAACAAGCTCAGGATGCTCTAGCTCAGTGATTTCATTGCCCAGCCTTTGGAAGCAAGCCAGGGCTTGAACACACAGTTTGCTGCTCTTTGATCCAAGAGTGACTAAAAGCAAAGCCTAAGTGCTGGAGCCATTCCTGAGGATTTGGCAACTGAAGGAATTGCTGCCTGCAGACAGTAATGTTTAAGTTGCTCCTAAAGACAAGACCTGTTTGATAATGCTTTCTGGGAGCATGTTATTGAAACCTGTGAGAGGCCAGGACTCCAAGCCCTAACACCCTCCCCACTGTGCTTTTTGTGGCCTTGGGATGGAGCACAGGTCATGGTCTTTTCTGAAAATGTGCCTATGGTTGCCTTTGACACCAGACTTCTGCTGTGGCCTCGTCTTTCTCAGAGAACATGATGATAAATCAGTCCTGTGTTTGGGACATGGGGCCTGAGTATGAGTTGCAGTCTCTTCTGCTCTTTTCCTTTGGGGGCTGTCTTTCTTGTGGCCCTTATCTCTACCTCTGGGCTTGCAGGGAGCCAAGTCATCCTCCAAGCTATGGTTCTGGTTTGCTGGTTTTGCTTGGGGTTAGCAGCAGCTAAACATGCTGCTGAGGGATGCAGTGGCAGCTTCAAAGTCATGCTCTGCATGTGTCTCCCTTGCCTTGTTACAGGTTTCCAGAGCTGGGAGCAAGTGCAGCACTGTGATATGAGTGAGCGCATTAGCTCATCAAAATCTTCCTTTTCCTTAGTGGTTTCTCATCAAAGTGCAATAGCCTGTGTTGCTGCTGGACAAATTGCAGAGGCTTTGTTTCTTCAGTGGTCTGAGCAATGATGGGCAGAAGCATAAAGGTCACAATGTGGGTATGATGGGGTGGTGATGTGTCAGGAATGGATTCCAAGGGGGCTAAAAGCTGTTCCTGCCACCTTGCTTTGCTGAGGTTTGTTGACTAGCTGACACATCCAGAGTTGGTAGCTGTGTTATAAAGTGGTGAAAGGTTCTCTTAATCCTGATCTTTCAGTCTGAATCTGAAGTGTTGTAGCCTGGGGATAGATTTAGGCTACTCCTGCTCTTCACCTCAAGTTAGTGGTGGGGACGAGGGCGTCTCTGGCCCGGTCACCCATCTCTCTCCCAGCTATATCTCTGGACTCTTTTCTGCAGGAAAGTGCATTGTGTGATTGCTGCAAGGTGCTCAGGGCCTTCCATTAGTGATATGCTGTGCTCCTTGGGTGCTGCAAAGAGCCCTGCAGGTTTGGGAGGTCAGGGGCTTCCCACCCATGTCCTGCAGTAGTGCCTTCCCAGGGAGCACGGCATCTTTGCTAACTATTAATGGACAGGGAGCAAATGTTTAGTAGTGTTACCAAGCTCTCTATCTCATTAGGTGCTGAGCTGGTGGTGTAAATACATTCAGCTCCCACCTCAGGTCTGAGACTTGCACGCTTGTTGTGCAGCCCCAGGAAGAGCTGTCTCCACAGTGGGGCTGGGACAGCTGTGAGCTCCTTGCTCTGGTGTGGGAGCATGTGAGGTTCCCTCTGATTTAAGAGACCAGACAGATGCTGGCCAGCCATGTCCTCTGCCAGAACATCTGGCTGGGCCAGTTTTTGCAGCTGTCTGCTTCCATCGCATCCTGGTACTTCTGTGTCTTAGTTTTTCTTCCTCTAAGCCAGGTGTCCCCCTTCATAACTGGGGTAGGGCTGAGGCCTCCTACTGGCAGGGGAGAAGAGGAGGAAAATAGTTCTCTGTTGGGGAGAAAGGATGGATACAGTTTGGGTGCTCTGGGCTTTGCTGTCCTGGGCATTGGAGATGAATTGCATATCCTCTAAACTGCTGTTCCAGGTGCAGAGCATTTAAAGAATTGGCTTGCACATCTGGCTGAGCTGACCCAGGGTGAATTTTGCCAAAGTGGTCCTGGAAGCAAGACTGCAGAATAATGCTCCTGGGGCCTGGCTGGAGAGTGGGGCTAGGCTACAAGCTGCAGAAGCACCACAGTGCTGGGCTTGCTTTCCAAACCAGGAAACCTTATATTTTCACAAACCCCTCTCCCAGATCCCATTCCCATGCTTTTAGTTAGTTGTTTGGTTGCAAGCAGCTTTGGGATTATTCATATCCTGTGGTGTCTCAGACAGAGGCTGGTAAACTCTTGGGTACGAAATGAAATGGATCCTTTCCTTTTCCGTTTCTGTCCTTTGTCCAGAGCTCTTTTAGTTTGGAGGAGCTGGTGCCCAGGAGTTGCACACTGGGCATGCCTGGATGTGGACAGTTTGGGGCTGATGGGAGGATGGATCTCCCCCAGGGCTGGGGATGTGGAGCATTGCATTGTGCTTCCAGCTGCTTTGCCTGTTTCTTCCCCAGCGGGGCTGTAGGTGATAGAGGTGACTGTAGACTCAGCAGGAATCTGAGGCTGTGCAGCAGCTGAAGGCTTTGTGGTTGAGGCTGCATTCCTAAGTGATGTCGTTAAGCAAGGAGGCCATGATTTTTGGATTGTTTCAAGATGTAGGCAGCCTGGCTTGTCAAGCAGGGCAGGAGATGTGCTGCCTGGTCTTCCCAGCTTGCACAGTTGCTCTGCTGTACCCAGATAGTTTTGGGCTACTGGAGTGTCCCCAAATGAGCCTATGGTTTTAAACCAGTGAATGGAAAACCCAGCTTGGGTCAAGGCCTGGCTTCTCATGTTGCCTTGTGACCTTGCAGCCTGGAAGATGGCCAGGAAGGTTTGGGCTTGGTGCCATGGCAGGGACTCACCAGGCAGCATTGCTCGTGCTCCCAGGCCTCTTGTATGGTGCAGAAGGTGGGATGCCTTCACTGCCTTCAAGTGGGTTGGCTACCATGAGACTGCATCTCCTTTGCCAGAGGTATGGAGAGTCCTTTGCTTCCTGGTGATCCCATAGGATTGCAAACTTGCTCTGCAGAGCTTCAGACAGCAGCGACTGACTTCATGGTATTGCTCACAAGTTTGCCCTGGATATGGCTTTGTCAATTTTGTCACCCTGAAATGCTTTGCACGTGCTCAGGCTGGAGTCCAGCAATGGCTGAGTCCTGGGGACATCCCAAGACAAAAAAGTATATTGAGATACACTTACTAGAAACTAGGAGTGGTAATGCAGATATATTAGTGTCACTGTTTTTCCTGGGAAGCTGCTATTTGCCTCCTTAAAGAAATGAAATTAATTTTGAGCAGGGGGTACCACTGCTTGAAGGGTGCTGTGTTCCTGCACTCAGATCTTTGCCAGAAGGATGATCTCAGAATCAGAATGGGATCTGAGCCTGCTCTTCTCTCCATAATTGTGCATCCTACTAGTCCATGTCCCTTTCCTGCAGATTATTTGCTTTGTGATGTGGGAATGACAACCTGAGGACCTGTAGGTACTAGTTCAACTTCCCTAATCGATTCCCTTAATCTTTATCTATTACCTCAACTAGAGGATTTTGCATTTCAATTAAGTATCCTTTGGGTAGCACACCACTAGGTGTTTTCAAGTGTGCTGCATTTCAAACATATTTATCTAATCTGGCTGAAGCTTTCCTGAAAAGCTCTCTGTAACCACAGTTGAGACAGTTTTAGGCCAGGAACATGTGTGGAGGGTTTCTTTTTCTCCCAGCCAGGGGTGGCTTGTGCCACATGGATATGCAGAAGGCTGGATGTTTGCCAGCACACACATTTAGGACTGCTCCACGCTGGCGTTGGCTTTGCAGGACCATGGCTGGCCCAGCTGTGTTGCTGGGAGAGAGCTCTGCACTGGCTCGGTCTTGCAAAGGCTGATGTGGTGCTGCTGGATAGTTTTTGGGGTGACTCTCACTAAGGGAAGAGAGTAATTTTTCTTTGTTCAGCAGCTCCCAGAAATGTGTCCCAGCCCAGATGAGCTCATGAAACCACCATAGAAGCATGCTGTTGGGAAGGTGTCCAGTCTGAGCTGGGGTTGCCTTTGCTCTCTCCTCTGGGACAGCCTCCAGTGGCTGAGCCATACATGGCCATGGCTCTGCCACACAGGCGAGTTGGGAGGTCCTCCAGCTGATGAGTGGAACAAACAGAGTCATTTTCTTCTTTATTCAGCATAGGTGGAGACTGTTGGCTTTGTAGAGATTTTACTCAAACTCCAGCATAACGGCATCCCACACAGTAGCCTTCTCCTTGACAGTTGCCTTGAGCCTCTGTCCCAAAAGCCCAGGAGGTGGAGGGGAGATGCATGGATCCTGCTGACTGCAGCCTTTTTCTGGGCCAGGGTTGTACAGCTGTTACAGGCAAGTGCAGCAGTTCCTGTCTCTCAATGCTGGGCCCTGGCACTCTGGATTGAAGTACTGTGGAAAGCTGTGTCCAGCTCTGGACTCCTGATGTCTTCCACCCCAAAACTGTCTGGACCATATCTAGCTGCTCCTGGTCTTCCCTTGCAGCCCAAACCTGATACATGGTTGGGACAATGGTTTCCAGCATCTGCTACCAATGGCACCTTGGATGCTGTTGTCAAAACAAAACACAAGTTTATGGCTCTTGCTGCAGTTTAACATTTATTTTTGGCAGTTTACCTTGACACCTGTGCTTATGAGATGGTCATCACAGGGATCTTGCTTGAGCTTAAATGAGCTTAAATGGTCCATTTCCCCAGCATGGAAAACAACATAAATAGTTCTTCCTGTTTCACCAGGGAGCTGGATCCCAGTGTTCCCTGACACTTGGTAAAATCCCTGCTTCCCATGTAGGACTTGTGCCAAGCCTTCATCTTGTCCTCTGTCCACAGAGCCATATCCTCCTGCCTGAATGTGGAGCATGCTGAAACAGCAGGATACATGTGATGAGGCAGTTAAAGCTCTCAGATGATCAGTGCTGAGTAAAGTGCAGTTGTGCTGTCAATGATGGGGTGAAAGCATCTCTGCTGCTCTTTGGTGTTATATTGGTAATGCTGATGATTTAATGCTAGAAATGCATGTAATTTAAAATATAATGTCTTAATACCCTAATGGTCTACACTTTCAGAGAGAGGTGCCTCAGCACAAACTCCAGCACTAGCATGACCAGTAGGCTGACACTCCAAGAGCAGAGCAAATCCATCTGCTTCATGAGCTTTGTGCACCCTGCCACTTTGCACATGCTTCATACCATACAGGTATGGTTTGGTGAACATATGCTTCTGAGGCATGTGTGGGGAAAATAACAGACCTGGGTGCTGTAGGTTTAAACTTGAGTGGATTTGGCTGTTCTGTTCCTCCTGTCTGTCTGGAGAAATAGTTTTTCCAGCATACTGTTCTGGCACGAGCTCAGCTCCTGATGCTCTGGAGCTTTTAGGCTGTTGAGCACATGGCTGTGTTTGAGTGAGGTTGGGTGGTTTCTGCCTTTCTGAGTGCTCTCAGTGAGACAGATCTGATGTGACACGTTCCTGCACGTTGTAGCACCTTGAGGCATGTGTTTGTCTTGTGTTCATGAGACAGGTGTCACAGACTGATGGATGGTTCCTACTTTTAGGGGAGGTGCATGGCAACTGGCCATGGAAACTTCACTGGACATGCTGACCCTTGGAGCACAGCTTGTTGATGAGACTTGACTCAGTATGAGACCCAGGAAAATGGGACTTTGCTCACGATCTGCGGCTCTGTCACCCAGACCACAGAGGTCAGTCTGTGGCTATTCCTGGTCATCTTAAGTTCTGTGGGTGCAGTTGACAAGTGATGTCAACCCAAGAGCTGTGGGACTTCACCTGGCTGAGGGCAGTCCTCAAGTCCTCAGGGGATGTTTCCTGCACATCAGAGTTAGTGGCTAAGTTGGATGCTGAAGGTGGAAAGCCAGGCTACAGCAATATCCACATCCTAGACCGTGAGGATTGTTGTTGTGCACTGCTCTCCCTGTGGTGTCCCAACTCCACGTTGCCTCTTTCCCAATGGCTTTTTTGGGGTGACTGAAAATTACAATTGTACACACAGTCACACCCACAGCTGCAGGCAGGAAAGACCTCTGGGCTCTGAAGTACATTCTGATGTGTCCCAGTGTCTTTGGGAAAAGGCTTCTGTGGTTTTTGCAGCGGGAGGACTTTGTTGCTCTCTCTGGCTGGACTGTGGGGAAGAGGTTTTAGCTGATACAGGCCAAGATGCCCTTGCTCCTGGGTGATGTGTTTGGAGCTGGGGGACTGGAGCCTCATCCTGTATGAGTGCCTGTGTCTGTGCCTTGCTGTTGCTGTGAGTGGGGGGAGCTCAGACCAGCCCTGCAGGAAATACATGGCTGACACCGGGGTGCCCATGAGCAGCATTGCTTGGCCCCTGCAATGTGTAGCAGGTTCTGAAGGCTTTTCAGCATGGGAAGGGCTCTTGTGGCTTTCTGGAATTTGGTGGTCTTCAAAAGTTCTCTTTTGGAAAAGGATTCCTTGCCCCTAGCTCTGGCTGACTGAGATGTGTTGTCAGATTGTATCCCTTCACCAGGCTTTTATACAAACGCCAGGTAGGAGGATGTGGCTGAGTGTCTGAAGAGGACCTGCCTTTCAGTTGGACTTGGATCCTACTCATGTAACTTGTCCAGGCAACCACTTTCTGAAGCTGTTTCTCTAGCAGTGGTGGGAACACGCTGTTTTGACCACATTTCTTGTTCATCTTCATTCTAAGATGCTCAAAATTTGCCTGGCTTGGCCCCTTTCTTTGCAGAGTATGGTGTTGGGAACAGAATCCGAGAGCCATCCTCATGTGCTGAATTGCCCTTTGTCTGCTTCCCTTGCTTTCCCAGCTGGTAACCAGAGCAAAGCACCTGCACGGCTGGCTGTGGGCAGGCAGCAGCCAGATTTGGGAATATGAGAGCGTGGTCCCTCAGCAGCCATGCTAGGCACTGCCTAGGGAAGCACTGGCTGCCCTGGCCCCAGGACCCTGAGCTTTTGGGTGGGTGTTAGTGTGTCAAGGAGGGCTCTTTGGGTTTTCCATCATGTAAAGAGATGCTTCCAGCCCCTCAGGCCACTACCAGACCCCAAGGACAACTACTGCAATTTGTTGTTTCTGCTTCTACTTGTGAGTGGGCTGAGTAACCAGCACAAGTTTTTGGTGTCCCTGTTGCATCCTCTTGTGCTATGTTCCAGTAGCTGCTGTGTTTATTCACATAGATAATCCTTCTTCCACACGAGTGTTTCTCAGGATAATTTCTGGGGATGTGGAGGTGAGACAGAGACATAGTCCCAAGCAGACGGACTTTGAGGAAAACCTAGAAACAGTCTATGGATATTTCTGATCGGGGCAATCTTGATGCAAGGCCAGAAGTTAAGACACATCCCAAAAAACAGGACAAGAAGTCCTCAAAGAAACATCTGAACTGCCCAGGAAGCTGCTTGCTCTCCAGGGTTTTAGTGACTGACTTCCTGGCTCATACACTGCAAGACACTTCTCTTTTCAGGCTAGAAGGGTGACACTCAGCAGTTGGGTCATGGGAGCTCCCTCTTAATGTTTCTGTCTCCAGGGAGCAGAGGGCTCTCCTTGGCTATGGCAAGCTCAGGCACCCCCGTTCCAGTGATTGCTGCAGGCAGGCTTAAGGCAGTTGTGCTGGCATCCGAACACAGATCTGTTAAAACTCTGAATTAGTTTTGACAGATGTGCTTAGGGATATGCTTCTCCTAAAATGGCTCTGACTGTCTGGAGACCCTTGAGAATCACACATGCTTACCTGATCCATTCTCCTCCTTCCCTTGCTCTGAACATGCCCTCCCTTTTCTGTCTTGCAGCCGTGGGGACTCAGGCAAGCATCCTTTTCACGAAAGAGCCGTACTCCCAGGATGCCCTGCACGGCCGCAGCGCCATCCTCCGCTGCGAGGTGAAGGAGCCAGCAGATGTGGAGTTCGAGTGGCTGCAGAACGGGCTTCCCATTCAGGACACGGAGCAGCGCTTCAAGGAAGGCAGCAACCTCCAGTTTGCTGCTGTGGATCGGCACCGAGATGCCGGGGTCTTCCAGTGCCTGGCAAGGAACGTACTCACCGGGGAGGAGGCACGCACAGCCAACGCGTCTTTCAACATCAAGTGTGAGTGTGGGGTGAGGGCAGCCAGCCACACGCTGCAGCCTGGTGCTGCCCACTGTGCACAGGGAAAAGCGTTCTCTTGGCACGGCCTGAGGCTGGAAATAGTTTTTCCAGGCTGTCTGCTAATGCTTGTGTGGGTCAGACAGGGATCAGACAGCCTGGGCTGCTCAGTTAGGATTCCTCTCCAGCTACGATGTCCATCATGCCCTGTAGACCTCTTGTGTCTTCTGGTGTCCTTGAGGCTGTCAGAGATGCTTTCTCCTGCCACCTTTCCCATTTATACATGTGAAACTGGGACGTTACTGCAGCAAGTGTGTCCTGGCCACTGCAAGTCCTTTCAGAACTGACCTTTACCCTCAGAGAACAGCTGCACAAGGCAAAGTGGGATCTGTGCTGTTTGGGTGTCTCTTTACTCCACGCTGGCTTGAGGGCATATGTATCTCTAAGTGTGCTTGTGCCCTTGCTGCCTCCTCTGGTTATCAGTGAGTCACCAAAACTCACCACCTGGGCTCTGCAGGTTTGGGGAGCCAGCTGTGTTGGTATTCTTTGATCCCACAGGGATTGAGACAGGCAGTGTGGTTCTGAAGCAGCCGGCCAGCGTAGCTGAGATCCAGCCCTCCTCCACAGTGGTGCTGCAGTGTCACATCGATGGCCACCCACGGTAAGGGTTGCCTCCTGAGGAGTGGACCTTGCCAGGGGCCCCTGCACCATGGCTGTGTGCTCTCGCTCTCTCTCTATCCCTCTCCCCCGCCACCTTTTTCTTTCTCCTCCTCCCCCATCTCCCCTCCTCTCTCCCGCAAGAATTCAGTAGAGTCAGGGAAGGCGAAAGGCAGGATTGAGCCTGTGGCTGAGCAGCACCGTGGGAGAAGGCAAACGGTTTCCCCAGAGCTGCGTAGCGTGGAGCACAGTAAGGATGGGCTGTCACAGTCCAGTTGCTGAGCCGCTTGATGTGCTGCAGTCACTCTCTGTCGCTTCCCAGTCGTGTCCCATCTACTTGGCTGCATGTCTCATGGCTTCATGTCTGTGTTGGGGCCAGCAGCGGGGACGGAGAGCCAGGGAAAAGGGCCATCTCTGGGCTGTCTCCTCCGCACACCTGCTCCTGGGGCAGCCCTGACGGTGCCGTGCCCCTGGTCACCTGCTCACCCCTGTCTTGCAGCCCCGTGTGGCAGTGGTTTCGGGATGGTAGCCCCCTCCCAGACAGCCGCAGCACCTACTCTGTCAGCAACAAGGAGCGGACGCTGACCCTGCAGACTGCCAGTCCCGATGACAACGGGCTGTACTACTGCTGTGCCCGCAGTGCCCTTGGCTTCGTCTGCAGCCAGAACAACTTCACACTCAATGTCATCGGTGAGTTGTGTCCCGGCTCTTCCACTGCCCCACTCACAGCCTCCCCTCTGCTGCAGGGTAACTGTCAGGCCAGTGTGACTTTTCCTCTGTGCACAGCCTCTGGCCAGAGACAGACCTGACAAATCCAGGTTGGAACCCAGCCCTGTCCGCGCGTGTTAATTCACCCCTGTGTCTTTCTGGAGCAGATTTATGCTGTTTTATCTTGTGATGGAGCACCAGGTTTGGACCCTGGAGGCTGTAGGTGCTGCTGTTTTTGCTAATGTTATTGCCATGTGGGTAGATGCCCTGTTGGCCTTTGGAGTCAAGACAAAAGGAGGACAAGAATTGTTGACGTTAGAGGCATATTTGGAATTGGACAAGGGAATTTGCAGTCCCAGTGACAGCTTTGATCTGTTTGCTAGGAGCCAGGATGCTCAGGGCCCTGCTGGAAGCAAAAGGGGTTTTCCCCAGAGCAGATCCCACAGGCAGCCCTGGGCTCTGAGTCCATAACTCCAACTGTGCTGGCATGTCTGCCTTCTTTGGGCTTGCAGAGTGCACCCAGCTCTTCTTTGAGCTTTCCCCAGAGCACTGGTATGGGGACCCCACAGGCCCCTCTGTCCCTCTCACCCTCCTGTGGTCTCTGCCATTGCAGATGAGAGCTTTCCTCAGGCAGTGATCGTCCCACAGGACCTCATCGTGACCAAGAATGAAGAGGCCATGTTCGACTGCCAGTTTGCAGCTGTGCCCCCTCCCACGCAGGAATGGCTCTTCGAAGACAACCCCATCACCAACAGATCTAAGTAACAGGGACCCCAGTGATGTGGGCAGGGCTGGGAGGAGAGGGGCTCTGTGTTCCAGAAGAGAGAGGTCAAACCCTCTCTGTACATGAGGGCAAGCACGCAACATGAGACTGACCATGGGGATTGGTTTCTCAGCTTGGCTGGCTTGGTCCTTGTGCATGGCATTTACCTGAACAGAACTCAGGGTGCAGTTTGTCCTCACACAAGACTATGGGGCTGTCAGTTCTAGATGCCTATGCATGATGGCCCTACAGTTAGAGATGTCTCTCAGCCCCAGATGTGGTGATTCTATGATGCCAGGGAAGCTCAAGCTCCAGACACCCACTTGGTGCAATTCACAGTCAGGGATGTGTCCCAGTACCAGATACCAACACATGATGATCTCTTGACTTGGGAATGCCTCCCAGCCCCCAACATCTGCACACCAGTCACTGTGCCTTTGGTTCTCTTGCACTTCCACTTTGCTCCCCAGAGCCAGGAGTGTTTCTGAGCCCCAGACAGCCTAAGCATGGGGCAATCCGCAGAGGTGATCCCGCAGCCTGGTGTTGTCTCCACTAGACTCTGGAAGGCAAGCAGTGCCATCTAGATGCCAGCTGCCCTCAGCCTGGCAGTCCCCGGGTGCCAGTGGGTGTCCCCTGTCCATTCTCCTAGCTCTGTGTGTGCTCAGAACTGGCTCATACTTGGTGATGCATTTTTTGGTGAAAAGCCAGCTCTTTCACCAAGAAAGAGACTTCTGTGAGCTCATTTCCTCTATGGAGAATGTGTCCCAATCATGGTTTTGTTTATGTCTGATGGGAAGATTTCGTTTGGCACCCTCTCTGTTTCGTGGGCTCATGCAGGACATTTCAGCACTGTAGCTCTGGCCCATGTCCTGCAGAGATGCCCACTGAGCCCTTCCTCTCCCCATATGCCCAGGACCACCGTGTTTGCCAATGGCTCCCTGCTGATCACCCAGGTGAGGGCTCGCAGCACCGGTGTCTATAAGTGCGTTGGCCATGGGCAGAGGGGGAAAACTCTTGTGCTGAAGGCAACTCTGCGGCTGGCAGGTGAGGTCCTGAGGCTGGTGACAGGGTGGGCAGTGGGTCCCAGAGTTCCAGTGTCACTCTGGAGCTATGTGATGATATAGCAGTGGGTCAGTACATGCAATGTTTCATCCTTGCTGCCTGGGTGAGGGGAGCAAACAGTTTTTGTGCTCTTTCCTTTAAATGGTACCTCCCATATGAATGATGATGATGGTGAGTTGGGTACACATTCTTGCCTCCTAGAGCCTTTGTTGTCTCTTGTTCCTCTCAGAAATCGAAGACATGGCACCCTTCTCCCCGAAGGTGTTGACAGCGAACCAGGGGCATCATGTGTCCTGCACTGCCCCACAAGGCATACCCACACCCCAGGTGTGGTGGGAGAGAAACGAGGAACGAGTTCCCACTGCTGGCAGGGTGTACCAAGAGGCAGAGCAGCTCATTTTCACCAGTATCACTGAGATGGATGCAGGGATCTACACATGCCATGCTGCCAACAAGGCTGGAGAAAAGAAACAGGAGCTGAGCATCACAGTGGCTAGTAGGAAACTTTCTGAAAAGGGTGGGAGCAGAAGAGGGGTTGAATAGGGGGTTAGGGTGAGCTGGGCAGCATGGCTCATCACCTCACTGATACAGAGAAGCGCCTCTCATGGCTGGCTGCACACTACCTGTGTGTTCTGCAGTGCTGCTGGCCAGAGGGATAATGAGTGGCCCTGTATAACCCCTTGCCTTCATGCCCAGCGGTACCCAAATGGGTGGAGATGCCCAAGGACAGCCAGCTGGAGGAGAGCAAGCCAGGATACCTGCACTGCCTCAGCAAGGCCTCCCTAAAGCCCACCGTCACCTGGTACCGCAACGGCGTCTCCATTTCTGAGGTGAGACAACAAGGCAAGCCCCTGCCCCTCATCGGCGCTTCTGCTGGGCACCTGCTCTGCTGCTGCTGTTTCTCACCTTGTTCCTAGGCCCAGCATCCCTGTCACCCCCACTTTGGCCATATTCCTGGAATTAGCTCCATCTTGCTGATGTGTGAGTGCACAGTTGGCTGTGTCTTGCCACTTGGCTGGCAGTCAGCTCTGTGCTTTTGAGGTGGGGGCAAGAGAAAGGTCCCGGCAGCTCGTCTCAGTTCTCCATGTGGGTCTCGGCAGGGATGTGTTTTATCTGAAGTGTGGTGTGGCATGTGGAGTGTCAGCAGTGCCACAAGCGATGGCTGATCCCAGGGCTGGTGACAATGTCATTTCTGCCCCGCTCTGGACAGGACTCGCGGTTTGAGATCTCGGAGAACGGGACGCTGCGCATCAACAATGTGGAGGTGTATGATGGGACCATGTACAAGTGTGTGAGCAGCACCCCGGCAGGGAGCATTGAGGGATACGCACGGGTGCACGTTCTGGGTATGCTGACAGCACCTCGTGCCCTTCCCTTGTTGGGTGCAGGTGTGATACTTCCAGCTCCAGGGTCTGCTGTGGCTGGAGGGGGAGCCTAAACATCACCTCTGTCCATTGCAGAGAAGCTGAAGTTCACCCCACCACCTCAGCCGCTGCAGTGCATGGAGTTTGATAAGGAGGTAACAGTGTCCTGCTCAGCCACGGGCCGGGAAAAACCCACCATCCAGTGGACTAAGACAGGTCAGGGGGATTTGGTTGTGATATGCCTGCTTCTGACTTGGGGCACCAGGAACTCTGCATTGTCCCACCTCCAGCATGGGTGAAGCAGCAGTATGGCCCAGTGCTTCCCGCATGACTGCTGCATCCATCCTCTTGTGTCCTGCAGATGGGAGCAGCCTGCCATCCCATGTCAGCCACAATGCTGGCATCCTGTCCTTCCACAAGGTGAGCAGGAGCGACTCGGGGAACTACACGTGCATCGCCTCCAACAGGCCGCAGGGCGAGATCCGTGCCACCGTGCAGCTCATGGTAGCAGGTGAGGGTTCTGTGGCAGGCAGGGGAGTTTCCTGCTGTGCTGGCCTCACATTGGGTTTGCCTGGGTGGCACCTGGCATGACCCTGCAGAGAAAGCAATGTCTAGCCTGACCCCAAGCTGTGTCCCATGGCACTCGAGTGTCTGGTTTGTCAGTGCTTTGCATACAGCCTGATAGGGCACATGCCATTGTGCCAGTGCTGGCTGTGCTCCCTTGTGGGAGCTTAAAACCATTCCCAGGAGCTGACAGCTTTTATGTTGGCCTCTCTGCTTTCAGTTTATGTCACCTTCAAGCTGGAGCCAGAACCCACAACAGTGTACCAGGGCCACACAGCCATGTTCCAGTGCCAGGCAGAGGGGGACCCCATACCACACATCCAGTGGAAAGGGAAGGACAAGATTTTGGATCCCGGCAAGCTCCTGCCCAGGTACACAAGCTCCATTCCAAACGGACCTGTGGCGCAGCAGGATGCTCCCGATGCCTGCCCAGTATGGTGGTGCCAGTGGTGTAATCCTGGATTCCCAGCTTGGCAGGCATGTAATTGACTCCACCTGCCAGGACCTGGACTCTCCTGGCCCCAGGGTTTCCCTTCCTGCCACAGCCTGACAAGCTGTGATTGAGCTGTAATCACTGGTTTTTGAGCTTTGCACAGCCTGAGGTGGAAAGTGATGGCATGGGGACATGGAACTGAGGCATCCTGGGGAGGTGGGGCTGCAGGTGCCCCAAGCCTTGCCTCTGCCCTCTGGTGTTTGCAAAGAGCTCTGTGTGTGTGGTTGGCAGGATTCAGATCATGCCCAATGGCTCCTTGGTGATCTACGATGTCACCACTGAGGACTCTGGAAAATACACCTGCATCGCTGGCAACAGCTGCAACATCAAGCACCGTGAGGCCTTCCTGTATGTTGTAGGTAAGGAAGGTGCCCAGTGTTGGGACATGACCTCCTGGAATCCCTGGCACTTCTAGGCCCTGCTTCTGTCCCTAGTTGTGCCTGGCAGGTAGTCACAGCAGCATCCCCACTGGAATGCTGTGGGATGTGCCCAGCATACTGTGACTGGGTGAGGAGGTGGCTGCAGCAGCGGGTAGGGGTTGGAGCTTTTCGCATCCCTCCAGCCCATTCCTGAGCAGGATTTGGGAAATCCCTCTACACCCCTATGTATTGGATCTTTCTGCCCCACAGACAAGCCAGCAGCAGAAGAGGATGAGGGACCTGGCAGCCACACACCCTACAAGATGATCCAGACCATTGGACTCTCAGTGGGAGCAGCTGTTGCCTACATTATCATTGTGCTGGGGCTGATGTTCTACTGCAAGAAACGGAGAAAAGCCAAGAGGCTGAAGAAGCACACAGAGGGCGAGGAGCCTGAAATGGAGTGTCTGAATGGTGAGACTGGTACGCCTGAGGATTGGGGCTTCACTGCTGGCCCCCTGTCCCTGTGCTGGAGGGACTGAGGGGCAGGGAGCTCCCAGGGAATAGGATGACTCCTAACCCATGGTCTCTTTCTCTGGCTTTGGCTGGTGGCAGAGACCTGCTGCTGGGTGAGAAATAGGGAAGTTAGTGTGAAAGCTGCATCCTAGCCTCACATTGTGGCCATCTCTGTCTGCTGAGTTATGTATCACTCTGGCATCCCGGTACCTGCACATGGGATCACATGTGGGATCTCTTCTCGGGAGGGAAGGATCCCTGTTGCAATGAAATAGTATTACTCTGCTGGCCTCTTCAAATCAGAGTTCTGCAGCTCCTGGTGCTGGAGGGAAGATGTGTCACTGAACTCAGTCTCTTATCTCCAGTGAGGATTTGTGTGGTGATGGGGTACAGTTGAGTTTGCTGTCCCTAATTCCCTGGATCTCCCCATACCTTCTCCCCATAAATGCAGATGTTCTTCCTCCCAGTTGTCCAGCATACAGCCATGTCCTGATCATGTGTGAGTTGTTGTGAGGGCCTGAAAAAACATAACTGCTGGGTTTGCCTCCTGGTGTTCTCCTTGCATTGACACTTTGAACAGAGCCAAACCTCCAGAAGAGAAGTCTGGCTGTGGGGAACCTCCTAGGAGCAGGGATGCAGGAGCATCTCAGCAGCTTTGTGCTTTGCATCTGTCACCACTGTGAGCTCTTTCTGTGGACAAGTCACAAGCATCTCACCTGTGCCAGCAGGCTCTGGCTGGCATACTCTTCCTGGGAAAGAATTTCTTTTAATCTTTTTTGAAATGGTCTCAGATTTTTATCTTGGTCTTTCTTTGTTACATTTTTTCTTCTGCTAGAGTTTGCCTCTTGTTATTCCCTTCATTGGGAACCAGTTTAGCTGCCAGGTCCACCCTCACTCTAACAAGTAGACCCAGCTTCCCAGATGTCTACATTTCTTTTTGGTACTTCCATAGCCTCTCTGGAGAGGTGGTTTTTATTTCCTGTCAGCTCTAGTGGAGTCCTTCCATTCACCACAGTCTTCAGAGATCTGGTTCTTTGCCTCTTTCTGATGTGGTTCCTCATTAGCTGGGATGACCCAAAGTATTTCAGCACCTCTCTCAGTACCTACAAGTCTCCCTGGCTGACCACAAGCTGACTTCTCCAGTGCTCTCAGAGTCCAGGCAGATTTAATCTCTCTGTGGATTTGCAGTGGATCTTTCCTATGGATTTCCTATG
Organism: Notiomystis cincta; assembly: GCA_013398075.1. Lineage (NCBI taxonomy): Eukaryota > Metazoa > Chordata > Aves > Passeriformes > Notiomystidae > Notiomystis > Notiomystis cincta. The sequence goes on along the minus strand of VZRX01023061.1, from coordinate 23,814 downwards.
GGTCTAACTAACTTAATATATCACTCCTAACCATCCAGTTACTTTCTGGGGTCACATCCTTGGTGTGGCCACATCCTCTATAACCAGAGCTTGCTCTCAGGATCCCTGTCTGACTGTGCTGCTTTTTTTTTTGGTGAATATGGACACAGCATTTAGGGAGGCTCATTGCTGTGGGGACTAATTTCTGTGCTGGTGTCTCTAGGGCAGCATGGCTGTGTCTGTTTCTCCAGGAGATGCTCAAGTGTTGCAGGCAGGTGGGCAAGGCAGGCAGCTTCTTTACACTTGGTTCTCCTCTGGAATGCTGGACACAAAAATGAAGCGTCCTGTCCCTTTGTTACCAAGTGCCTTGTCCAAGCTCTGTGGAACTTGGGAACGGGAATGTCTGTTCTCAGATGTGTCTCTTGTTGCCACCTGCTGGTGCTGTGTCTCAGTGGCAGCACACTCACTCTGCAGCCCTCGGGATTTTTCTGGCACAGTTGCAATGGTTGTCTTGTGTTATCCTCTTGGCTTCAAGCTTGTAGTCTTGAGACACAATTAATCATGAGTGCAGACAGCATGGGGTCAAACAATCCTGCTGATAATGAGCGTTAAAACAGGGAGAGTGTAAGGAGCATCCAGCTCTGATTTATAGGATAAGTGGTGTTTTTTCACTTTCGTCTTCTGCAAATCATACTCCAGCATGTGAGAGCAGACAGCTGTCAGTAGCCATGGCTTTTAAGTCAACATATCTGAGTGTTAACAGCTTCAGTCCTACCTGTGACAAAGCCATGGTTCCTGTCATGGTGGCCAGACCTGCTCAGGATGTGCCGGTACCAGTCTTGCACATGTGCATTGTCAGCAGGCACGTACACACACTGCAATACACCTGTGATGGAAACTATAGGCAGCAGTGGGATTCCTGTTGGAGTTACCTTGTGCTAGGTTAAGTCTTAATTTTATGATTTCCTTTTGCATGGCTGTTTGCCTAGTACTTACTCCAGGAGCAGCTGAAATGGAGTGTGCACAGTAGTATAGAGTGACACTGCAGGTGTATGAGTGACCCTAGCTCAAGGTTGTTCCCTGCTTTAAATTCCAACTCCTGCCTTATGGAAAGTACCACTTCCTGGTAACCAGGTTTGATCCAAGCAGAAAATGCATTCAAAATCAAGATTTGCCATCTATGCAGTCATTTCCTTACAAGCTGCCTGTAAAATGCAGGCTTTTCTACTTTCTCAAGGCAGTTGCATTTTGTCCTGTTCTCTGGCTTGTGTTTGTGCTAGGGAAATTGCTAGTGAAGTTCCTGTGCCGAAAGCTTGCTGGGGTTGATTGCAACGACAGTGCTTCCTAGCACTGCTTTAACCCAGCCAGTTAAAATCCAGGCTGGTCTGGTCTTACAGGTTCAGCATTTCCAAGGACATAAACATTGCTGACTTGCTGGGAATTGAGTAAGGAGCAGGGACATCAGACTGCAGCAGCTGATACCAATAGGCTTGAGAGGCTCTTGGGCATCAAGAGACTGTGGTTACTGTGGGCAGTGTCCATCTGCTCCATCTCTGCCTTACCCATCCCACCTCTGGCTGCCATCCCGTGGGGTTTTGTCAGTGGTAGTTTGGATGTAGCCACTGCTTGGGGATGACTGAGAGCTGTGGGATGAACAAGGCCAGATGGGGCTGGCTGGCTCTGGGACTAAAGCCATTGTTCAGCATCTGATTTCAAGGGTGGCTGCCAGACTGCCAGAGATGGGGCAAAAACTGAGGCCAGGCCACTCTGCTGCCTGGGGCTGGACATCATGCTGGAGTACTTGGAGTGTCAGAGCCCCAGGAGGGGCTGAACCCCAGAGTAACTTTCATTGTGTGGCCTGGCAGGATGCTGAAGCTATTTGTGCTTCCCTTGCAGGTGGTGCTTTGCTGCAGAATGGGCAGATGACAGCAGAGATTCAGGAAGAAGTGGCCTTGACCAACCTGGGCAGCAGTTCTGTGGTCAGCAAGCGCCACAGCGCTACTGACAAGATGCACTTTCCGCGTTCCAACCTGCAGACAATCACAACCCTGGGTATGCTGGGCTACCCTGGCCTTGACCCTGCTCCAGCAGGAAACCTGTGGCTGAAACTCCAGCATGTCCTAGCCAGAAAACAGGATGTGCTGGGTACAGAAGGCCCTGCAGCCCCTGGACGGTCAAGCATATCTGCTCTCCTAATGCATGCTGCCTTCCCTTGTGCTTCTCTACACTTCCAGGCAGGGGGGAGTTTGGTGAAGTGTTCCTGGCCAAGGCCAAAGGTGCAGAAGATGGTGAGGGTGAAGCACTGGTGCTGGTGAAGAGCCTGCAGACAAGGGATGAGCAGCTGCAGCTGGACTTCCGGCGGGAGGCAGAGATGTTTGGCAAGCTGAATCACGCCAACGTGGTGCGGCTGCTGGGGCTGTGCCGCGAGGCAGAGCCGCACTACATGGTCCTGGAGTACGTAGACCTGGTAAGGGCCCTACCAGCAGCTCCTGCAGTAAAGCAGGGGGATGACAGCAGAGGACATGGGGCCTGCAAGTGTGACAACAGGCTGGCAGCACAGGGCAGCGAAGGCGTAGGGAGCCCTGGCTGAGTTTACTGCTGTTCCCAGTCTCAAGGGGAATGGGAGTCTCCTGTAAGACATGGAAGTGACTTTGTCCCCTACATCCTCCTGATTTCTGGTTTATGTCCTAGACTCAGCTATATAAGGTAAGCTGTGGGATTCCATGCTGCAGAATGGCTGTGAATGCTAAGTGAATGAGGAGTCTGGAGTTTGTAGGAGAGAAATCTATTTGGGGTGTGAAAAACCTGGAGATTTCAGGCCTGTCTTCCCTAATCTTAGCCCAGAATTCCCTAATCTTGAGGCCCAGAAACAAGATTCTGGCTTGCCCTACAGGGCAGGGACCAGGAGGACAGGCAGGAACCATGGACCAGGAGATGAGGATCTGTGGGCCTGTCACATTCAGGCACTGCAGAGACCAGTGAGACTTGTCAGTATGTAGAGGTGCTGACTCTGAATTTCTGTCTCACAGGGGGACCTGAAGCAGTTTCTCAGAATCTCCAAGAGCAAAGACGAGTCTCTGAAGCCACAGCCACTCACTACCAAACATAAGGTGACCATGCAGCTTTGGAAGTGCTGTGGGGCCAGAGACCCTAAGGAGGGCAGCCAGTGCTGACACCTCTCTGGGGTCAGGTGTCTCTCTGCACACAGGTGGCCCTGGGCATGGAGCACCTCTCCAACGGCAGGTTCGTGCACCGGGACTTGGCAGCCAGGAATTGCCTGGTCAGTGCCCAGCGGCAGGTCAAGGTGTCATCCCTGAGCCTCAGCAAGGATGTGTACAACAGGTCAGGAAGCCTGACAGGGGAATGGGAGGGTATGAAATGGCACTAGTCTCATTGCTTGCCTGTCCTGCCTGCAGCGAGTACTACCATTTCCGCCAGGCTTGGATCCCACTGCGCTGGATGCCACCTGAGGCTGTGCTGGAAGATGAGTTCTCCACTAAATCAGATGTTTGGTCCTTCGGGGTGCTCATGTGGGAGGTCTTCATGCATGGGGAGATGCCCTACACTCCACTGGCAGATGATGAGGTCCTAGCAGGTATGTGGAGGACTTATGTTAACCCTGGAATTGTAGCCTACTTGTTTTTCATGTGGTAAAGGGGGCCAGACAGACTGTGTGACAGAGCTGGTCTGGCTGGGGAGGCTGTCCCAACCTGCATGGAGAACTGCTGTCCTCCTTGCATCCCCCAGAGAGGATAATACCCCATCCCATTGGCCCTTTGGACTTTTCTTTCGTGCCAGGTCTGCAGTCAGGAAAGACAAAGCTTCCACACCCTGAGGGCTGCCCTTCCCGCCTGGCCAAGCTGATGCAGCGCTGCTGGGCCCCCAGCCCGAAGGACCGGCCCTCCTTCAGTGAGCTCGCCACCACCCTTGGGGACAGCCCAGCTGACAGCTAAGCCTGAGCACCCCAGCCCTTGCTGGTGAAGGATGTGGTGGGGTGGATAGGGGTCTGTATGTGCCTGGGGAGCGCGTGGCACTCCCACAGCCCCTTGCTGAGCCCAACCCCAGTGCGCCAGCGACCAGCTCAGCATCAGCAGCTGCTGGACTCAAAAGCACAAACCAGTGTACCCTAGCCCCACCCCTCTCCCCACTGGGTCCCAAAAGCTGCCTCCTGCCCCTTGCCTGCTCAGCCCAGTGCCCTTAGGCTGCTGGTGTGGATGGAGCACAGCTCCCCCTCCCACAGCGAGAGCTTGGGCATCCCTGCTCACCACATCCACCTGTGCTGGCCTGGCCTGGCTCTCTCTCCATCCGTCTGTGCTAGGCATGCCTGCCTTCCCCATGGGGACAGGCCATCCAACAGGAGTACAAAGTGCCTGGCATAAGAAGGAGCTCACTACCTTTCCCAATTACCCTGTGCCTTTTTTTGTACTTATGACTCTGGACAGAGCCTCCTGTCTCCCTCTTCCAGAGCGCTGTCTCCTCCCTACCATAGTATTTCTGTTACTGGAATGCAGCCTAGAGTTGGGTTAGTTTGTTTGCTTGAGTGGAGGGTACTGCAGCCAAGAAGGGTTGGGTTTTGTTGGGTTTTTATGTGCTGCTCTCAATAAAGAAGGCGNGGGCTGGGGGCCGGTTCCTCTGGCATCTGTCTGCTGCTGCATTGAACCCCTTTGCCCCCTTCTCAGGGGCATGTTCTGAGATCTGTTCCCAGCCTTGTGTGCCCTGAGGGAGCACTTTCTCTCAGCACTTACTGTCTCTCTGAGCAGTCACGGGTTGCTCTCCAAGAGGGACTTGTCTCAAGAGAAAATATCCCTCTCAGACTCCAAGCAAACAACGACTCATGGACATGTTGACAGGCTTCCCCTACTTCAGGTACTGGTTGGATTTGTGCACCCACCTCTGCAGCCTGGGACAGCTTTGCAGCCCACACTGGGTTGTGGGTTTGTACAGGAGATTTCAGCAGCTGCTTCTTGCAGGAGCTAGCAGGGCCAGGCCTGGATGGGGATACTAGGGGATATCCTGCTGTCACATGTGGTCTGCCCCTCTCTCCTCTGTGCAGGGGCCCAGAAAAGTGTCAGGGTCCTGGCAGTTTATTCTTGGGAGCGGAAAGGTGTGCATATGATGTTCAAGAAGCCCCAGCCCCACAGCATGAACATGAGCTAAGCCATCATGGGCTTGTCCCTTGGAGCCAGAGTGGGGTGAGCTTTTCCAGGAGGCCTGCTGAGGCTGAACTGGAGGCAGTGGGCACAAGCTGCACAAGGGACATTCATACTGGGTATGTGGGGAAATGCTTCCCCTTGTGAGTAATAAAGGTCTGAGTCCCAGGGAAGCTGTGGCACCATCATCTTCAGAGATACTCAGTCCTGGACCAGATAAGTCCTGAACTACCCAGTGCAGTTAATCAGGGATGGACCAGAAATGTCCAGGATCCTCTTCCCACCTCTGCTACCTAAAGAGGTTATGGAGATGCTGGAGGGGGAAAAGCACTCATTTCTTGGAATATGCTAGCTGGCTCTGAGCTCAGATTTGGTCCAGGCTTGGGAACTGGGTGCAAGCAAGTTTGCTGGCAGTTGGTCTGCCAGTTATCAAAGGTGTTTGTCCCTTTTCCAACACTTGTGTCTTGCAGCGATCTATGGACTCTCCCCAAGGTCTCTTGGCAAGCTAAGCTTTGTCAGTGGCTGGGTTTTGGGCCCCTCTTTAGAGAGGGACAACCAGGTCTAGTTCACTGGTGCTCCTTGGCATAGTGGGCTTGGCAGCAGGTGACTGCCACCCTGACCCCTGGCTGCCTCCATGGCCAGAGGGCCTGGCCACAGCCTGGGACTGGTGGCACTGTATGTGCTGGGAAGACCTGTTAAGGGCAGAGGTGTCAGGATGTGCCTTTCCTTCTCCCCCTTGCAGCCCTATGTCCCTTTTGTTGCTTCCCTAGCCCCTTCCAGTGTGTGTGCAACCCTTTTGAAGCATGTGAGTGTTGTGGCACTGCTGTATATGTGCTCTCCAAATTGCAAGTGACCTGCCTCGTGCATTTGCCGAGGACATCGTTTGATGTCCTTTTGTTCCATTTCTCCCATCCATTCCATTCCCATGGACTTTCCTGTCTGCTGTCCTTCCTTCCAGGCAGGAGCACTGCACTCTGTGGGCTGATTCCTGCAGCCAAGCCACTTGTGGTGGCCTAGCCAAGCAGAATCTCAGTGCTGCCATGGCTAGAGACCAGAGATGCCAAAGATACAGGGGTCTTGTGTAGTGGGAGGGTATAGCATGGCTGCAGTGAGCTGGTTCTGTGAGCAGCCTCAGGATTGGGTGCTCTGCTATATTCCAACATGTCCTGGAGGCTCCACTGCCTGTTTGCCATGCAGTCAAGACCTGCTGACTACAGGGAAGCGCCCAAATGGAAAGTCACCAAAACAAGGACAAACTCCAGACTCAAAGAGTACAGAATGACAGGGGTTGGGATTGTGTATTTTTGAGAGTGATGTCATGAAAAAGTTCTGTATTGTTGGGGATGGGACAAAGTAATTGAAAACAGCAAGATGAGCAAATACAGCCCTAGCTAAATGTGTGGAGCAGAGCAAGGAATGAGAGTCCCTGCAGGAGAATGAGAGCACTTGGGCAGTTCACAGAGGTGGGATCCAATTGCCTCAGCCCAAACTGAGGGAACACCTTACAGAAGACAATGGGTGGTATCCAGGGCCAGAAAGAACCACATGGCTCTATCAGAGCAAAGGTCCACCTAGTGAGCTACCTGCTGTGGCTGAAATTGAGTAGTTACTGAACAGATGTGTGTTACTCCCAATGAACAACTTCCTAAAGCATAAAGACCTCAAACCCAGGCATTTCCAGCAATCCCTGATGTTTTCTCTTGCCCTTAAGTTATCCAAATTCCCCCTGCATCGCTGCATCCTTTGAGCACCCCTGGTTGATGAGTGCACAGATCTGCTGGGCAGCTTAAGGAAGGGCTTTTTGGTTTGCTCTGATTTCCTCTGCTGCCCAGTGGCTCCTCTACAGTTGTGTCAGGCACTTGTGTGGAAACTAATGGCCCTTAATTGTCCTAAGCAGCCTCACCTGGGACTTCCCCACACTCTTCAGCTGTATTTAAGCTCAAGCCTGGGCTTTCAGGTTTATTTTAAGCAAGTTTATAGGCATTCCTGTTTTGGTCTTGCCTCTGGCCCTGTCTTCTAGACATACATTGTAGCCTTATTATCCAGTCATGATTTTGGCTCTATCTCACAACCAAGTGGATGCTGGATTTAGTCCATGGCTTCCTCTGTGTATGGCCCTGATACCAACACCTTTTGCTGCTCTGCTCAGGTACTGTGGGTTTATACCTGTTCATGAAGACATGAGGTCACCCCTGATGGAGCAGCTGCATTCCTGCACCTGTCTGTTGACCAAAAAAAAGCACTTCAAGAAAGGCCATAACCTAGTTTTGTATGTGCAGCAGTACTTCTGTTCTAGTTGTTACTGCTCAGAGAAGAGATCTGGCTGTTAAAAAAAAGGCAGCTAACTGCATTCAGCAGCTGGTGTATCAACAGTAGGAAGATCAGGAACAGGATGGAAACCATCACAACCCCAGCACCCAGCTGCAATATGGATTAAGAGCTGGAAAAGGATAAAGAAGCACTTGTTGCAGTGGCTGAGAGGAGGATTGAAAATGGGATGTGGAGGGCAGGGGTGATGCTGGGAGCAGGATCCATGCTCCAATGGAACTGCCAGGCAGCTTGTCTGGAGGGAACTTCGGGGGGTAATCAGATAAGAGGCTTTTAAGGCATAGTGTCAAGTGCTGTGCCCTAAAGCTGTGTAAGAACAGGGCTAGAAATGGGAATTTATGATGCTGGGGCTATAAATGAGAATAGCTCTAAAGGCTAAAAACTTGCTTTCAGTTGTCTGGCTGTTGGTTTGGTTAAGAGAGGACGAGCTGGTAACTTGTGTCACATGGGGGATGGTGGCTTGGGAACAGGGCTTGGCTCTCCAGCGTGGGTCTGACTGCCTTGGTGAGAGATTGGCATCCTGGGAAGCTGAACTCTGAGCCCGTTTGGAGCACAAACAGGACAAGCATCCTAGGAAGCATCCCCAGGATGAAGCTTGGGAAGGAAAGGACTGCAGCAGAAGGGATGAGCCGGCCCAGAATGAGCCAGCTCTCACCTCTTGATTGTGTAGACACTCTTGTAGCTTGGAGCAAAAGGTCTTGCAATCAGAAGGCCCAGGGATGAGAAGGAGGAAAGGAGTGTGTAGGTGTCCCACGAGCAAGAGAAAACCTGGTACCTGCAGTGATTGCACACTTGTGCTAAGCAGGCAGAGTGCCCTGGCTTTGGCTATCAGATCCATGCATTCATTCCTCCCAGCCTAACCGGTGCCTCCAGCCACGCACAGGACCTTGCTGGCCCTTTCTCAGCCTGGCAGGACATGGTGAAACCTCAGTCTCACCTGTGCCAGGTGTAGTTTGTGCTCAGCTTGAAGGGAGGGTGGCCAGGGCATGTGATGGGAGGCATGTGAGTTCCAGCAGCCCTGCTGGGAGCTATAAATGGCTTGTGTGCTCACTGGAGGAGCATGGCTGGCAGAAGGAGGGGGAAGTGGTGGCGGCGGTGCGGGGGGTATTCGGGTTTGCAGTTACTCCCTTGCTCTGTCGGAGGCTGGCCCTGGGCTGCGGAGGGCAGCGGGAGGGCTGCTGGTGAGCGTGCGTGTCCTCTGAGTGATGAGCCAGATATGGAAAGGGCCTGTGCAAGCTGCAGAACCCTCCGCGGGGTGCGCGGGAGACAAAATAGGTCTGTGCCAGGACTGCTGCTGCCAGAGGCGAGGTCTTGCCCTGGGTTGCAGTTCCTGTTTGTAGGACAGGGTGTGGGAGAGCCCCTTTTCTCAACGAAGGATTCTCTGTCTGTCCTCCCAGCCTTAAGCTCTGGGGCTGTGCTGTCCCTCTTGCACCTTTGCTGGCCCGTGTGCAGGGTGCCATACGCACAGTTGTCCTGTGTGGGTCATCCCGCTGCTGTGGAGATGCTGGGTCACACCTGCACAGATGGTGTGACCTGTGCCGAGTGCTTGGAGCCATCTGATGTGCAGAGCCAGGGTGGGCACCAGCTGCGGGCTGTGCTGGAGCCTGGCCAGCCACTTGCCGCCTGTGCAGGTGCTCTGTCCCACCCATGGGTGGCCGTGGTGCAGAACCACATCCTCACCCCTTGTGCTTCGAAGGTAGCTGTGGCCCCTCCTGTTAAATGGGAGAGCTTTTTTTCTTCTGGGTAGCGATCAGCCAGTGCTTCAGCAGTGTTCTGGACATAGCTGCTCAGTCCCGTGCCCACGCGGTGCCCAGGCTGCGGGCTGTGACAGCAGCCCGGGTGCAGAGTTGCCTGGAGCAACAGCCGGGCGGGGTGGTGCGGAGCCTCTCCTGGCTGGATCCTGAGGACGGCGAGGCCGAGGATCTTTGAGCCACGTGCTGTGTCCCGTACGAGGACCCGCGTGCCGGGGGCCGCGGCAGGGCCGGCAGCGGGCGTGTTCCAGCGCTCGTTCGCAGCCCCCGGGCCCGCCCCGCCCCGCCGCA
>VZRX01023061.1:0-13832 GCA_013398075.1 Notiomystis cincta | reverse complement strand
GGAAACGGCGGCGGCTTCCCCATCCCGCAGGCGGGACTAGGGGGAGCGGCCCGGCACCAGCCCCTTTCGGGGGGCTGCGCGTGAGCTCCCGGCGGAGCCGTGGGTAGGTAGCTGGGCGGCCGGGAGCGGGAGCCCCCAGGGCCGGGGGCTGTCGGTGTGCTTGGCCGTCCCCCGGCGTGTGATGTGCCCGGCGAGGCCCGTCCCAGTTCAGCGTCTAGCCCGGGGCCGGAGCTGACCGGCGCCCTCGGGGCCCCGCGCCGTGAGCCGTCACCAAAACACTGATTGTTTGGTGGCACAGCTGGACTGCCCTGCCCCACCAAGGGCCTGGTAGGACTGGCTGCTTCGGCCGCGGAAGGGACCAACGCCACGTCTCGGCCGGTCCAGAGTACGATCCGTGGTTCCTGGTGTGCAAAGACAGATTAGAAACTTGGGGTTTTTTGGATGCTGCTGGCTGATCTGCATCCCTGGTGGCGCTCATAGCATTTTGTGAACAACTGGGTGATACTGCATCCCACCTCAGCTGGGCATCATGCAGCCTGGGAAGGTGGGAGTGAGTGTGGGGTACTGCTGGGCACACTCTAGATGTTTGGGTCCGTGGGATATAGAATGAGGCTGTCCTGTTTGTAGAAGCTTAAGTGAGAGCACTCTGAGTGTACAGTGATGGCATATGAAGAGTGCACTTCCTAGTCCACAGGTACTCTTCACCTGGGGTGTGCTGGCCTCGCTGCAGGGGTGCTTGGGTGCAGCTGTGCTCAGAACTCTGGGGCCTGAGAGAGAAATCTGGGTCGGAGACCGGATGGGGTGTTGGCGAGGGGAATGAGGTAGCGGAGACGTGTGCCAAGTAAGCTCACTGAGAGGTGAGGTGAGGTGAGGGAGGCATCCAGACGTGTCTGGAGAAGCCAGTGGGATTTCCAGAATGGAGATAATCCCATCTCCCCATGTTCTCAGACTACTGTACTGAGGGGACCACTCTACTAATGGTCTCTTGGCAGGCACATCCCCTTAAGGGTGTGCTAAAGGGGATGGGAACACAGCTTGGGGCAGTTCAACCTGCAGGGAGCCAGTCTTGGGTTGGTTTTAGAGGCCACAGCTCCTCTAGTGTGGTAGGGAGCTGGAGCTGGTATGAAGAGAAGGAAAGCCGTTCTGGGAGAGTAGGGACTCTAGTCCGCACTGTGTGTTGTCCCTTTCGCCCGTGACTCCCTGTTCTTCCCGTGTCCTGCTGGCAGGCCTACGAGCTCTCCACGCTGACTGGCACTCAAGTCCTGTTGCTGGTGGCCAGCGAGACGGGCCATGTGTACACGTTTGCCACACGGAAGCTGCAGCCCATGATCACCAGTGAGACGGGGAAGGCGTTGATCCAAACATGCCTCAATTCCCCGGACTCGCCCCCACGCTCGGACCCCACCACTGACCAGCGCATGAGCGCCACTGGTTTTGAGGAGACAGACCTCACCTACCAGGTGTCTGAGTCGGACAGCAGCGGAGAGACCAAGGTAATGTTCCTGGGCACCCAGGGAGGCGTGGGCTGTGCTGGGAGCCCTGATCATCCCCAGCCCTCTTTGAATAGCATTGTGGGTAGCTAGGGATGAGTCCCCTTTTGCTATGACTGCAGCGAGCTTGTGTCATGTCGTCTCGGGGCTGGCTGGCTCCTTGGCTGATAGCAGCAGTGATTGAAAGAGGGAGGGAAGCGGGTGGCAGGTATCCCGGTCCTGGCTTTTGCAGTGTGGCTCCCCACTGGCCCAGCTCACCTCCCTGGCCAGCTTTCAGCACTGTTATCTCTCCCCAGGCGTCTCCATGCTCTCACACTCATTGATAAAAATTTGATTCTGCCTCCATGGCCTTATAAGGCCTGGTTTCCCTCACCACAGTCCCTGGCAGGGCCCCTCACATTCCTTATAAGCTGCAGCTGTCTCTTGCTTTGGTGCTGTTTTGGAAGGGGGCAGGGAGGACATGGGGAATGGAAACATTTGGCTGGACAGACCATTTCTGCTCCCTGCCTGTTGTCCCTGCAGACACTGGCCCTTGCCTGCCCGTGTTACTTGTGGCCTTTTGCCCAGGGTGGCCTGGTTGTGGGTGCAGAGTTGGGCAGAGTCAGCTTTTCTGCTGGAGGGGCCTTGTCTTGTCCCTACACTCCCTAGTGCTGTTACTCAAAGCTGTCCCCCATATCCCTGCTGCTTCCTTTGCAGGCTGGTGCTCAGATCCACAGGTGCTTGGAGATAGGAGGCAGGGAAGTTTGTGGTGCGAGGCTGGGATGACATGCTGAATTTGGGGCTCTGCCACAGCTTCCCAGGCCTGTGTGCAGTTCCACTGGGTGCTGGGAATTAGAACAGCCCTGCTGTGCCTGTGCTTGTGTTGTGGGTACCAGGCTTGCTGCAAAAATGTTCTTCCATTGGCCTTGTCATGGGAGGTCTCTAACTGTCCATGCTCAAGCCACAACAACATCCTTGCCATGCAGTAGCCTCTAGACATTAAGCAGAGAGAATCTGGAGATCTGTGCTGTAGTTGGAAAGGTGGTGAGTACGGCCCTGAGATGTGCCCAGCATGTCTGAGGCTGCAGTGGTATTCAGCTGCCTGTTTTTATGCTGTGACAGCACCACACCTCTGGTCACAGTGCTGCTGGGTACCCTCTATTCCTCAGTGTCCACTTCCCCACATGTGTGCAGTGCTGCACCAAGCAAAAACTTATTGCTGCTGAGCCCTGAGAAACATCAGCAGCCCCAGAGATCCCTGCAGGCAGAGCAGCTCTGGTGGGCCAAAGTGTGGCTGGGGTCCCTGTGCTGAAGCCCTTAAGAGTCCCTGAGAATGGTTCCTGCTGATGGGAGGGGATCCCAGCAGCAATCCTGGCTGTCCTAGGCTGGCATGTCTTCCCTGAGTGCCTCTGGTTGCTAGTGTGAGCTGTGTCAGCTCTATCCTGTAGGCAAAGAAGCCTTCTAACACCAGCAATCTCTCCCTCGTGCAGCCTGTTTTTGTAAGGACTTGTGCCTCTTGGGCTTCTGCTGGATGAAAAAGCAAGTCCTGTGGGCATTTCGTAATGAGACAAATTACCTGTCCCTGGCATGAGGCTTGTACACATCACATCCCTTTGTACTCTTCCTGGAAGTTCTGCTAGTTGGCCCCAAGGGAACTGCGCCTTTGGGGTGCAGTTACTCTGCAGAGACTTTCTTAACACAACTTCTCTTTTCTCACTGTCTGATGCAACCCTGAAAGCTCCATCCTAGTGCTGAGGCTTAGTATGGGGTGCTTTGTGGCCACAGCCAGCATTTGATATGAGGCTGGAGGAGCCCTATGGCCCTGTCTTCTGCATGACATTCTGACTAAATCCACTCCTGGCCAGCTGAGGGTTCCCGTCTTGGCAAGCCCTGGGCCTGGGGACAGAGGCTGTCCTGTTGTGTCTTTTGCAGGCCTGGAAGCCTGTCTGGTGCTCAGGCAGAGCCAGCTCAATTAAGATAGACCAAGAAGTCTTCTGAGGATGAAAGGAGCCTGTGGATGGGCCGTGTTGGGTGGCTGGTGCTTGCTGAGGGGTGGGTGGTGCACAAGGCTGGGTTACAGGTGCCTGCTGGAGGAGGTGGCTGGAGATTCAGTGCCTGAACTGTAAGGTTCACCCACATGGGATGCTCCAAAAGATTCCCTGGCCTCTGTGTGTGCACCCTGCTTCCCAGATCTCTGTGTGGACAACACCTGCTTATGTTCAGTGCTGCAGTAGAGTGGGAAGACAATGCAGCCAGGCTGGTTATTCCACTGTGCTGCACCAGCAGCAGCTCTGAAATGCTCCTGCTGTGCCAGACCCAAGCTCCCTGCTGTGGTGCTGAGCTCAGAGCACAGCCAGGATTGGGGCATGCTGTACTTTTGAGACCTCTCTTTCTGGAAGGGGAACATGTGGGTCTTCCTGCCACGTCTTGAATTCAGACCAGATGTTGGAGACCAGATTGGGATTTCCTATATACCTCCAAGGCCTGTTGTCCTGTTACACCTGTTTAAGAATTCTGTCTAGGGAGTCTGGGCCATGCTGAACAGCATCACCTCAGGCAGTCCTCAAAAGCTGTGGAGTGGGATTGTTTCTGTCCTCAAAACCCTATTGTGGTCCAGGATGGGCATTAGCTGGCCTGGTTTATGCCCTGTGATCCACTCATGCTGCAAAGCAGTGATGTGGATCCAGGCTTTGCTGTTATCACTTGCCTCTTCTGATTTGGTCTGCTGCTGTGCTGCACCTCTGCTGTGTGCTGCTTCTGCAGACACTGAGGTTTGCACTGAGCTGGAATGGATGTGCAACTAGATCAGGAAGGGAAGGGCTTTCAGGGCTACTGTCTGCCTCAGGGTTTGTCCATGGCCCCTTGGGTAATGTCTGCTGAAGTGACACATGACTTGCCTCATGCATGTGGTCTGGTCTTTGTAGGGTGCTGGGAAGTGTAAAGGTGTCCAGGGGATCGCTGAGGCATCTCAGACAGTCTTGAGGAGATGGCACTGGGTGTCCAGTCCCAAAGTCTCTCCCAGCTCTCTTTCTGTTTTGGGAACTGTTGCTGCAGACCAAGAGAAACACAAGAAAGATGGGAGGAATCTGAGTCTCACCTGTGTCAGAATAGAGAGGTCAGAGATGGCATGTGCACAATTCAAGTTTGTTGCCACAGCATCTCTCCCAAGCACCTTTGCTTTGTACTGAGATTTGTGCTTGTGCTTCTAGGGAGCTCTGAGAATCTCCCTGAATAGAGTGCTGTGAACTTTCTGGGATGCTTCCTTCAGGCCTGGGAGTATGGAGTATGAAGTATGACTGGGTGCTAAGTGCCCTGGCTGGTTGGGGGTGATATCTCACAGGTATACTGCTTTAGGGCTATAGCTGTGGATGAGAAACCCTGGCTTTTCCAACTGGGAGCAGCACCTGTCCTGCCCAACTCTGCTCTGGCTCCCTGGTGGGCTGGGGAGAGCTCTGCTCTGTCACCCATGTGGGGAGGGTACCTACAGCCTCCCATGTCCCATGTGGGATGGCAGTAGTTTGTGGTTGAGCTAATGGAAAGTGCCTCTGCTGGGCTTTGCTCTATTATCACGTGCCTCTTCTAATTTGGACTTCAGGGACTGCAGTGCCAAGGCAGAGGGGTGTTGCTCTCCTCCCTCCCTGGGCCCTGGGGCACGACTGAGTGCCTGGGATTGGATCCCCCTGTCCAAAATGGGCTGCCTTCCCTTTTTTAGCTGTTCGTTGAGCTGTGAATTCCTTGCTCCTGGCAGCTTGACAAGCTGGGAACAAGGCTTAGCACGTGGGAGAGCTGGGCCCACCAGCTGCAGTGGGAGGGGTGGGAGCGTGGCAGCCTTAACTCTTACCAGGCATGCTGGCAGCTGTGTCAGGGCATGGGGACAGCAGTTTGCCTGTGGTCTGTGACATGAACTCCTGTGAAGCAGTGCATTCCCAGTGCGCTCTTGGCCAGATGAGCGGGAGAGGAGAGGAGTCGTGGGCAGCCTGACTGTTCCAAAGAGGATTTAGGGGATGGAGGTACGTTAAGTGAACTGTGACTGCCAGAGGCAGCAGGAATCGTGCCGGGCTTGGTTGGTTCCTGCAGATCCAAGGCACATCCAGCCACATGCTTTGTGTCTGGAAACTAGTCTGTCACTGCAGCCCGGCACACACATTCATTCCTCCCTTGTTCCCAGACTGGATGCCAGTCTCTCAGGCCAGTGATGGCCCAGCACAGAGCCCTTTTCCCGGTGCTCAGCTCCTCTGGCGATGCTCTGACGCTCTTTGCACAGGACCGTGCTGGCCGTAGCGAACATGTGGGGTCCTTTGGAAGCATTTGCCTCGTGCCCATCTCCTACCAGTGGATTGGCACATAGGTGCTTCCTACGGTCAGGTTCTCCTGGCCTCTGTTCCAGGAGATGTTCCAGGAGGCGTTCCTCAGGGCCTGCCAAAGCTGCTCTCAGGGCTGGGTTTGGGCCTCCCTAGTGTCCAGGTTTGCCTTTAGTCACCTCTCCCCTGTCACTTCCAGTGTACAGCTGCCTTTAAGAGCCAGTTCTCAGCTTGTTCTTGGTCGTTTGTTTCCTGCCTTAAGGGAAGTGGTGTGGTGTTCCTGACAGGAGACTCTATGCATTTATGTTTGTCCCTGCAAGGGCTGCTTTTGCCTGGTGTGTGCCAAAAAGAGGCTATTCTCTTCTTAGACATTTTGGGGAATCCTGGGGATTGGAGTGGTTGCTTTGTCCCCTGGTGGGTTGTAGGGAAGGCTCTCAGGGGACCTCTGTGGCCTTGGGCCTGCATCCAAAGTTTATGTGGAGCTCTCTCCAGCTCTCCTCATGTTTGTACAAGCAACTCTTCCCTGCTCCCCTGGCTCTGCTCCATGTGCTGGCAGCAGGCTGTGAGGGGGTATGGGTTGGCAAGGGGATGCAACCTACAGAGCCTGGTTTGGTCTTATGGGCAGATATCTCCTGGCCTGGTCTGAGCTGTCACAATCTCTCCTTTTGCAGGATGCCCTGAAACCCGCATTCACTCTCACCAACCTGCCAGGAACAACGTCCATCCAGACAGCCCCGACCACCTCAACCTCCATGCAGGTCAGCAGTGGCCCATCATTCCCCATCACCAATTACCTGGCGCCAGTGTCTGCCAGCATCAGCCCCAATGCCGTCACCAGTGCCAACGGGACAGTGCTGAAGACTACTGGAACCAGTGCAGTGACGTCCGGGGGCCTCATGCCAATACCCACTGGCTTCACCCTCATGTCAGGTCAGTGCCTTTAGGGACTGAGGACTCCACCCATTCATCCATCCATCCATCCATCTCTGCACCTGGAATGTGTTGCTGTTCTCTCTGGGGAGAGGAGGCCTAGTGGCAGAAGGGAAGCAGAGTGGTTGCTGCTGTAAGGTGAGCCTGGCTGTGATTAAAGCCAGCCAGGCCAGTGGCTGGAGAAGGGTCATGTAGTGACTGTTTCTTTAGAGTGCTACCAGCTGGCCCTGCTGCTGGGAGGTGGCAGGGAGCTGAGCAGGGACTCCAGGGCAGCACCAAGAAGCCTGGAGGGAGTGAAAAGAGCTGCTGATGACAAAGCCTTTCTTTCTCCCTCCTTTCGGCAGGTGCTTCCCTTACTCCGGGGACCCCTACCATTCCTCTCACTCAGTTACAGCCGCACTCCCTGGCTCTTTCCAGCCAGCAGGGCCAGGTGGTCATGGGTACAGCTGGACAGCTGCAGCAGGCACAGCAGACAGTCTTCCACTTCCCTGCCAGAGCTGGAGGGCAGATTGTGTCGCTGACAGGTCAGCACTCGCTTCTCCTCCTCTTGCTAGAGATGGGGGGATGGAGGTGTCTGTGGAGGTCCTGGGCCTGGCCACGGAGCTGACCCCTGACTCTGGGAGCACAGAGAAGGCAGAACACAGGGAGCCCTGGCTATGGCTGCTGGGGAGAGATGGGAAGACAGGGCAGAAAATGCTTGACTTAGGCAGGAGCAGCATCCTGGGGGATGCAGACCAAGGGAAGCAGCGGATTTTCAGTCTCATGTCCCAGGGCTTGGCCTGTAGCTAACAAATGCAGTGGAGACAGGTCTGTAGTGCAGCTGTGCTGAGGCTGAACTGTGCTGCTAGAACTGATGGAGGGATAGCACAGGGCCTCAGGTGCCCAGTAGTTGTTTATTGAGTGCTGGCATTTGGCTCTGACCAGCTGCCCTTGCTTCTGTGTTTGTATCTGCAGTCAGCCACTGAACCACAGTGCAGAGGATAGGTTAGGGGAGACCCAGAGTTAGAGGAATGGTACTGCTGTGGTGCCTTGTGTGCATTGTCCTTTGTAGGAATTTCTTCTTGTTCTGAGTTAAGGCTCTCCAGATGTTTGTTCTTGGGCTGAAAGTGTTCCTGAATGGAGTTCCAGAGTAGGGCTAGGCTCTCTGTTGTGGTGGCATCCATCATCTGAGGACCAGCACTGAGTGACACAGTATTTCTTGTGTCCTACCTGTTTGTGCCCAAGTCCATGACTGATAACTTCTGTGCTTTCTTGGAATGCTCCTGGGACCCGGGCAGACAGCAGACTCTCATTCAAGGGGACTGGAATTCCCTTGTGGTCTGGAGGAGCTAGGAGAATAACTGATGAGTGTCTCTGGGGTGTGATGTGTGGGGAAATACCCAGTTTGAGCAAGGTGGCCAGTGATTCTTGTTCTCTGTCATTCCTTGTTCTTTCTTCTCGAGGCAGGGCTTCAGCCTTAGCAGAGCTTTCTGTGCTGAGCTGTGTTTCTGGATCTGAAGTGCTTTGCAGGGAGTGGTGTGGAACAGAGGCTGTGTGGCCTGCACCTCTGGGAGGCACACCTTGAGACCTAATCCCTGTGTAGGGCAATGTAATGTTCTTAAGGTCACAAGAGCTGCACCCTGAATGCCTCGTGGAGGATGGAGTTTGGCTTCAGTGTGAAGGTAGCAGAGCCCAGCTGGTGTGGGCATTTGAGTTCTTGTGGTTCCACTCAGTGCAGCAAGGTCATCCTCACAGGACTGGCTCCTCAGTGGGGAGGAAAGTCTGACCCCTCTTCTCTCAACATCTTTTCTATGTCTTGGTGGAAGTGGGAATGGCAAGGAGGGCCCTGGATGTTCCTGAACCATGGCTGGGAGTTGGGCAAAAGCTGTTGTGGCCTTTTCATCGTTCTAGAAGTTCTGTAGCCCAGTTAACCCCTTCTTGGCCCATGTGCCAGGAAAGAGCAGGTTTTGGTCTCTGGTTTCTGCCACACACTGCTTTTGCGTAGCCTGCCCCAGTGCAGCACAGAGTGGTGCTGCGGAGCTGTATGCAGCCAGGGAAGGACTGGGGGCTTTCACATGGCCCAAAGTGCCTGTATCCCAGTGGAGCCATAGGCTCATGGGCTCCTCTCTCTCCCCAGGTGGTACCATGGCTCAGCAGGTTCCAGTCCAGGCAATCCAGGTGCACCAGGCACCGCAGCAAACGTCTCCCTCTAGTGACAGCAGCACTGACCTTACCCAGACCTCTTCCAGCGGAACAGGTATTGGTAACCACTTTCTGTCTGTCTTCCTAACCACTGTTGAAAACAGCCCACACCAACAGGCCCCATGTCTGCTACCTGGCCAGTTTCCTTCTTCAGGCTGTTGTGGGTTGGACACTGACTAAAAGCCAGTGCACTCACGAAGAAAACCACTCACTTATTTTCCTCTGCTACAATTGAGCAGAGGAGGGGAAAAAGAACAATTAAAAACTCATGGGGTGAGGTAAGGATTAAGAGAAAAAATACTGTGAGGGCAAAACAGGTTCAAAACTTTAATGAAGTATAAAATTTTATTAACAGAATTAAGAGTGTAATGAGAATTAATACAAACTTTAGAAACCCCCCCCTCCCTCAGCCTGTCCGCCTCTCCCTCTCCCTCTCCCTCTCCCTCTCCTCTCGATTCTTAGTTACTTTTAACATCTCTTTTTGGTTCATTTAGGGAGAGGAGTTTCTTTTGCTATGTTATGGGGCCCTTTTCTAATCTTTACAAGAGCAATCTGCCTGGAACCTGCTGTATGTGAGCCCCTCCCACGAGCAAAGCTCTCTTCTCTCAACTGCTTTTCTCATGGGCCATGAGTTCATGGGTGTCATTTTAAGGATGAACTGTTTTAGAATAAAAGCAAGAGTATTCTTTTTTTCTATCTCTGAAAAGCAAAGTTTTCTCTTTCTCTGCTCAAGCTTTTTACCAAAATTACAGCTTCTCAGTATCCATGTGCTCCAGCATGATCATTTTTATCTCACAAACTGTGGGTGAATCCCGCATCCTCCCATTCATATCATGATTTACAGGGAAATATTTTGTTGTCATATAGTCCTCACCACAGCTTGCAAAGGGATCTCAGCTCCGATGCTTGGAGCACCTCCTCCTCCCCCTTCCTCCTCCGCACTGACCTCGGCGTTGCCATGTTGTCTCCCTCATGTGTCTTTTCCCTCTCCTTTTTTTTTCTTGACCTGGGAGAGAGCTGGGGTTCTTGACCTGGGAGAGAGCTGGTGTTCATAGGCCTGTCCATTCTGAAGTTCTACTAATTAGAAAGGTTCAGTAAAGTTCCACAGCATTGAAAAGGCTGATTCTGTCCAACCTCGCATCAGGGAACTGTTCACAAAACTTTTCACTGCTAATGGTCTCATGGTCCTGCCAGCACCATGCTGGACCACGCAGGCTGCCGACTCCATTCAGCCAGCGCCTTTCTTCATGAGGGGTGCCGAAGAAAGAGAAAAAACTGCTGCGGCTGCTTCCATCCTGAAGTTCGCAGCCTGGCTGGCTAAAAGTGGCTAAGCCTATAAAGTTCACTGCGAGCTGTGCTGAGATGGTGAGGACCACATGGTGCCACCCAGCCACGTGGTCCCAACTGCCTGGCTGTTCATGGCACTGGGATGGCTCCTGGTGGCACGGCCCCGGCACTGTGCCAAAAAGGGGCTCAGCTGTCCCCGGCTCAGCCGCAGGGTTTGGCTGTGGGGCTGCTCGCTTGCTGGATGGCCCCAGCGGCTGTGCTGGGAAGGGGCTCGGCCCTGCCCTTCACCCATCTTCAGAGGCAAGGGAGAAAGAGAGCTTCCCATGGGTTTTCCCCTCTTTAAATATGTAATCATAGAGGCATTTCTAGCTTTTCCAATTGGCTTAACAACATGTCTGTTCTCAGGACCAGCCAGCGATTGGTTCTACCAAACACGGAAGAAAGTTCTAGCACTTCTTCATAGAAAACTTACTTCCAGTGCCTGGTTTTTTTCTTCACCAAAAATCAACTCATACAAAACTGCCCTACCGGCCAATTCTATCCCAGCCTTCCTGACAGTCTTGTGCTACACTGTATCTAAGTAGATGTTGCTAGGCGTAGGGCACCTTAAAAGGGATTTCAGGGTCTCTTCAGATACATGCTCTCACTTGCAGCATGGAGCTGGGAACAGGTTGCTCAGTTCTCAGGGGGTTTCTTAGTGAGCCAGCATTGCCTCTAGCACAAGGCATTGACTCGTGTGCTTGAAACTTTTACTGTCTATGCAGAAGACGTCTTTTTGTCAGCAAAATCTGAGTTCAGGTGCCTGGATGTAGGCTGAATCTAGTTCATCAGCTCTATTAATGCTTCATCAGAGAACTGAGATACAAGTTGAATTTAGTCCTGGGATGTTTGGCTACTGTGGTTTCCTGACCCTTCATACTCAACAAAGGAGAGGTTCGAGCTCTCCTGCTTGATCTCTGGGGCATTTGCCCAAGAGCTTGGAAGACAAAGATGGGTATCTCCATGCACCGTGCTTCAGCACAGCATGCCTGGGGTGGCTGGGGTAGGCTTGCTGAGCAGACAAGTGAGCGTGGCAGGTTCCTTTCGTGTGCTCACATGTAGTCTGTCCTGGTGGCAGTGACCCTCCCAGCGACCATCATGACGTCGTCTGTGCCAACCACTGTGGGCGGCCACATGATGTACCCCAGCCCGCACGCGGTGATGTACGCACCCACCTCCGGCCTCACCGATGGCGGGCTCGCGGTGCTCAACGCTTTCCCACAGGCACCCTCAGCGATGCAGGTGTCCCACGGCCAGGTCCAGGATCAGGGTAAGGCAGCTGTCCAGGTCAGTGCTCCCTGAGAGCGCACTGACGCCCTGGTTTTTCTCATCCTGCATGTATTTATGCTGTATGTTAACCACAAAGGATTTTCTTTGTGGTCCTTGTGGCTGCTCAAAGGCCTGGCAAGGGTGATGCTCGGTGTGTTTTTAGGTCTTGCCATTCTCTTGTGCAAAGGATTGCATGAGCTGTTGATGGGTAAAAAGGAGGGTGAGAGTTTTTGGGATGGGCAGCATGTGGGGCAGGCAGCAGAGGGAGCCAGGAGGCTCTGGAGAGGATATGTGCTTGCATGAGGGGGTAAGTAGCATGAAGCCACATGGGCAAGACTTGGATTGAGGCCTTGTGCCTGTTTCTCCGTTTGGAAAACTAGTGCATGTGGCTTTCTTCTGGAATGTCTCTTTGTGTACAAATAGGCAACTTTGTCCTTGAGTAGCTCCATGGAGCTCAGAGAAATGATCCATGGGGGAGCACTGCTTAAGGGACAGTGTCATTTGTGCTTCTCTCTGTGGCAGGTGGCGTCCCCCAAGTGTTCCTGACAGCCCCATCAGGCACTGTTCAGATCCCAGTCTCAGCTGTCCAGCTTCACCAGGTAGGCACAGAGTAGTACTTGCAGGTGTTCAGGGGTTATTCTTGCTCTTCTTCTGCCTGCACATCCTTTGTGTGTCGGGCAGACCTGGTTGAGTAGGATCAGTCCTCAAGTCTGGGAGTTCCGTCTCTGCTGGCCACTCTTGGGTGAGGGAGTCTTGTCCTCCTTGGACAGATGCCTGGGAAGGACAGTGCCCCCCTGGCTGCTGGCACATGTGGTCTCAGGGCGTGCTGTCTCCCAGTGGTTCCTTCTCCCTTCTCTCTCTAGATGGCTGTCATCGGGCAGCAGAGCAGCAGTAGCAGCAGCCTGACGGAGCTGCAGGTGGTCAACTTGGACACCTCACACAGCGCCAAGAGTGACTGAGAGGCCTCTGCTGCCAGCCTTCTGTTTCTGGCTTGTCGTGCCACTGTTGGGGCTGGCAGAAACTCCTTCTCGTACAGACTGCACCAGTTATTTATTGTTGCCTTTTCACGTTTCCTTCATCCACACATGCACGCACACACACACGCACTCACCCACCCCCACACACAGAGGCATGCACGTGGGGCTGCAGGACCCACCGGGGTGGAGCCGTGCTGGGGCCATGCAGGGCTTGGGGCATTTGGATGCTGCAGTAGCTGTGCTTGTCTCACGCCAGCCAAAGAAACTTGTCTCTTGAGGGGAGGATTGCTCTGCACTGTAAATAAATACTGCAGGCCGTTCCCAGCTGGAAGCTCTGGCTCCTTCTGGGTGCTCTGAGTCACCTTGCCCATGAGTATTTACTCTGTGGGGGGCTCAGCTTAAACCCGGAGCCATTGTGCAGGTGTAGCTTGGAGCAGAGGGGGTTATGGCTGTGCTGCTGGCCTCAGCAATGTGCCTTTGTGGGGGTGACAGATCCTGGCTGCAGCAACTCACCCTGGGCTCTGGACAGGAGAGAGGGGCCAGCTTGCATGTGCATCTCTGGGCCTGCATGCTCTCTCCCCAGAGGGCAGGGCACAGCTGGTGGCACGTGGCCCTGTCCTCCTCATATGCACTACAGTGAGCCCTCTGCCCTCAGTGCCTCCTCGCTGGGCTGCCCGGCAGATTTTCAGCCTGACTGGCCCTGCCCCGGCGGCTGCCCTTGCACAGATGAGGTGGTCAGTAGACACCAGGAACACAAAGATGCTCTGGAGAGCTCCTCAGGGGCCCTGTACTCTGCTCAGCCCCCCACTCTCAGCCCTCACACTGCTTCTGGACTCCATACACCCAGGGGAACGTGGCTGGGTCTTTCCTACATCTCCCTGCAGCTCCAGCCAGCGCTTTCTAAATTTCTGTGTCTGATGCAAGGTGGAAAAACAACTCAAATGTCAAAGGGAAGAGCCCATGGGGCACTGAGCTGCTGTGCAGGTGGCAGGCTCTTCCTCTGAGCACCAGGGTGACCTGCAGGCCATCCTGGGCTGTGGAGGAGCAGCTGCAATGCCTGTACAGGCTCAGCAAGGCTGGGGGAGAAGGGCTGGGGCATGCTTGGTCCTGCATGGGAGTTGCTGTCTCTGCTACCTAGCCCTGTCCCTGGAGGGAGAGTGAGCAAGTGAGAGAAGCTGCTGAATCCTTAGGGGAAGAAGCAGCTACTGTAACTTTTTTTTTTTAAGTTAAAGACAAAAGAAGCCTTGGAGAAAAAAAAAAGAAAAAAAAGAAAATTACTTTATTTTTCTAAGTGTTAAACTCAGTATTTATGTAATTCTTTAAGGAATAAAAGTTTGGCTCCTGTACAGTTTTAATGGGGTTTGTAGCAGGGGGACGGG
>VZRX01023059.1:574-68738 GCA_013398075.1 Notiomystis cincta | reverse complement strand
AACCCTTTTATCTTTGCATTTGTAAAAATTGAAACACTCTTCTCTTAGCATCGGGCAGATTCCTTTTGTGTGATATATGTAAAAAAAAAAAAAAAAAAATTGCAGGCACTGGTTTAGGGTCTCACTTGAACTCTGAACTTGGTTCTTCTTAAATCTACAATTATACATATAGTCAAACCTAAAAATTTTCAATGAGTAAAATGGGAGAGTTCTACAGTAAAGTACAAATTTCAGGCATCAAACCTGCCTCCCAAACTGTACATACGAATCCCCCTGTTCCCAGCCCTGTTTAGAGCATCTGGCTGGGAGCTCCAATAAGGAGGGGTCCATGTAAAGTGCTTGCTGGACTGCTGTGCCCTCACACTGCCTGTCACTGAACTACACAACCCAAAATAAATACCTGCTGTATGGCTAAATGCCTCAGCCAGCTTTCAAAGCTTGGAAAGATGCAACAGCATCAGGAAGGTGGGTAAGTCAGGCTCAAGTTTGAGTCAAACAGAGGCAGACATGTACTGGATAACTGGAAAGCCACTAAAAACAGCATTGTGATCACTGCAGGAGAATTTTTAACAGAATTGACCCCCACCTACCAGAGACCTTGTCTTACAGACCCCAGAAGAAAACACAGCCCCCGCTCTCAGAAAAGCCTTGCAACAATGAGATCAGGCACTTGGCAGCTGTAGGCAGTTGTGCATGAGAAACTGAACAAAGAAACCCAAAAGCCATTTTAATAGTTACACAGGATGTTCTCTGTCTTTAGGTTACAAGCTTTCAAAAAAGCTGGCAGAGGACATTCCAGATAGATCAGAAACGCATTCATTCATGTACAAAACAATTTGTGTTGTGTTCCATCCTCATAGAAAAACCCCTAAGTTATCTATAATGAACTGAATGTAACAGAAATGACATCACTTCTGTGGTAAAGAGAGCAGAGTCAACATGGAAAGTTTAATGTATAAATAGCAAAACATTCAAGTATCTAAAGTGCAGATACCAGGAGGGTGGTTGACGTAATACTACAGGATTCTGTGCTTAATCTTTTGTTATTCTCTTTTCATGTAAGATTTCTTAATCTCCTTCTGGCTTTGCTCTGCTCATTTGTAATAAAGACTCCATCATTTACCCCTCTTCATGATAAAGTCTCACAGTCAAGCAGCACTTTGCAGTTAAAGCCTCCCACTGCCTATTTATGAAGTACAAGATGGGGTTTAAAGTAAACGGAAAGTTTTATCTGAATATGTTAATCTAAATTACAGGGCACACATTCCCCCAAAATGGATATGTGTTCCCGAATTCTGATGTCTGCTAAAAACAGCAGTGCTCCTCCATTAGAGCTCATCTCTCTCTGAGCAGTGCTGTACTGAGTTGTTTCACCACCTGCTATTAAAATGCTATGATACATCCAAAGAGAGAAACAAGTTTTAAAAAAATACTATTACTGAAATTCTTGAATGCAGGTTAAACAAGGTGGTAGTGACTGTGAGAAACACTGGTGGTACTGGGAGGATTTTCTGTTGCTGAGTGGAAGTATTTGCTGACAAAGACATGCAGCTGCTTGAAATCAGATGTTAGAAGCAAATACACAACGGCCAAAAGAATCAACTGCATTTCAAATCATACAATTCAGCTTTAGCCAAGCAAGACAGCACAGAACAGGATTAAAAGAGAATTAGAACATTAAGAGCAATATTTTCTATCATATCCCTCCTGAAAGATTTCACTACACCTGTCTGAAGTCCTCCTACTTGAATCTCTCTCTAAACCAGCCAGATTTACAGAGATGAGCAGCAGACTGAGCACAAGCTGTAAGTGACAGACACCAAACAAGTCAGGATGTTTACAGGGAGTGAACAGAGTTAGCTAGGAATCAATACAACACTGTTGCCACTCTAGGGGCTGCACTGTCTAAGTCAAGCTGCTCTGATGTGCACACATTCAGACAAATGTAATTAAGAGCACAGGTATGGTACAATACATGACAGAGGTAGACTGGCATGTGCTAAGAGTGCATATTCCTACCCTGACTGGGAGGAGTTTTTAAACACTCACGGGCAGCACATCATCCCTGTGCTAACAGAAAAACCATTAAAATGAAGTCTGGAGATGACTAATACTGCCAACAACACTGCCTTTGAAACACGGATGAGATTCCTCCTCACATCTTCAGTTCTGGGGAATGCATGTCTTGAGCTGTATCCAAAAAACATGAATTCCCATAATAAGGTATAGGTTTGATTTGTACTGCAAGAGTAATTCTGAAGTTTTCCCTCTTATTTCCAAGAAAGAATTTTTCAGCTCACAGACTGCAGAGCTACTTGCTGCTCATCTGTGTCAAATTGATCTGGTCATATGGTGGCAGATTTCCTGGGTCTTTATAGATGTTGAGGAAGAGTTCATTGCTATCAGGCCTGTCCAACACATCCTGTAGAATTCATATCAAATGACACCTGCTACTTCCATAATTCTCTTTAAAGTAGCTGCTGTCTGAATCCTACTCAGAAAATAGGATCACACATGACTTGCTAAGATGTAGTGCAAGAAAAGTTTGGGATATATTGCTCTAAGGTCTGTAGATAAAAAATCAACATTGTCATTCAAGTGATATAAATAAAAAGCAATTAACAGACATTTAACACATTACAGGCATAAGAATGTATGTCTCTCCAGGCACTAGAAAAGGCAGTCTGAATTTCAGTGACATGCAGTTAAAACTGGCTTGTCATTTTCAATATGACTCACAAGATCAGTAAGGCAGTCAAACCAAAGCACCCATGATTTTAGATTATTTTTGCTAAGAAGGACAGACAGGTAAATTACATTCTTCAGGGTCTAATATAACCTGTTGAAAGAAAGGCTGCTGGCAGGGTGGTAGAGGTATGCATGTTTTTGGTCATTTGGAATGCAGGAAGAAGCCAATTTGCATATTTTTTTAAAAGATAAAAACATCAATGACAATATGTGAATAAAAAACTAACAGCAGTATAAAATTAAAATATGAGCTTTTCCAATTTTTAAAAAAATCCTGACAATTCAATTCAACAAGATATGAACTCCCCCACCACAGACTTCCTAGCTGCAAATATGTAGAAGAATCAACCAATTTCTTCAAAATATACCATTGCAGAGATGCCTGATCAATAAGAAAGTGGCTTTTCAAGACACTCTGGTTCTTGCAATTACTAAATTAAACAGAACCCCCAGATCCTTCAATAACGAAACTAAGGCCACTAAAATAAAGGTTTTTTTTCATTTCCATAAAAATAATATCATAGCATATCACAAGTGACTGTTGATACGTCTTGCTGCTGCACTGTTTCTCTTACGGGACTCCTTCTCTCACTTATGAACACATGTAAACATATTAAATAAGAAAATGGGATACAGTATGCAGAAAAATGCTTGAGAAAGCCTGGAGGTGAACAGGCAGGCACTTATTTTCAAGCTACATTTTTAAAACAGTTCTGAAATCTCTTTACAAAAAATATGCCTTCTGGATAATTAAAGACACCTGATCCATATCAGCTTTTTCTTACCTCTGTGCTAGTTCTTCTAACTTCTTTTACTTGGAAGAGCACTCAAATTTCCCAACACAGATGCTGACCTTGTCTATGGAACTGGAGCCTACTGATACCAAAGCTGTTCTAAAATTACCCTTCAGGTGTCTTTATAGGGGTGTACAGGTTGAAATGCACTGCTATCAGCATGCGCTTCAACCTCATTGAACTCACTCAAGATTAAGTAATTTTTTTCCAGCCCAGAGTTTGGGATTATTTGATCTCCAGGGTCCAGGGTTATCACATAACAAAAGCCACATTTTTATTTGGAGGTTCACATTAGTAGGAGAGTTACTGACAGATGTGGAAGATGCAGAAAAACTGCAAACAGAGAAAAAGACATTAAAGGGAGGAGACCATTTTAGCCAGCACTGATTGTTCAACAGTCAGGACTCTGAGACCTGGGAGACAGCTTTACAGCTACATTACCACGCTTTGCTGCTGGGAGCATGTTGTAAATCAATACCAAGTGGGATTTCGGATCAGTCTGAGCATTTCCCTTTTTTTCTTCATGGCAGGAAGGATAAATCCCTCAGAGCATCAAAAGCAGACAAAAATTGCATAGCATGGCAGCAAGCAGGCACAGAGATAGACTCTGTTAGTTGCCCCAAAATCAAGGGCATCGAAACCACAGCCTTCATTTGAGGTATATTTTGAAAAATTGTGTTAGTTTAATGTTTTCTTTACATTTACTTAACTTTCATCAGTTGAGTAGATAAAAATTGCAGAAAACAGGGTTTTTCTCCCTCATTAATCCCCAAAGTCTGGTTTTAAAAGGTGGTCAGCTTTCTCACAGACTAACCATGTGAAAGATTAAAAGCAAGCAAAGTGCTGTCACTTATATTTGGGGATATCTTCAACCTCAATCTTGTTCTTTACTTCTCCTCCAATGTTTCTGAATAAGAAGATGCTTCTGAAAGTCAGACTAATATTTAAGACTTGTAAAAGAAGAGAAAGAGGAATTCGAAGCTGAACTAGAGCACATCTAAAGTTTTTGTCAATCTGTAGTATGAATGGGAAATGAGAAGTTAGAGGCAGGGATAGAAAATGAAGGTATGTAAATATCAATTACAAAAAAATAAGAAAGTGTTTCTTATGTTTCTACAGTCACTATACAGTTTTGTGATGAATCACTGGTCAAACAAATTAGGAACTGAATTTCCAGACACAACCAAGAACACCTATAAGGCTTCACCATTTCAGTGTCTTATGCTGGTCACACTTTGGAACACTCTCCACTATGAACCTCTCAGTTGGACTAAAGAGAAAATGGAAGCTTGGTACAAAATGAACTAAATGGCATAGGTATCCCAACCATTTTGCTTAAAATATAAATTGCAAAGGAGGCTGTTGAAAAGCAAGGTAGAATAAAGCCCTAAATCAACCATTATATACTTCATTAATTGTATAAAAGTGCAAGGTTAAAGTAGTTTGGGTTAAGCATTCAGTTCACTATAGGCCACACAAATGCTTAGCTTGGCCATCAATGGCCTGGTTTTGTCATTGAGTTACTAATATTAGTTTAGACCACAGAAAGAACAAAAACCGAATGAAAAAATGTATGCAATCCACTTCAAAAATGGTTAGTTTTCTGTGACCAGCACGAAATATTACCTCAATATCATCAGCTATACAATATATACATAAACCCCTTGTGTCTTAATCTTTGTTTTAACAACTTAGAATAAAGCTGTACTAAGTGCTATTTCCCTGGTGTGCCAGCTCTTTGCTCTGGCCGACTGGCCTCGTAGCACAGAGAAGTCCTTTAATAGCAATGGTACTTGGATTGATCCGTAGTTTTGACACTTCAGCCAGAGCAACTGTTGAAACGCTTTATTCAGCCAGGCCAGGTGATTGCGTGCGGCTGCCCGGGGCTCAGTCAAAGCTTCTTGGGTGGCTCCACAAGAAGAACAGGCCATATTCCGAAAACAAACTGTCAAAAGAAAAATAGGAATAGGGGAAAGATTCCTTGGAATATTATGTTTCTTGGAACAGACACTAAACACTATTAAACATAATCTAATGACAGGGAGAAAGGGGAATAGCTTTAAAATGAAAGACAGTAAGTTTAGGTAAGATATTAAGAAGAAATTCTTTACTTTGAGGGTGTTGAGGCACTGGCCCAGGTTGCCCAGAGAAGTTGGGGATGTTCCACCCCTGGAAATGTTCCAGGCCAGGTTGCAGTAACCTGGGGGGCTTTGAGCAGTCTGGTCTAGCGGAAGGTGTCCCTTCCCTTGCTAGGGGGGCTGAAACTAGATAATCATTGAGGTCCCTCCAACTCAAACCATTCTGGGATTCTACAAAAATTTCAACTGCATTTCGTGTGATGTAAGCAGAAGTCAAAGAACATAGACTAACAGGCATCATTACTGAGCCCCACCACAAGCTCAAAGCACAAAATATCCAAATCTATACTAATAAACAGAAAATATTGCTTGCTTACCTTCACCTTTGGCCTGTGTTTCAGGAAAAGTGTCCTTGTATATAAACTGAGGAGAAGGAAAAAAGAATGCTTAAAATTTCAAGTATAAGACAGAATATAAAATAACAATGTCCTGATTCCAGTTTTATTTTCCAACTAGAAAAGATTGTTTCTGTGATTGCAGAGCTACCTATTCTGCCTAGATTTAGTTGAAATAGGAGACGTTAACTTCCAGTAAATCCCCCTGTAGCAGACTAATCAGCAAAATAAATTACCCTATCACCTATGTGGGGAGAAAGAAAGAAACCCTAGGAGGTTAAAAAAAAAATACACAGGGATTGGAGCCTGTCATTTTAGAAGGATGGAATTAAATCAGTGTACTACAAAATATATCAGATGTTAAATGGGGGGAAAAAACCAGCATAGCTTGATTCTATATCTGTTATTTTGTTCTTAGACACTTTCTCCTCTCAGTATATCTTTTCCTGTGAATGATCTCATGATTTTTAAGTGGTGATGCCACTTTGTGGCATGTTGGAAAAACCTTGCCTATGCTGATTCCTGTCAGGAATTTTCTCTAAAATATTACCTCAAGCTCTTTAGGGTAGTAGACAATCTGTAAGCCAAAATGGAGCAACTGTTTTCCATATACTTTGACATATTTAATAATGTATGTTATGTATATATACACCTACATATGTGTAGGTACATATGTGTGCATATATATACACATAAATGTAACTCTAAGCTATCAGATCATTTAATGGAAATGTACTTATTTTCCTTGCATTTTCATTTTATTGGGTATTGCAACATCTGACAAAAAAGGTGAATACCATGTTCGTTGTTGAAAAATTGATATGTAATCAAGTTTCCTGGACTATATAGGATGTATATGTAAAACAGACATTCTCTTAGTTATGGTTAAGTGGTAGAATATTATTTCATTGGACGACGAACAAACTGCAGAATTTCTTCACAGATTTCAGCTCACATTCTATTCTTGCCCCTGGTTCCACTAGATGGTGGTACAGAGCAAAAATGAGACAAAAACCTGCTGGCTCCAGACTTGCTAACTTATGTTCTTGTTTAAGTCTCTTCCTCAAACTAATACCCTGCCCTTTTGGGAACAGGTCCACTACAACTACTTCGGCCATCACCCTTCTGCACTACAGCAGGATGCCTGCTGGTTTTCAGGAGCGACAGCGCCTATCCAAAGATTAGTTCAGCTCATAAATTTAAACATGTTTAAGTACTTCAGGACTGCTGCTCAAGAACAGACAGGTATTAATGGCTTATGTTCTGAAATTAATACCTTGTCAAATAGTTTTGGTTTAACTGCCACAGGGTTCCCATTTCTGGATTAAAGTTTCTTGAAGAACCATGACTATTTAAAGACTATTTTGAAGAATATAAATTAGTTTTAGAGTTTTTAGATGAGTTGCTAAGAGGAGAGAAAACCTCACACCAGCTTAGAAGTAATTTTCCTGCTCTTCTACATCTGAACCTGGGAAAACTCTTAAAATCTCTTTTTGAACATCCAGTTTATAAAACATTTCCTACCTTAGCAGGATATGAAGATAAGAACCCAGGCCTGTGAGAATATGCCACCATGCATGAAACTGGGTCACAGCTCCCACCACAGGAGGCATCTTCTCTCGTAGTGCTCTGAAAGAAAGAAATGCCATGCAGTGGGATATTTTTTCCCAGCGAATCAATCTCAAATCACAAAGTTGGATTGTCAGATCACACATTATTGTTTCCATATCTCAGGCATGTGCTTGACTGGTAAAGCTTCAAGGAGTCAGGCTTTCAGCAGGTGAGGAGCAGCAGTTATACTTTATACTGCAAATACTGAGAGATATCAGCAAACTGACTTTCTTATACATTTAAAGAAAACAGAGCTTTCTTCATATGATGAGTGATCAATTACTTCTGGACCTAAATTTCAGGGAATATACTTATGGCATCCCACAGTCCCAGAAGAATTCTACTGTTCTCCTCTCCAAACCCCTGTGATCTACTGTCCATAGGATGAAATGCTGAGTTTAAGGTCCAAGAGAGGAAATGAGACTTATCAGACATCATCCCTTTATATCTGGCAATCACACCACCTATTCTGCAGGTCCACGGAAGCTTAACATGCCTTTCTCTGTTGACAACTCTAAAACAGGGACAAAATGGGTGTTTAGTGAGGAAGCAATTAAAGTAGAGGGTCTGAAATACTCCACCAATATGCTTTGTTATTTCATAGTTATGGGGTGTGAGTTACTTGGGAAGCGGCTAAGGGATGGAGATAGACATAAAAAGAAGGAACTACATTGCTCTTATTTCTCCTGCTCACTAGGCACCTGCAGATAATGCCTATTTAGGTTGATGGTGGAGCAAATGTTTCCATCTGCTGGTCTTTTTACTTTCACTTTCATTTCCCTTGTCCAAGCTAAAAATGGAAAACAACAATTACATGTGTTAAGGAAGAAAAATGTGCAGCTTCTGGAATACATCCTTACAGCTTGATATTACAGTGCTTGGTCCAAAGCTGCTCAGCCCCAAATATAAGCACAGAGCTTCAACTGAGTCAGCCCAGCAATGACACAGTGGAACACAGACTGTCAGCCCAGCACAACCTCTGAGCCTTGGGATGGCAGGAAATTTCAAAGCTCAAATTCAAAAGTGTGTGGTTCCAACCAGAGAAAGTGAGTGCTACAGATTTTTTATTTCCTTTTACTTTTTTTTTAAATAAGCTGCAGATTTAATGAAATATGGAACAAAACCCCCTGAATCAAAACTCAGTTTTGAACTTTAAAACCAAAGAGAGCAGGTAGGTGGATGATTCACAAGTTAGACCTTCAGAAAATAAACAATTTCAAGGTATTGAAATGTTTTTTCTCTAAAGGTTCAAATTATAATACCACCTGGAGAAATCAAAGCCTCTGCAGATGTCTGATTAAAGCTAGTAAACAAGCATATTTATTTTCTTTCCAGCACCATAACCAAACAAGTATTACAGGAAAGACACTAACATTTTTGCCCTTTATGAAATGAGGATGGAAAAAAGTACCTTGGTCATTTCTAGGCCTAAGAACCAGTTCAAAAACCCCATGAACCCACAGCAGCTTAGCAGGTTTGGTGAACTGGGAGTTACAATCTCACCAGTGATGTGAGGCAGCTGCAAAAATCAACCCTGATGCCAATATTTGCAAAGCAACTGTAAACCTGACCACTTGTGCTGCCAAAAAACTGCTCTATCCCATCTGTATCAAGCACTTCTAGGGATGAGGATCATGCATTATATTAATTTAAAAAAAAGGGTTCAAGAATACTCTGTTGGAATTAACTTTCAGTTAGCCTAACATAGTGCAGGGACTACAGAGCCAGAAGAGATGGAAAACATTAGATTTCTTTACAGCACACTGTTATTTGGCTCTGACAAAGCAACCTACTAGGACAATTCTGTACAACACAGACTCTGTGGTGTAACAGCGTTTCAAATTGCCAAAAATGTATTTTTCTGGATGCTGGAATTAACTTTTCCATCTCCTCCAGCTTGTTGAGCAACACATGAATTGCAACTAGGTGTTGTTATTGGTAACATAGATACTGTAATAGGTATTTCTTTAACAGTAGTAGTAGTAGCAGTAGTTCTGCATGTCTTCTTTAGCATGCAGAACTACTGCTTTTGATATTTTCCTGGCAAATGACAAGAGCAGAAACCCCAAAAAACCAAACCAGCAGGATAAATACACACTCAGATGAAATCAAGTGTGAATAGCAGGCTTTAGTCAGCCACAGATCCTCAAAATTACTTCAGTGACATTATTTCTTCTAATTTAATTTGAAGTTAAAGAGAAATAAGAAAAATATATCTATAAATGGTTAAAGAAATGTTAAAACCCTTGTTGAGTGCTCTAGTCATGAGCAATCTGGAGAAAACCTCATGGATGTTTTGTCGGCAGCATACCATACATACAGTGAGATGGACCTTAATATGCACCATAGAAATTATCCAATCTTTACACTAAAAGGCTATTAAGAGCTATCCAGGCAAGTGAAAAAACTCACCTCAATTTATCACAGAAAATGTTGTCCACATTCCAGAGAAAAAACCCCATCAAAAATACAGTTAAAGATGTATAGCCTAGACCTCTAAGCCATGGGTATACCCTAGAGGGAGAGAAATAACACAAAGTTTAGCTCAGAATGCTTTAAGATACAGAAATAAACTAATATATACTACACTAAATATGTGTAACATACAGAAATGATGTTATATGTAAATAAGATACTTCATCAATTTGGTTTTTCCCCCAAAAGAAAAAAAAAAACCTTCAAAATTAATCTGTTTAAATATTGTATTTTACTTCCCTCTTCTGATCTCACATTCTCTGAGACTGTTTTTACCTCTATAATTCTAATTGTTTTCATAAATACTGCACTCTCCAAGCAAACTCCAAAACTCTGAAAAAGTAAAGTTGGCTAAAAGGTACTAATTCTTCAGTCCCATGCATATTCTTTCATAAAAAAAAAAAAGGAAAAAAAAAAAAGAAAAAAAAAGCCTGTCACCAGCTAGGACTCTCCCAAAAGAAGAGGGTCTTTGCCAAGAGATGATATCCATATACTAGGAATTTGTATAAACGTGGTCTTTCAAAATTATTCTTTTGTGAATGTAGACCACCATGACCAACAACTAACCAAATGAATGGTATTAAACCCCAGTAATTTTATGTTGATTTTTGAGTTGAATGCTACTGGGAACAGAAAAATGTCAGTTTAATTTTGGGAGAAAAAAAACCCTCTTTAATATATGGAAAACGCACTGAAGAATCAGATGCAAGAAAGTGCATCATTCATAAATTTACTTTCCCTATCTACATTCAGGTTGGAACATGGAATTGCAAACTTCCTACGTGGAAGGCTCCATTTCCACAAATAAGAGAAGTCCAAAAGCAAACCCAAAATCCAACCCTGAAATGCTGCCATGAAATACTGTACAAGTTATTTTTAATCATTATGAATGCACAATTGAGATTCTGGGTTAAAACACATTCCTGAGCTGCTGCTTCCTCCACTGTGTGTGTTACAGCACATTTCAGAGCTGTGAGCACTGCAAAGCAAAATGTGCAAAACATAACAGATAGAGCTTCCTCCACAGGGCAAGCTAACCAGAGACAAGCTGTACATATCCCTAAACTGACTGCCAACAAACTAACAAAATCATTATTTAGTCTAATGAATGTGTGGAGCACCATGCAATACATGACAAGGACTACACTGTAATATTCCCCCCTCAGTGCTCCAGAGACATAAGCAAGACCATGACATGACAGAGCACTAAATGGCATATTAAATATGCTAGTAATTAGGTAATTATAGCTAGAATTGTTGAGGAATAAACAGTGGTGTTTTGTGAAGGAATCAACTGGCATCACTTATTAACAGGGAATATGCTTTGTGAACAGAGAATAACATTTGCCCAGTTGTCATCTTGGGAAGGAAGCAGACCTAAGAAAGACATGAAAAGTGTGGGGGGAACAGGCAGGAAGAGGAACAACTGGGGAGGACAGGAGGACGTAGTAGCCTGGAAGGAATAACATGCTGTTCTTTGGGATTTTCACTCTAATCTCAGAGTGACTTCAAGCCTCGCACTAAGAAATATGAGTGATAGGAAGTGAAGTAAGAAAAAGCAAGCAGAAATCAGGGTCAGTATGTAAGCTGGACAAGACTTGGACTAATGGAAATACAGGAATATGTTCTAGCAGTGCAGAGAAAGTAAACCCAAAATGTGCTTGGGGATGAATTTTAGAGAAAAGAAAGGGTACCTTCAGGTTGGCACAGCTTCTCTAGCAGAACTAATTTAAAATTAGTAGTAGTTTAGTGAAAATTTAAAAGTAGTTTAAACCTACTTCTCTTCCCATCCCAACTTTCTATCTAGTTTGCATAATAACACCAAAGGGGGAAATAAGTCTTTCTAGGGCCCTGTTGCAATGAAGTGATCAAGCAAATTAAGAATGTACACTCCAAGCCCCTAAAACTGAAGCGAAAAGTAGGTGGAAGGTCAGAAACAGACTTTACTGGAGCAAAACAATGAATGATACTTTGGGAGGGAAGGTGGTAATATTATTGATAAAGACAGAAATGCTTCATAAATAATGAGAATGCATAACTGTGTGGAATTTGCATAACCAGAAAAATAGCAGGCCCAAGAGTTTGTCTACACTGACAAAGAAATTTAATCTAAGTGACTAGAACTGTGCTAAATCCTTGAATAAGAACAAAATCAAAATTATTTGAATTTGATTCAATTTAGTTCCCCTTGGAGGTGAATTAATGTAGTATCACTTAAGATCTCTAGGCGAAGATTAAAATTTCCAGTTCATGGGTTTGAAAAGTGCCTTTAAATTGAAGATTGTTTCTAAAGCTGCAACACACTATCAGTTTTAAGTTCTCCTTGCTTAATAAAAAGTCAGTGAACATTTGCACTTAGTCTGTGGGAATTTCTTGGGGAAAGCCAAACCACATGAACTGAAATGGCAATTGGAAGGTGATTCAATGAATGTACTTGATCCTTGTGGGTCTTGTCCAACTCAGAATATTTGAGGATTCTATGATACTTCAAATTCACACCTTTTGTTAAATTCTTCCTTGTGTTCCTGAACAGACACATGGGAAACTTGAAACGAAGTTTAATAAAAAGCACATTTAAAATTATGAGAGAAGAAATAAGTAATTTCCAGAAGCAATCCTCAAGAGCATGAGAACACCAAATACTCACAGAGGATAGACAGAAGTGGGCAACCAACTCAGCTCCTGAGAGCTAAAGGTATGTGTTTAGTCCAATACTGATTAAATTCCATTTTCCTCCCTTTTACCTACCAAGTCTTTGCTCTGATGATTCTAATGCTTCTTAATGTCTCCTAATGCTTTTAATACCTTTTGTTTGTTACAGTTTTAACTTCAATTTCCATAACATTATGCCTAAATTTATCCAATTAAAACTGTAAGAAAAACTATCATGTGTTATTATTTTTTACATTTGAATTTCAAATAGTTGAGCAGGGAAGAGGAAAGGAAATTACTAAGTGATGGCTGCACTCAGCAGTCTTACCACTCTCCAGGTATCATCATTAGAGTTTGGACAATAGCAACAGATTTCACACTACCCAGCAATATGAAGATAAACTCCATTTCTGTTTAAATCCCAGTCTAATAGCTGAAGCCACCAGCAGAACACCTGGCAGTAAACACCAATCATAAGTGTAGAAATCTCAGTTTAGTTTAATGCCATCCCAGTGGCTTCAAAGAAGTGCAAAATAGGAGCCATCCCCTTTTTCCCTTTCAACCCAGAGGAGCCCAGGAGCTGACATTATGTACCTAGTTAAAGAAATTCTCCCATTGCCAATTTCTCATGTTAAGCCCACCAAAATAAAGCTGTAAATGTCATGCTGTAGCTTATAATGCTGAATTAAATGATTACTTACCATAATACTATATAAACAGATCTTAGAACTATGATGGAAACTAGTGTTCCATACATGATCTGAAAATAAAAAAAGAGAAAAAGTTCAGCAGTTGGGTTCAAGAGACCTTATAAAATACTACAGGAGTAAAAAATTTTTGAAGCCTCTGTTGTTTTTTTATTATTATTTTTAAGCCTCAGGAAAACAGCATTCCTTCTAACTTCATCTCCGGAAAGCCTCCTGTTATAGTTTCAAATAAAAGTATGATTTTAAACCATGTCCTTTTTACAATTACAGGAGAAGTCAGTTGTGTAATACCAATGTTTCACCGTTCTGAAAAGCAAACACTAGATGGCAGTCAGAAAGCATCCTGAAATCAAAAACGGTAACTAACTGCTATATCTCTTCTCTCTCTGTGCATTTTAGCCCAGGATTGTACAAGCATCAGCTAAAACTGTTTTTGAAAGCTGTACTTCTTTCATTGATATTTGATTAATATGTTTTCCTGAAAGCAAACACCTGAATAGACTATGTGCTATTCCCACACTGAGCATCAGCATGGGGAAAAACTTTCCAGGAAGCATTTCAAACAACTATTACAGATTGTTTGGATTCAATCTAATTATATAGTGGGAAGGCTGCACACTGTGAAAAGATGCATAAGCAAAATCTGATTCACTGTAGGCTTGATGAATTAGAATGCAATCACCTGACTTTTTATATAAGTCAAAGTAATCATTTATTTTTTGCCTCATGACCTTTAAATCACTCTCCTTTTTTTTACTCACAAACTTAAAATCCATGTAACACCACCTCCAAGATGTACAGATTAAAGAAGAGTAAAAACCGTGGCCAGTCATGTCTGAGAAGTGATGCAGAAGCCACTGCAGCAGGGAGGATTTTTAGACACTGGTGACATTCAATTACTTTCTATATTTTTTATTCTGAACACTGGTTTCTTCCTTCCAAAAGGCAGTTTGTTCCAAGCAGCTGTGCCTTGCTCTTTATGCCTCTCTCCAGTGGCCCACGAGCCTCTCAGTATTTTTTTCTTCCTTGTTCACTGATTTAACTTTCTCATCTTGCTTCTAGTTAGATACTATTGAATTCTGCCTTTGCTTTACATGAAACAGAAAAACTATAAACTTTCGCTGTCTATTTTTAGAAGCCACTAAACCTCACAGAAAGAAGTGTGCTCACAAACCAATGTCCTTACCATGTTCTACTGACCTCCTCAGATCCCTCCTTTTCGACTGTCTTTGAGACAGGGACTGCCTCTCACTCTGCTCTAACTGGAGCATTCAGGTCCTACCATCCTGTAAGCATGTCTAGTCATCTCACGTAAGATAGGTTACTGTAATAATGCAAAGTGAAACCTGCCTTCCAAAAGTCCATAAAGGCAAACTTGCAAACTCCTTTTAGCTTTAAGGATGTGATTAGGTATTATCAGTGCACCTATACAGAACAAGACAGACTACAGAGCCCTTATGTTTGACAACAGGTAAAGTAAGCTCCAATACTGACTATTCAAAGTCAGCCAGCACAGCAGCTCTTTATTCGCATTCAGAACAAGATTAAAGAACTTCAGTAAATAAACTACTACTACTACTGTGTGTTCTGCTCTGTAGAGCTGAACAAAGCAAAACTATTTGAAAGGCTAATTGGTTCTGGCTTGTAATTTATACAAAGCTGTTAGTTAATTTCAGTTCCCTTGTTGGGGTATAGCACAAACTAGGAAAAAAAGAAAAGCAACAAAACCTGCTAGACACAGCCTGAGTATTGAGTGCTTATGAGTTCCAAGCTAAGGGTAGGAAGGGGAGTGCTCAGGTGTGCTAGGTGCTGCATGCTGGTACAATTCTTCATTGCTGACATTTTGCCTTAATAGATCCCACCACATAAATACATTAACAGTCTCATTTAAAATAGCCCGTTCCATTCTTTCTAATCAAATTCAGCAATTTATTCTACGAGAGGGATGGTACAGAGGAAGATACTCATAGAAAGACTCCTCCAGAATCCAAATTACAGTTTGATTTGCTGATCTCTCATTGCTGATCACCTCCTTCTTAAAATTTCCATTGCTAAAATACTCCTTTGCAGCAGAGGTATGGGAAAAACCTATCCATTAAGAACAATTTCTGTCATACACATCGGGCGTTGTGACCACCGTTATGCTTGTACCCAAATTGCTTTTGGAATCTTTGTACAAGGAGTTCAGTAGTGTCAGACTATGCCTAGAGAAACAGATCTTACAGGCAGCCCAAAGACCAGGTAAAATGCTACCTTTTTCAGCAGTTGCTAAAAGCAGGAAAGAGCAAAACCTAATAAAAGCTTTCTTTGCAGAGTGTCCAGCTTGGTATTTCTGACTGAGTTAATGGCTTGCAGAAGAGGACAGTCTTAATGGAGAGAGGAAGGAGAAAAAAAAGAAAAAAATAGAACCTTGCAGTAACTGAAGAAAAATATGCCCATAGTTGACACTTCAATTTCTTGCCTTTTCCGCTTCCCCACCCAAACAGGTTGTTAGCAGTTAAAACACATTTGTGTTTAAAAGCCTGTGAAAGACTTGGAACAACAAACTGTTCTGCTCTGCATGCTCCAATCTTCTGCTGAAGGTGAGCACCCAGGAGGTGTTGCTGTGATATACAGAGACTGTAGCTGCACGTCTCCCCTCAACTCTTTCTTACTAGAGGGCTCCGCACCAAATTGCACAACTTAGTTCAGATGTCAGGCAGCAGTGCTTACTTTTTCTCCTTTACCATCCAGGGCTTTACTATTTTCATCGTGGTAAAACTTTGTCAGGTATCATGCATCCACCCAAAAAAGGACAAAGTACGGTATTATATAAAAAAAAGAAAAATCTGTCTTATTCAAGTTATCTCAAATTTTTCCATTCCTTTAGCTCCCTTTGTCCTTCTTTTCTTTAATGAACACATCATTTAAGTGACAGATGAGAACCCAAGCAAGTTTTCTGCAATTTTGTCTCACACTGCCATTGAATTATAAGCCAAAGAACATCCTTGTATTGCAACTCAAGCAAAAGGAAAGATCAGAATCTCAATCTTCTGATACCACTAGACAGTTCCCTCCTTGCTGTTTCAGACACAAATAATCCTGTGCGTATTTCAGCTTTGAAGGTATCTTTGAAATTGAGGGAAAAACCCAAAGTCTGATGAATACACAGTGGATTACCTCCTAAGAAAGCCAAACATGAAGAACTTTCTAATCAACAAATGGGAAGTAAGCATTCAGGGCTCAATGTCTGGCAGCATTTTTAATGTGGAGGCAATTATGCAAGTCATACACAGATTCACTTATGTAAGTCAGAAGAAAGGTTAGTACTCCACATTGAGAGGGAGTGTGGAGTAAAAACTGGTTCTACATCTACCCTTCTAGTAAAGAAAGCAGAAGTTACCTGCTATTTACACTTCTCTGTTTCCTCTGCTCCTGGCCTTCTACCCATCTTTGGTTAATAAAGTCAATTTATCAGCCTCAAATATTAGTATACATGTTGGAAACATCACTCAGAGATTTTAGCAACCAGCTTATCTAATACCCCAACCAGCTATCAAAAGGTAGTTACCTTAAGCACTTGAATGTGGAAACTGTATTTGCAATTTGCAACAAAGAAAACAGTGTACAGTTTTTTGGATTTCTGGAGAAGAAATCTGAGCTGAGAGAATAAGGAAGGACAATCCCCAAGATGACACTGAAACACCAAGTAACTCAGCACAGTTACAGCTGTGTAGTACCACGGGCTGCCTTGACAGCTCCCAAATGAACTAATTCAGATTCACTGGGTTTGGTCCTGTTTAGATGCATGCACACGATGGCACACAAGCCACTGCTGCTGTACAGCTTCTGGGACACTGTCTGCCACAGAAAGCCAAGCTTCCCCTTCAATGACTTCTAGAGCTGAACCTTTGGAGAGTCGGAATATCCTTCCTCATTCCCTAAGCCAGTGTACAGGCAGAAGCACCACCAGAACGAAAGCTGTACTCACTTGGGAAGACATCCTCAAATGAGCAGTGTAAGAGTGAAATGTCACTCAAGTTAGTTTTATACACGCTCATCAGCAAGACAGCAACAGAACAGAAAAAGCTCCGTGCTGAAGACATGGCTGAAAAGGTAATTTTGAACAGA
Organism: Notiomystis cincta; assembly: GCA_013398075.1. Lineage (NCBI taxonomy): Eukaryota > Metazoa > Chordata > Aves > Passeriformes > Notiomystidae > Notiomystis > Notiomystis cincta. The sequence continues at coordinate 51,168 of VZRX01023059.1, read as the reverse complement.
AAACTGGGGAACCAGAAAGTACAGAAAGTAAGAACACATTCCACTAAAAGGCACAATATATTTAGCCACAAGCCTACAACTAACTGTTGCCTTAGCAGCAGGAGGGACTCTGGAGAGCTGCAAGACATTGAGTCATTCCCCAAAATGGTGAATCCTGCAAGACTGAACAGATTGTGCCTTGACATAACATATCCTTCATGGAGTTTCAGGCTCCCTTACATACTTCTATATACACATATAATCATGATTTCACTTTCTTCTTTGCACTTGTATATTTAAAACACCCATAGAGAAAAAAAAAATATTAATTTTTCTATTAAGGCAAATTAAATAACTTTTCCTGCCATGCTTACTTTCTTCCTCTTACTCAAAGTCACCTTAATACGCAAATTCAATACTTGTATTTTACTTCTATCAAAAGTTAAAAAAAAAATATCCCTGGTCATGTTGTTGTACTGTGATCAGTGAACACATCCAGGCACTCCCTCCCCTCCTTTGGTGATCTGTGAGCAGAACAAGAATATCCTGTATTTGCCTATCACTGCATCTTTTCCAATTTGAATCAGTCCTCATCCTAGTCCTCAAGGTCTTCCAGTTATCTCTTCATTTCTCAGTACTCAGTGATGCCTCTGAACTTTGTACCATCACAAATATTATCAGTACACTCCTCTTCTTCCTGCTACAGGTTGTTAAAAAGAAAACCAACGAAACAGAACAGTCCCACTACCAATTCCAAGAAAATTCAAGCTTTTCATAATCTCCTTTAGTAATTTTTCACTAGTTACTCCCTTATTCTATTTGCAGTTCTCCTACTGATCTGCTTCTCCAGCTTGCCTGGTTTCTCATGGGACACCACAACAACATTCTAGAATGCCTATTTCTTACATCACATTTCCTTATGTAGAAAAAACAACTATTTAATCTAATTTTCCATTAAACTTTTAACTATTTGTTTGCTAAAATCTGCTTCAAACTCTCACAGCAGATGACAACAGCAAATAAAACAGGTTTTTGGATCTATTTCACCATTCACATAACTTGGCCCACCAGATTAAATGAGGTTTTTGATCACTACAACTGCATTGTCAGATATGACTTGCAGCAAGCAGACAAATCAGGATGGAACATGCTGCTTTGTATGTGACAGCTTCCTCTTATTAGGAAGAAGGCTTCTTATAAGATTTGAGTCGAAAAGTTTAACTTCCAGAGTAACAACTTCTACTTCCAGAGTTGTCTGTGTATGTCTATGGATCACTCCACACTAGCAGCCATTTTCCCCCCGCCCCTTTCCTTGTATAAGCACAAATATACATGTGGTAAACAGGGATGAACAACTAATCTGATTTAAAATTAATTCTGATGAGAGTTTCAACCTGTTGAGTTCCCCAATCAAATTCACATCAGAGAATAAATTTGTGTGCCAGATGGAAAAGAGCTATTTTCTGTGACAAGGATGCTGGCTTAAAAACAATCAAGCAGCTGGAATGCAGGGTTGTTTAGCACCTTGAAAATTAGGACTAATAGTGCTATAGGCTGAGAGATTTGAACATAAACAAGACAATATCTGCCTGTAAAGATCATTAATATATTTCATTTAATTGATGAGGTGGCAAAAAATACTAGATCATTTGTCAAGCAGGAATTGTTTTTTTTCCTTCTAATGATGTGCTGCCTCCAACTGCCCAAACCATGCATCTCATCCCTCCTATGCTTGAAGCACTAAAACCCTTAAAGATCTCCCTTAATATGTGGATGCAGAAAAAGAAGTTGGTCTCTGTTGCCTCTGTTCCATGGGTAACAAACTGAAATCACCTTCGTGCCCTGCTGGCAGCTAGCAATTTATGAACCTAAATTGCAAAGACAAGTAGAAAGGAATCTGGGGAAAAATAAGGCTTGGATCCTGGTTGCTAAATATAATAGGATCCTTTTTTCCATTCTTACTGGCCTCCTTCCAGAGGAAAAAACCCACAATCCATACAGAAACAATGAACAATAAAAAGTTATCCTTGTAGTTATTCCTCTTTTTGCAAGGCTGACAATTTATTAATGATCACAGACAAACACCTAGAGGAATCAAATCATGCTTTATCTTCTGATGCTGCTTTATAACCCAGTTAGAAAGATTGTGACTTAAACTATGATTGCATCTACATATTTAATTTTACTTCAAGTCTAAGTGACCCATTCTGATTGAAAATGCTTACAGAAATGATTTTCTTTTAATGCACTCTAAAATAATGTACAAGTATTAAGAAAATAACCTTGCTTAGCTGTGTAGTCAGGGAAACATTTCCTCAGGATTTGCAACATATTTGGCAAAGACTGTGAAAAAATGAGTACAGTACTTGAACATTTGGAATTCGGCCATAACTGTGTGTTCTCCATAAAAATCAATTTGCAAAGAATTGTTGTAAAAAGTCCAGCACTTTTATGGATCCAAATATTTTCTACATGGATTCCTCATGTATAAATTATAACAGGGACTTCATATTCTGAAACTAAAAGAAACCAGATGCAGAAAATTAAAGGTCTGGGGTAACAGTTTAAAGTCTCCCTATTTCCCTCTTTCCCAAAAAGCCATAATATCTATTGTTTCAGTTTTTGTGACATGGGGCAAAATACCTATGCCAATGCATCAAAGTGGACTATAGTGAGGCTGTGCTGTATTTATTCCAATAAACGCAGCTTGGGCAAATAATTGATTAAAAAGATAGAAGTTCATTATAAATAGTAAATTTTGCCTCTGTTTTTAACAAAACTACTCTAAGTCACTTCATTCAAAACCGGCTATGACCAGCTCAGTAAAAGCACCAGAAATTGTCACTTTCATCCCAGTCAGTATCTTTCTGTTGGAAATATAAGTAGGAGAAAAAAAGAAAGGATTTCATTAATATCACAAAAAAACCCCACCCTGCAATTTTCTCTTTTATCTACAGGTAGGGTAACAATTCATGTTTCTAGGGGAGATTATCTGGAGCAGCTGAAAATTTATTCTCTTGATCAGCGCTTCACTAATCCACCAACAGGAGCCACGTATCATTTTTACAACTGCTGATGCAGCAGGCACATTTTGACAAGCAGTGGCACTACCAATTTCAGAAATTAAGGCTTTAAAGCTCTGTCCTGTGAAGAGCTCAGGGCTTTTTGCTTGGCAATTTTTTCAGCTGTTATCCCTAATAAAAAAATCATAAATGAGGGAAAATTACCCATGGCATACAGAAACGAGCATCATTTCTAATCTCCTATGAAGAGGTAAGTGATACAAGTCCTATCCCCACAGGCAGAGGATGCATATTAATGCTCTTGGGCTGCTACAAAAGGAGCCTGTACCAAATATGCTATTAAGCCTGTACACAGCAGTCTGCTACATAACCCTAGAAGGCATTCTGGGCTTAAATTCACCTTGAATTTCTACAAATGAAAACTGAGTAGTTAAAAAACACAATAAATGAATGTGTTAAAGCAAAGAGAAGAACGTGGTGCTAAGTCAATCAAGTCATCTTACAATGTAAGATCATAGTTTCAAAGCACCTGCTACTGGAAAGTAGCAGAAAAAGACTCATTTAGCTGTTCCTCTCTCACACACCTTAGGCTCACCTCATTACACTTGCCACTGATGAAAACCATGGGAAATATTAGGTCAAAAGATAAAACACAATACACATTGAAGCACTCTGTTTTTTCAGGTCACTAAGTAAGAGGATGGTGACATGACAGACAGCAACACTGCTTATAGAAAAAACAAATGGCAAATCGCACTTCCCTTCTCTCTTACAGCAGTAAAATACTGTAACGCATTCCACAAAATCATAGTTAAAAACCAAAAGTAGCAGAGCAAAATTTACCTGATGGAATACAGGCTCTTTCAAATCTAGGTAAACCTGTAAAGATTAAAAAAGAGAATTAATTTGCAACAGAATCATAATATTATTCATCTAAATATTGCCAAGGCTTCTCTCGTTAGAATCAAGCCATGAGTGCCTACCCATGCACCATTAAAGTTGATTAAACATTTGAAGTTTCCTCTGGCAAAACCTCAGGTTTTAACTGTGAAATTATTTTAAACTAAGAAGCACAAATAGAAACATTAACATCTAACATAAGGCTTCTAATTTAACAGTTGAACACATACAAAAACAATTAAGATGCTGAAGTTACCAGATGTTCTCGATATGCATTGCAAGAAGAAAATGTACTCAACTTTGATTTCCTATTATTGTTTTTGACAAAATTTAACATTTCAATTCATTTTACAAAAAGCTAGTACTTCTTCATATTCATAATACAGTTAATGTATGTTCTTGAAGACGGAAGTGCACTAGGCCTTAGGCATAACATGCCACAAATGTAAAAAATTTTAGGAGAAACAGAAAAAAAGAGGCAACTATTTTGGCAGCTGAAGGTAACTTATAATAATATTTTAATTTTTAAAGAAATGGTTATCAAATAAGAATTACATAGGAAATTCCATCTGTGGTTGACAGCCAGCACAAAAGTAAATGTATTCATAAAGGAAGAACACTCCACTGACAAAGGGAGTCAAGTTAGCTGTGACACAAAAAATTAGGAGCATTTTAACTAACAGCTAAGTTCTTTTTTTTTTTCTGCCTGTTCTAAAACACCAGTCTGCATCCTGGACTGAGTATCACAGTTCACTTTTTTGCAGTCAAACAGAATGATTCCTATTTCTATAGATTAATTAAAGTAAGAGAAGGTGAGGAACACAGCTTATCCAAGGTCTCATATCAAGTCAATGGCAACTGTTTTTCTCTGATTGCTATTCTAGCAACTGGATTATTGCTTTTCTTTCTTATTTACTCTATACAGTGGTTTAGATAGAAAGGTTTCAGGTTTCTCTGGTCAGCAACATAATTTTCCCAACAAAAGAATAATTTGTCTTTCTTGACTGGAACCGACAGAGATTTAGTATTGCCTCTGTAACATTCCTCCACTGTCAGAAAAACTGCCAACCTAAGGGCGAAAATGCCATATTAGAAAAAGTTACTTACAATGCTGACTACGACGCTGTATGTTATTAACAAGAAAAGCAGTGCATAATTGACTGTATTCTTGTACTTGAAACATTCGTACCTGGAAGAGAGGATAAAGGAAAGAGATAACATTCATCACTTACCATATAATGGATGCAATTTCCAAGGTATAATATGAAAAAATTTGCAAGAAAATTGATCCAAATTAGTCTTAGGCCCCTCAAGAAATTCTAACTCCTTCAATAAAGTTGCACTGCTTTAAGAGAAAAATTAATACTTTTACCAATAAATGGTGGGGTTTTTTTTTAAATATAAGGCAAAAAAACCCTGACACCAATAAGCTCAATCATATACTGAGAAGTAACCCACTTTAAGAAAAGAGGTTGTGAAGCAGAAGTGTTTTCAGAAGGTGCTTGCAGGGTGATAATGGATGGCAAATTAAAAATTAGTTTAAAATGTGACATAGCTGTCAAAAAACATTACTGAGCAAATGGCAGTGTAGGGAAAGGACTGTCTTACAAAACAGCGAACTCGGATCTGTTAAAATGTAGATTGTTTATGGCTTCACTACAGTTGCAGTGCAGTAAATTTGCTATATTGGGTACTGGTAGAAGTGGAAGGTAAAACCACCTGACTGCTTCCAGTATGCAAAACAACCAATTAGAATTACTTTCAAAATCTCCACACTACACCTCAGTCTCAGTTGTGATGGAAATACACAGGCATCCCAGACTGTATCTCCATCAGACAAAAGGTCCAAAAAAAAAAATCAATGAAAATGAATTTTGAGAAGATCATTATCATCAAGGCTGGAGGAAGTTGTCTATATAATTCCAAGTTACATCTGTCTAGTTCCTTTGTTTATAAACTTTGAGAAACAGACACCATCATGAACGGATAAAAGGAAATAAAATAAAGACACATCTGGGAAACAAAAAGTCTGAAGGCAGCACAGTGTGCTATATTGCAAAATGGCTTGCTGAAGTAATTACGCAGCTTGAGAATCAGCAGGACTGAATGATGTGTAAGGGAACGTCCTGAGCACAACCACCTGCAACCTACCTTCAAGCAAGTCAAAACAATTATTAAAGGCCTCCTAAACTACACATTCGCTCATTTTTTCAGCATTACAATTGCTACCAGACATACATAGACAGAATCTTATTAAGAGCTATAAATGCAGTAACAGACCTCAGTGCTTTTGAAGATAATATAGTAACCACTGCACTAAAAAAAAAAAAATCCAGATAGATTTTTATAGCCACTTCTCATCCTTTTTTCCGATCACATTCAAATCAGACAAAATAAATGCAAAGGCAATTTTAAGGAGATAGAGAGCTACAATGGAAATATTTCCCCTAAAAGAGGCATTATGATTCTGGTCCTGAGTTTGTACAAATCATGCTAATGCATGAGTCACAAACTGAGGGCAATTCTACAGATAGGGGTTTAGTCCTAAATCATCCCATCTCTATTGCAAGCTACCAGTAATCTTCACCAAGACATCACAATTTTCAACAGTTGAATATTTGATACATTCAAAAGCAAAAAGATGGGTTTTTTCTCTTTTTGTCTGCAACAAGTTGATTTATCATTTGTATTTGCCAAATGACAGAACAAATCATGTTAAATCCAGACCTTGCAGCAACAGGCAAGAAAAAGCCAACTTAGGGTATCTTTACAGTTGTCAAATGCTACATTGCTCCCAAAATTAAATGGGAGAAAATATCCTGACATCACATTAAGCTGTCATGCATATTCCAAGATACTCTCCCCAAAATATGCATTCAACTCCTCATAAAATCTTGTCCCTTTAATTTTCCAGATGAGTGAAAAGTAGGTTTAGCCAGAAACTTGAAATTTGCATTTGAAGCCAGACTACATCACAGAAATCCAGCTCAAATAAATTATAATGCTGCTAATTTTGTAGGCATTACTGAAGCTGATTTTATTATGTCTGCTGGTTTTATACAAGTTGCACTGAGCTCTGACTGTATACTACACTAAGTCCTTAAGGAGTGTGGTTTTTTTCCCAACTGAAAAAAAACCACTGGTAAAACATATCTAAATTAGCAAAAACTAGGATTAAAGCCAGTCTGGTACTCTAATATCATAATACTGTACAAAAACGGATCTCACTGAAAGCAGTAGAAGTTTTCTCTCTATGTACGTTGAATTTATCTTCAGAGACTCTACATTTCAAAAGTTAACATTTCATAAATATTCAAGGAAAAAAATTAACAAATACTTACAGGCAGTAGACAAACACACAACAACTGTATATCATTGGCAGTTCATCCAACAGCTATAAAAAGCAAAGACATCAAAACATGAAAGCTACTTTTAACTCACAAGCTTGTCTAAGTTAATTAAGGAGAGGTAAGTCTTAAGTAAACAGGAGTTTTTAAGTCATTTGGATATCCAGCTTCTTGACTGTACTCTAACACATAGCACTGTCACACTCTGTTCAGCTACTGAAAGCTGCTGCATTAAAAACCTTATTACTCTGAATCTTCTGAATATTATGCTTCATAAAAGCCTATGACTTCAAAGAATCTTGACATTTTTCCTGCTCATATCTCTTAAAGTATTTGTAAGAATTAGTTCTGTAAAGCCAGGCTGAAGAAGCCCATCCCATCTATGGCCTTACAATCAGTAGCATCTTCTTACTTGACAGAGAAGTTAAAACAAAATTTTTCCATAGCATAAAATACAATTTTAGCCTATTAGGACAGGCAATATGCTTGCATGTTTACTTCCTAATTTTAGAAATCTCTTACATTGTTTTAATTCAGAGACAGGGCTTTTGTTTGTTTGATGTGGAATTCTTGTGGGCTATTCTGTTGGGTTTTTCCCCCAGAAATTATGGCTGCATATAATGTTTTATTGTCTTAAATGATTTTTATACTTTGAGAGAAGACTGGCATGTCACAGCTAAAACAGTTATTTCTTCAGGAACTTGTCACCTTAATAGAATGGAATTAAAATTATAATCACAAGAGAGTTTATTTCACAATAACAGGTACACTCAAAATTGCCATTTATTATTAGAAGGAAAAAGAATCATACCATCCTTTTTCTGTAAAACTTCTTATTAAAGAACTTTCATGAATTTCTACTAATTTCTACAGTTAAACTTATCTCCTCCTAAGAAGGACTGAAAAGAATGGAAATGAAAAAGGATACAAATGGATCAATGAAGATCCACAGCCTCTGATTTCTAATATGTTAAGCAAATATTAACAGTTAGAGCATTTAGAACTTTTAGAGTTTAACTTCTAAGAAAAACAAGAACTAGATGCAAAAAAGATTTTGACCTTTTTCCACCATCACTCAATTCTTGATGGCTGTGCCTGTAAAGAAATTGCTTTCCTACTAATGTTACAGGGTACTTAACAAGTTCATAACCGTGTTATTCTGAACAATGAGACTTGTAAAGAGTAGTAAGCAGCTTACTCAAACTCTTTATAAAGCCAGCCTGATTCTGCTCCATTTGGGATAATCTTCTAACTGCACAGTCAAAAACTTCATTTTAGTTTTGAAATTTCCTATTGTGAAAAAAAAAAGAAGTGGATCTAATTCTTTACAGAATGAGAGAGATGTATTATCTTGAGTGTGAAGTATTAGCTTGCCGTGATTTTGGTCATTTAAAGCTCAGGAACTGTTTCACAAGAGTGCTAAACAGCTCTGCTGCCCAGCTGCCACTTATGGCAGGTATTGCTTCTTCTCCCACACTGCCACTGCTGCTCCCCAGACTGGTCTGACCCATGGGGAGCCAGGTCCAGGCGCTGAGCCAGCACACAGCCAGCCTTGCAGAGCAAGGTTTAAATCCCAGGACCTGTGCATTGCAGGGTCAGGGACTGCAAGAGGCAGCACAAAAACAGTATCAGCAACACTGGTAGCAGCTGAAGGCATGTTAGGTGGCACCTTGCCATCACATTAGTTTATCTTTGCTCAGATGCCTCAGAGGGAACAAAGCAGTAGCTGAATTCAGCCTTTATAGTAATAGTATTTTATAAATTCAGTGATGTGATTTTCCAAATCTGATAGGAATTAGCTACAGGATTAATGCATGCAGCTGTTAAAGAGTATGAGTCATTTAACACCTCATAAAAGAAAAAGGCAGGAGAAGAACAAGACATAATACAGGAAAATTTTTCAAATTTGGACAGGTGATTACACTCAAGTTCATATGCTGGCAGTATCTCAGGGACATTACAGTAGTAACAGAGCCAGTCAAAAGATCTTAACTAGAATTTGCATGCAGAAGACAATAACTTCTGTATCCATAGGAATTAATGCTTCTAGGAGTACTGTCAAAGGCATGCCTGGACAATGAAGAACCATGGAAAGAAGGGAACTCAGGGAGCTGATTTCATTGGCAAATAAGCATTTTGTGCACTCCTCAAGAATCCAATCATGCAGATTCCCATAAAAATAACAGAAAAAGGGGTGATCTCCTCAGAAGTATTCTAAACAACAGAAGCTTTCACTTTTTTCTTGATGAAGCAAACTGAATCAATCATGTACAGTATTAAGACTGCAATACAAATGTAAAAAAAAAAAAAAGTCTCCTTGACTAGCTCTCAGCACTGATTTTTACCCATAACAAGAGATAAAGTGAATGACAAAAGTTTATTTACTGGTTGAACTCTTTCCTCCATGGTGATCAGCAAGCAAACAACTGGAATAATTATGGACCACTAGTGGATTTCACTTGGCTGCCAAAATAAATGTACTTTCTCTGCCTCACATGAAGCCTCTACATCAGTTGACAAGATGAGGCAAGGCATTCCTGCTTCCCTCTCATCTGCTTCTGCCCCATTTTATTTACCACAGTTCATAGGCCCCTTAGTGGTTCTGATGCAACACCAGAACTATTGGGCAAGTAGCAGCAAAGTGACTTGGATTAAAATAAAGCCTCTGCATACACACACACAAAACCTCCAACAACAACCAAAAAAATAACCCTAAGCAAAACCAAAGAACACCCAAAAAAATCCCCCACCCAAAACAAAACAAACAAACACCCACAATCTCCCTCTTCATAAAAGGTTTTAAGTCTGGATCATTTTAATGATGGTGGTTTCAGGGTGCCCTTGCTCATCCTCTGCATCAGTATGAGAAAGAGGATTTGAAATACTAGCCACAATAGGAACAAGCAGCTGAGGGAAGACATATGAAAAAGGAGGAAATTCAAGGCAGTTTCACCACCAAATGCACGTAAATGGCACGCTAATTTGTGAGGGAGTGGTGAAATGGCTCTACAAACCGCCTTTCTCATGCTAAGAAAAGCACCAAATATTCTTACATGGTGACAACAGTATGCTTTGTGGAAGCTGACAGTCTCCACCACATGCCAGAGAGATACAAACCAGAGCATTATGGAGGCAAACATCAAACAATCAGCAATATGTAGGTCCCATTGTGACCAGCAGAAATGCAGGACTCAATTCAGCTGGCACAGCATAGTTGCCTAATGGCACCTGAGATGCTCTGTCACCTCCATCCAAGACTAGCAGATATGACAGAAGTCTAAGAAACCTGCACCTCTGTGGGATGGAAGCTGGAGGCTTGAGAGAACACTCACAGGGTCTAAAATAACACTAAATATCTCTGTTTAAACAAATGAATCTTTTTTGAGCAAAGATTGCCAATGGAGCCTGGAGAATGATTCAGCCCAGCCAACTGCCTCTCTCCACTGATTTAACTGTATTTCCATTGACTGTGGTGGGAACACAGACTTTCAGCACAGATTTAATATGTAGGTTTCTTAATTTTGAACAGAATGTCACTTCACCCTGACTTTAATTCAAAGATGCATTTCCTTCATCTTTGCAGATCTAAAAGACTACAATAAGACAAGACTTCCTGTGTTCCTTTAGAAAACAGGAAATACCAGGACAATCCCTATGCCCTGTGACTTGTTATAGAATGCTGTCTACTTAAAAATAAGAGACTCAGTTACTGCTACTCAGAAGATACTGATTTCAGTATTAATGCTACAGGTCCATCTATATAAAGAGAAACATAAAGATGAGAAAAGTTACAATAAATAGCAATAACTCTAGTTTATATTGCTTACTATTATGCCAAAGCTGTGAGAATTTTAAAATAACATTTTGTGTAAAAAGATAACATGCTTTCCCAAAGGATAAAGTGTCCTCTACCAACATAAGCAATTGATTATAGCTCATGTTTTAGATGCAAGTATGTATTTCTGTACATAATCAGTGGAAAATACCTATTGAAACAAGACCTGCATTACTGCCTTGTTGAGAGCAAGAGTCATGTACAATGATACTTAAAGTAGATTAACTCATTTTATACAAGTTTCATTTAGCCAAGAAATGGCAATGTGACTGTACAGCAAGCTACACAGAGAAAATGATTCACAGCCACTTATTAGTACTCACCTGCATTTCATACTTCAGGGTCATGTGGAAGCACCAAGATCCCAATCCCACAGCTGAAAACAAATCAAAACTATCATCATTATAACGGTACACATGTAAAATTTTCAGGTACATTAGCTTAAATGCATGAAAGGCATGCTTAACAGTGAAAAAGAAATTAGAACAACAGCATTCCACTGCAGAGACAAACCCCCAATTTTCCACAGCCTTCTACTTTATATATTAGTCACCAATAAAATCCCTGAATTTATGGGGCTTTGGGTATGAATGTCCTCTTTACCTCCTCTCAATACTGTGTCATATGAACTGGGTGTAATCTCAAAGAGGAGAAGAGCAGAGGGAACCCAGAATGAATGGAATATTATACATAAATTTATTTTTTTCCTTTTAATTTTTTAAAAATTTTAAGTAAATTAAGATTTCTCTGTTCCAATCCTTCTATAAGGCAAAACATCATTCCTGGAAGCCTCTCAATATTTCTGAGTTTTAAAACATGTATTTTACCAAAAGCTTTTTTTTGTCTCCATAAAATAAAACGTGGTGTTAATAACACCGAAGTCTCAGGTTTGATCCCCACAGGGGCTGTTCAGTTAAGAGCTAGACTCAATGATTCTTGTGATTCCTGTGGCTCCCTTCCAACTCAGACTATTCTGTGATTCAAAAGCAGAAGTGAATTGCTACTAGAACTTGGAACTAGAAATTCAAGGTAAACAAACCAACCCCATATCGTATGCATTCGTTTTGTGAAATGAGATCACCATTACCAGGCCTTCTATATAGAAAGATGAGCTTCTAATAAATGATTTCTATTTATTTGAAATACTTTCTTTACACATTTTGAATTTACTTCTGAATTTACTTTATGAGACTATACAGTTTTTTCAGTCAGGCATGAATAATGCTTCTTGGAAGCTAGATTTCACTGTTTAGAGCAAAGCTGATATTGTATTTAATACATCATTCATTACTTTGAAATATTATCAGTAAAACACTCTCATTAAGCNAAACATGATTCTTGTGATTCCTGTGGCTCCCTTCCAACTCAGACTATTCTGTGATTCAAAAGCAGAAGTGAATTGCTACTAGAACTTGGAACTAGAAATTCAAGGTAAACAAACCAACCCCATATCGTATGCATTCGTTTTGTGAAATGAGATCACCATTACCAGGCCTTCTATATAGAAAGATGAGCTTCTAATAAATGATTTCTATTTATTTGAAATACTTTCTTTACACATTTTGAATTTACTTCTGAATTTACTTTATGAGACTATACAGTTTTTTCAGTCAGGCATGAATAATGCTTCTTGGAAGCTAGATTTCACTGTTTAGAGCAAAGCTGATATTGTATTTAATACATCATTCATTACTTTGAAATATTATCAGTAAAACACTCTCATTAAGCACCAGCTCAGTTTTATTTTGCAAGAACAACTACAGTAATGTGATGTCTTCCTTCAAGAAATCATGTTTTACCTCAGACTGTAGTTTCAGAGAAAGTCAAGTAATTTGCACTCAAGCCTTGATCACTGAGTAGTGCTGCCATTTTTGCGGCAAGAGCATCACCTTGTCTACATGCACCAGTCAAGTTTCACTGATGCATAAACAAGAACTCTGTCTCTGTGCACTCTGTAAAAGATTCCCAAGACAGTCAAGAGACTGTCTGGAGATGCTTCCTTAGATGTCATAAACTAGAACTGTGATTATTACACTTACTCAATGAAATTAAGTACCTAAGCATGTAGCTTTCCTGAACATGAAACTGTAATACAGTGATATTTTAAAATGTATTACCAAACTCTTCAACATCATTAATTCTCTGGGAAAATTAAGCACAGCTCCCCACCAGAAAATAAACAACCACATGCACTTCTGTAAACTCTGATTACATTGGTTTGCTTCTGGAAAAATCTTTCCAAACAATAAGCAGCAACTACTTTCGCCTTCATTGAGATTCTAATGAGAAATTCTCACAGCCATTTTTCTATATGTACAGAATATCTGACAACTGTTCATTCTGGAGGGAAAAAACCCATTAAGATCATTATTAAAACAGTGCCAGCCATTACCCTGTCTGTCACAGACTCTTACAATTTGTAACAAATGTAATTTTCAAGTATGAGCAAAATCATCAAATAAGAAATTTCAAAAGATTTTAAATTAACAATATATTGTTGGGGTTTTCTTGTTTATTTTTGTTAATGTTATTTGGGTTAATAAATCTCAACACTCAGCAACTGAACTCCTCGTCCTCCTATATGATGAGAAGCAATTATTTTTAGATTAATTTTTCTTCTTCAGTCTTTGAAAAAAATCAAGAATGCTGCAGATATTAGTGTTTGAAGTAATTAATCCCATGACTACAGTTAATTTCTACAGTTAAAATGAATAAAACCCCTCTAGCCTCTCTGTAGTAATCACATTTTGAAGTTTCTCTGATTATGACATTTTACTACACATTGCAGAATAATGTTTTATCTATAGTATTTATCTCTATAAAATAGATATCTGGAAGAAGAAAGGCTTAACAGGGACAGATCATGTGGTTCAGGCTCCAGACATTTTTAAGAAATATGAATCTCAGAGGGATTTTTTTCAACAGTTTTAGGAAGCATCAGAAGCATCACATAATCAGTGATAATTCAATCTGATGTAACTATCCATCAGCATTCAAAATTACCATTATGAGCCTAAATCCTTTACAGAAAAAGCAGGTTATTAGGATTTCACAGAAATGGTAACTGTACAGGCACTGTAGGAAAATATACTGAAGGAAGAATGCTCCAGATGCACATACTTTTATTTAGGTATCTCACACATCAACTAGGTGTCAAAGCTTCCACTAAGAGAATGTCATTATTACGAGTAATGCAGCTGGCCAAACAGGTATTTTAGAACAAATCAGATGATTCACCTGGCTTTACTGACTGCACTGGCAGACAGAACTCTCTGCACAGGTAGACACTTATTTATATGTTTATATTTAAACACCTAAATAGCGTTTGAATTCGGAGTGGAATTCCATTTTATTTTTTTACAATGATAGAACTTAATTAAAGATAAACAACAACATACTGCATCATTAAAAGTTAAAGAATGAAACAAGATGAAAAAGTAGAATTAAATTACTATTTGAATGGGTTTTTTCCTGTTGTAATGGTTTCCTTCCACAGAATAAGAGACAGGAGAGGCCCTGGTTACTCCAGAGGTACAGCTCTACAAGAAAACTCTTCTATGGCTGCTACTATTCCCAGACACTGCAATCCAAGTGTCTGCACTAGTGAGCTGTTGGAACAGTCTGTGGTATGAATCTGGCCTGTTCCAACGAGCACTCTCCCCAAGCAGCTTCCAGGCACAGCCCAGCAGCTGGCTCGAGCTCAGCAGGGAAGTTGTATGCGGTCACCTTGTTTTGGAGGCTAAGATGAACAGACATGAGCTGTTCCACGCTGCTTGGCTGCAGCACTCAGGAATGTTCCCAACCACAGCTGATTTACCAACACTGACACAGCCCTAGGAGCTTCTGTACAGGTGTTAGGTAAGAGGAAAGGAATTAACTCTGACTGAAGAGGTTCTAACAACTGTTTTCACAGACACGGAGTTTCACTGGAAATTAAGTTTAGTAGGTTGCTTAAGAGTTCCTACGGCTATGCCTAATCTAGAAAAATTTTTGCACCTTTTTTCTTTCCTCCACTTTGGCAGTGCTTGAATGACTGACCCCTATTAAACAGGCCAAAGAAACACAAATCAAAATAATCCTTCCAAATTTCAAATTAAGTATCTAACAAACATTACTCCATTGAGTGCTTTCTTATTTTTCTTAGGTCCAGAANACATACACACAGACACAATATTTTAACTTGTAGAGTATGAATGATTTCAGAATCACAGTTCCCCAGGATGCATGAGGAACTGGCATGTGGCAGAACCCGATACAACATCCCAACATCATAAGGAATTACTCAAAAGCAACTGCTTATTCCTTGAGGTAGTAATGGTCTGATGATTTGTTCCACCTACTTCAGTTGATGCAATATACTGAAATAATGGCTTAAGATTATTCTTCATAATTTATACATTGATTAAATGGTTCTCTACAGCTTAAAAATCATACACAGTTCCTACCGAGTTAATTGAGAACATGTATTTTATGCTAAAAGGCAGCAGATAAAAGGGCTGAGAACAGTGTGCTGTATCTCAAATGCCTTGCTGAAAAGTGTAACTCAGTCTTGGCACCAATATGAACAAGAAATTTATTTGAACAATTATTTAGAAATACTCCTTGTGCTGCCAAGATCTTACCATGTATGTGAAACAAAGAGTGCTTCCATAATTCAAATGCATTTGCTTTAAAAAGGAAATAAACGTCAACCAAAGAAATTGTGGGTATAAAAGTCAAGCACTGAACACAGCGTGGTAAAGCACAAAGGAACTGACAATCAGCTAAATGTCTGGAAGCATGCAAAAGAAACAGCTGATCTGGATCAAAATAATGTCTAGAAACAACGCCTCATGTTCTCAAATGCTAACAGATTTAATTTTAATGCTGGCTTTGACAGCTGTCTTTTAGTACCTTGTAAAATCACAGCAACTATTCAAAATCGTTAAAATCTAACTAAAGTGTCCTCCCTTCCACCCCCATCTTCACAGCAGAACTGTGAAAGAATTTCTGCTTTGACAAAACAACCCTCAGTCAGAAGCTCTGCTGCATGGTCTTCAATGAAGCATGCTGCCTCAGGTGAAATCACAAGTTTGTATTAAATTCACTATCTTTTCACAGATTAAGTCTACATTTGTTTGTTACAAATGAAATAAACAAGAGTGAAATCTGTTAATAAATAAAATTCCTGCGATGGACAGAATTCTGTCTGGTACCTTCGTACAAAAAGAATTTTCTGTACACTTACTCTATCTCCACTTCAGTATGCTTCTTGTTCAGTCACATGCACAGAGAGAATGCCAATGTTCCCGGCACATTTCAATCATATTTAAAATTCTTTTTATGTTCTCATTCACTGCTTTTATTCTGTAGCAGAGCAAATGTTAAAAGGATTGTGATTCCAAATGATCTTGTTCCTGTTTTTCACTAAGAAACTATAAAATCTTCTACATTCCT
Source organism: Notiomystis cincta (assembly GCA_013398075.1). Lineage (NCBI taxonomy): Eukaryota > Metazoa > Chordata > Aves > Passeriformes > Notiomystidae > Notiomystis > Notiomystis cincta. Next base: position 34,648 of record VZRX01023059.1, on the reverse strand, counting down.
TTACATCTTTCAACTGCTGTAAAACAGGGTTACAAATACTGATGCAGACACAATGCAGAAGGAAAACACTTTTGAGAGAGACCTTTAATGTTAGGTTCTAACACATGAGATCAAAATCAAGCCATACAAGCATTTATCACTTCAGACAGGAATCAAAGCCAACTTAGGCACAGATGAGCAGGGCCTAGATGGAACTCAGGACTGCCTTCCAGCATCACTGTCTAAATGCAGACTGAACTCCCATTCAGCAGCACGGGAGAGAGAAAAAACTGAAGTCGAAGGTATTTACTGTGATCAAAGACAGATAAGTTTGGGGTTTTTTAAAAAATATTTTAAACATTAAATGGAACATGAGAAAAGCCCATCTGGTGTGCCAGCCTGACATTTTGTTCAGATAGTGGCACACTCTGTCCGTCATAAACTGTCACTGACATAGGTAGCCACAAATCACAGTGAAGACAGTCTCAAACTGAGTTTTAAATTAAGGGGTTTTTTTTGTAGTTTAAAAAGAATGGCAGTATAGCACACTTCGATTCAAGAACACCCAAAGTCAACTTCAGCAAACATTTACACACTATTTCTTACCATGACTTCTAAAAACTAAACTCTGAAATTTAAGAATTCTGTTTCATATTGAGACAAAAATTAGTAATTACTTGAAACCATAGAAAGCCTACAAATGGCTAATTAGAAAGTGCTCAGACAGTATGCAAAGCAGTGCATTGTTGCTGCCTATCTTTCACATAGATCAGCAAAGCTGATATAAATGAAAACTTGTGAATTTGCACCTTGTATATGTTACAGTTTAACTGGTATCAAGGATACATTTAGCATATGGATGTGTGTTTTTCAACAACATCTGCCTAAATATGTAATATGCCAATCTTAGAAGTAACATTTACCAATCCCTCACCACTCCAAAGACTGGGAAAAATCTCCATAAAGACAGGCGCTATAGCAAACACAGAAATCCTGGGAAAAATCAAGTTTTGAGACCCAACTGCTAAATCTGAACCATCTTCAAATGTCTTTGCTCATAAAGAACAAGACTGCTAGTCACACAGTTAACATTTCAAAGGAAGATGGTTCTTTTCTGAATTTTGTTATTTTAGAATAGACAGACTTCCCTTGAGTTGACCTAAATATGAATATCATATTGTTCTTCCACCCTTGCAAAACTTTCCAGATATGACAGTAGGCTGTTGGGTGATACATGCCAAAGAGGAACTAAAAACAAATTCAAAGTCATGAAAGAATGCCTTTCCAGTTCCCTCTACATCTTGAGCACTTTTTATATTACTCTTCCATACAAATGTCACAAAAATATTGATATAGTATGAAACTATTTCTAAGTAGAACACACAAGACACCTTGTAAATCATCAGAAAAGTACAGAGCAAGGTAAGATGCACTGAGCAGGACTCAAAGCCAGAAAAGGATCACTTTAAAGTCTGATAGAGTTATTTAGTTGAATTCTAATTTCATGTCCCTCCAACAAATATAAATTTTCTGCAAACATTAGCGAGTATAGGAAATTGAGGTCTGCTTTTCACACACATAGTATTTGGATTTAACTACTTGGTTTATGAATATCTAGATATATTTTCCATTGCATATCTGAGCTCTCTTTATAATGAAAGAGCAAATTAAGTTTTATACATACCTGTAAGACACAAATATGCAGCTAAATACCGTTTTTCAAGGCCATCTTTATAGGTCTGAATCGCACCATAGATTGGAGGTAGAATGAAAATCAGGTTACTCACTGTGTTCCCTGTAGGACAGAAACACAAAGCAGAGATTTGGAGTTGAGTACTACGCACTTTAACTAAATCAAACGAAATTACATTCACTCACTAGATACAGGTTCAACAGATTTCATCAAGAAAGCTGCTCAGCAAGACACCACTGCTCTCCATCCCTGATCTAGTGGAACGTGTCCCTGCCCATGGCAAGGGGCTTGGAACTAGATGGTCTTGAAGGTCTCTTCCAACTGAAACCTTTCTAGGACTCCATCCTACATTCTACCTAATGCAAAGAAATGACATGTTCTGCACAGAAAGTAATAAAAGCCAAGAGCCTAGCTTCTGTACAGTGATTTAGATTTGGTTTTTCTTTTCCAAACTGTGCTGACCTAAGCAAAAGCGCAATGAAATCCTGCAAAGTTTAAGTGAAACGAAAGAAATGGTGCATCTCTCAACAGAAGGGATGCAGATTCAGCTTTTTAGCTTAACCACAAATCATAATTTCAAGAATAGAAGTTATGTTAAGGGAATTAAGTGCCATACAATTTGGAAAAATAAGCAAATCTGTTAAAAAAAGGCTCATATAAAATAAAAGGCACATTTTCATACACCATCAGCTTAATATATGTAAAACTGAAATCTAATTTGCAAATATCCCAATGAAATATACAATTTACGAGGCTATGAAGACACTGTTCAAAAAAACCCTATTTCTTTATCTTTTATTATGCAGAAAATCCCAGAAGCATTTCACATTCTAGAACAAAGAAAAAGAGTGAGCAGATCCTTTCTGAATCACACCCCTAATTCAAGTAGCTATTTTTCAGGAGTCCTACTTGCCAAGATTCATCCTAAAGAAAAGCAAAACATACTAAGCTATGTTCATATAACCCTAAGGTATTGCAGCACTGCTAAAAACAAAAATCCATACTTCACAGTTTTAAAGAAAATTCAGACCCAAATGGAAAAAAGGTTATTTCAGAACACATGTAGCAGAAGCGTACCTAGTTACCTTGAACAAGGCAGGTCTTCTATATTCTCACAAAGCAGATAAAAATCTTACTTTGCAACAGTCTTTTCAACCAGATAAAAATCACATCTGATTTTTATCACAACATGTTTAAATCGCTTCCTTATTGATTTAACATTATATCCTGCCCAACTACAAATTTCACCAAGTTATAACAGTCAGTTATAACAGTTATATCAGATGTGCTAGAAATCTCAGTCTTCTGCCAGCCCCAAAGCAAGCTCAAGTAAAAGAAGCCCAGCTGAAATCAAAAAGCCTTCTGCAAGGATATACAAGTTTGTATCAATATGAAAGGCCTTTTTTATGTTTAAATTCTTTGTGGAATCATTACCCTTTTACCACATTCCCACAGTGTTGCAATGGGTAGTGATTCACTTTCAGCAGAGAACAGGTTTGGAAGACATTTACTAAAATGCTGTTGTGTGACACACTGACCATTGCCATATCCTCCTGTAAATTATGCAAACATGTAATTGAGCCATGAAAAGTAGAATAAAGGTTACATAGGATGGATAGCAAAACTTCTGCTTTCTACAGCAGTGCTCAACTATGCCCATTTTCAAGTTAGTAGACATTATATAAATGTCACTGTTCAAGGTCACTTAGTTATGAAATGGTCAAAAACCTGGCAAAAATTCAAACATGAAAATGCCAAACAAAAGAAATACCATGATGTTTATCCACAACTGGGAAGGCACATGACTGTGGAAGAGAGCTGCAGTAGGATAACAAACTTCAGATGGGTGTAATAATGCAGAAAACAGATTCTTCTGTAGGAAAGGGAAGGTTTCAACACTTCCTGTGGAGCTATAATTATGTTAAATTATTGGAAATTTACAAGCATTTAATCTGGGACCATCTTGTGGAGAGAGGAAATACCATAGACCTAATCTAGCTGTACATTCCTGCCACTCCTTCTGTGCACTTTTTGGCCCATATTATTTAGAATATTTGCAGCATGGATTAGGCAAACCTATCTGCAAACATACTTATTGAAAGTTGCATACATTTTTTTAAAAGGGGAAATGGGAACAATAAAGTCCTTTGGCATGCTGCCAGCAAAATTATTTTTTTCAAGAACAAAAACTCCAAGGCCTCTTGCAAACCCAAGGTCCTCAGGAACGCATATTTCATAACTCGTCTTTACAGGATTATCCTCACACAGAATAGTTTATAAATTCATTAAAAGGGATTTTTACTAATTCCATCAAAAATGGCAGTGGGATATGCACAGAAATTTGCAAAGAATACCAAGAAAGAAAAAAAAGGTGACAAAATACAGACCTGTAACTCTAAAGTTATTTAACAAACAAGGAAGTGAAACAAGCTTTGAAGGAAATCAATACGGAAGTTGAAAATGGGAAAACGCTTCAAACTGTCAAAAACCCAATAATCTTATCTTTTTTCACTAAATTTAATTTTTTTAAAAAGGGGGAACATAATGCAGCAGAACTCCATGGGAAAACCAGACAATGGAGAAATTGCAACTAAGGCACAAGATATGCAGAATAATTAAAGAAGAAATTATTGGTTATGCCTATCAGAAATAGGGTACATTAGAAATTTGATAAATGCACATGGATGGACCTAGGCTTGACTCTGTACAGCCTTCTTATAGTTCAGTACTGGATTCCTTGAATACTGGTCCAAGGAGCGACCTAACTTTTCTTTAGCTTCTCAACTTTTTATCTTCAACATGTCCATCAACAGAAAGGCAAACCGCAAAATCTGCGGGAGAAATGAATGAACTTGCAGACTGAAATTACAAGAACAGGATTAAATATAACAGCCAAGAATACACCTTTCAATGTGAGTATGAATCTGTATTCCATATGTAGAATTAATCTATTTGAAGAGGCAGAAAAGTGAATTTAGACTGTATGGTAACCGACCATACACCATCACTGTATGCACCAAGGCCCTTAAATTTATTTCCAGTGGAGGCAGGGAAAATAGTTACGCCTTCATGCAAGTCAACAGTAGAATACACTCTTATTGATAGAGAAAAGAGACAAAGCTCATCAGGTACAGACAAGGTCCACTCAGATGGGAGTGATGAATGGAAGCCTACAATTTCAGAAGGGACAAAAATTGCTCAGCTCAGCTCACTGAACAAAACAACGGCTGGATGAAATAAAACTGCTCTGTAAAGACATCATGGGTCAGTGCCAAAGACAAAAGGGAGCTGTTTGAACTGAAGGATAATACTGACAAAGACTAAATAGATATAAACTAACCCTAAATAAATGCAGGCTAGAATAAAGAGGAACGTTTCCCATTAAAGAGGAAATATTTACAACTGCTTCCCAATGAGCAGCACGATGGACCTGCTTTCAGGGTGGAACTCAGGAAGCTCTGCAATGAGATTACAGGATGCAGTAGCCTATCAGAGCACTAAACCAGACACGTCCACAAAGATTGTTTGTGGTACTAGGTACAGGGCTCAATTAATGTCTAGTTGTGATAATGTGACTGACTGCACAAATTTTCATAGAAGTCTTTCAAGACTTTTTAATGCAAACCATTGTTTCAAAGTAATGTTTTATTCATTGAGAGAATGCCATAAGGCACCAGAACAAAATTAAATTTATGCAAAACATCTTTTCAGCAAGCTTCTGTCTGTAGGAAGAAGAACAGTATGAGTGTTAAACCACATCTGCTTCCCGTTCTACAAATCTTCAGCAGCAAAACACGACAAGTCTTTTTATAATGCATGTACATTCCCAGTCATCTTCAGGCCCTAAAAAATATGTGTAGTATCATTAACAAACAAAGGGCTGTACAAAGGCTGACCACAAATACAAAGAAAAATAACTTAAAAGGGGAAGTTTGCCTGTAGTTTCTACAGGCAAACTCAGGCATAATATACAACTTACTGTTGTACAGACATTGTATATGCAGTTGGGAAGGACACAAATTTGAAGTACCTTTAATAAAATTTCCATTTTTCCAAATATGTAGTTAATTCTACACTAGAAAGTTCAATACATTTGGATGAAAAGTCAAAAGAGAGAAAAAAAGTAAAGCTGTAAATAAGGTGTCATAAAGGAATAATAAACAGTATGCAAAAAGGTAAGAAAAACTGCTGGGAGTTAGAATAAAGATGCCATTTTCATTGGGGGAGGAAAATTATAAAAAAGAAGCAAAAATTATCATGTTCAGTTTTTGACAAGGTGATCAGTGTGATTTATCCTACGTTAAGAGATGCTTTCTACTATGTTTGTACATGGAATGACTGCAAGATTTACCAACCACAAGGATCTTTCCAAATTTTAAAATGTCCTTGCTCTCTCTGTCAAACAAATGAAGACTTTTCATTCTCTTATGGCTTCTACAAGGCTCAAAACGCATTGAAATAAATCTCTTCTTCAGAGAAGAAAGAAGAAAACATTTGGAGTTCAAAAAGTTGATTATACATAAAGAGCTCATTTAATATCAGGACAAATACAACATTCACCACAGTAAGATTTTTCAACAGTAAGATTTTTCAGCATTAAGATTTTTCATTCCAGTAAGATTTTTGCATGTCACTGTGAAACAGGAGAAAGGTATGTATTTTAGAAAATAGCAGCCAGTTTCCTAAGTTGTAGTAGAGTCAAAGTATCCTTTTAAGTGAAACACACAAATGAACAAGGTTTTGAGGCTGAAAACATCCATTTAATTGTCTGGATATCATGGTGCTCTGCATAGTCAATTCCTGGATCATGTAGCTTTATCTTTTTCCATCACTGCAGGAAGAAATTAAAAATAATTACAAAAAACAAAGCCTGTCAGATGGCATCATGTAGAACTTGATTCATCCTTCTATCTGCTTTCAGATATAAGGAATTCTATTTCATGGCTTTTGTTTCTAGAATCATCTCATGCACTTCTGGTGCAAACTACAGTACATTATTAGAGAGTTTACCAAGTTTAAAGAAATTGCAAAGTAATGCAGTTTGAGCACATTTGAGAGTACACCATTAGGCATGCTCTCTTTTAAAGAAAAAGAGTTTTCTTTCTCTTGGAAGCATCTCCATGGATATGAAACCAAAGATGAATATACAGATGGAATTAACAGTGAAAGAAATGTGAGTCCTGGGGCCCAATAGGGCCATATAAGGTGAAACAATGAAATATAAAAAAGATATTTGGAAACTAGTTATGAACTGGAGGAGTAGATGGTCTAACAGCTTAAAGACTGTTCATTCTTATATGAACAAGAAACTAATTTAAATCTAAAAAGGGAGTTTTCGCTAAGATCCAAGTATTTCATAGCTCACTTACCACAGCATTCAAAGTGTTCCTCAACAGAGGAATTAATCTGAATAAAACCCAACAAGTTTCCATACATGCTATATACATGCTATATATTATCATCAGTCAATAACCAAGCCAGAGGTTTGTATCACTGATATTTGAAAACAAGAGCAGTTCATGATCGTTCAGAAGAACCAACTACACCTGGTTTGGCCACTAACTTCAACCTCACGCTGTTTTCGCTTACAGCTTACCACCAGGAGGGCAGAGCAGCAATTAGAATTTCACTTCCACCAGCCAGTTTTAATATCTTCCACTTCAAAGTCTACAATAACTGCACTTCAGAGTGCCAGGAAATGAAAACTACTGTTTCCATTTGATATTTCAGAAGGACCTCAAGGGGAGAAAACCAAGTCATCCTGAGGGGAATTTTGCCAATATGTAATTACTGGACTCCCTACTTGCTAATGTGCATGAAGGATCAATATAAACTTCCTGTCATTCAGTGAAATACAACACAATGGTGCTACAAGCTGGAACACAGGACCAATCCTGATCTAAAAAATAAAATTATAAAATAAAAATTAAAAAATGGGAGTGTATGCTACAAGATCCATTTCTTACCTTCTATAATTCTCCTAGCTAGCCTTGATTTTGTTTACTGGGACATTAATCACAGTTACAACTTCAGCAATTCAGCTGCAACTTGTATTGGCCACCACACCTCTAATAACAAAATAGGAAAAATACTGAAGGAAACAAATACTGAAGGAACTACTGAACTGTATAAGCTGTGTATGAAAGCTTCCTGAAGAACTATAAAAATGAGTACATATAAATAACTCAAATCAATGGATCTTTACTAAGACTACTAGACCTTCCTAGGTATTTAAAATAATATCAGAAATCCATAGAGCAAGTTTGCACAGATCATAAGAATCATAAAATTACAAGACAGCTAAAACAGCACAGAAAAATGTAATGAAGTACATTACAAAGGAAGGAATGCTTCATTAATCTAGCTCTGTCATACTATTATGAGAAAAATTGTGAGGCACAAATGAGAGGGAGGGAGCGGATACAACAACTAGGAGTACTACAAAGGAAAAGAAAGATCTGAAAAGGGAAAGAAAAGCTACCTTAATCTCATCCAGGTAGAAGCTACACAGAAGCAACGTGGAATGCAAAGAATTTACATGGGGGAAGGACTGAAAAGAAATACTATTTCCATTACTAAGGAAGAGCATTCTGATGAGCACTAACAGGTTGAACCAAGGAAAAAGGAAGTTTCAATAGGACATCTAGAAATCAAGCATTTGACAGCAGCAACATCTCCCAAAAGAAATCATGAATGCTGAGAGAGTTTCAAACAGAATGGACAACACACTGCAAGACACACAAAGAAAACAATCCACCATGGGTAAAGAAAGGTGGCAAACGAGGCGGGAACACAGGCTTCTTCCCAAGGCCAGCATCAACTCAGATGCATACCACTGGTGTGAGCACACTGCGTTCCAGTCACACGTGTCTCAGCCCCAGCAGCAGCAGAGCTGCTTCCAGTAAGTCCAAGTGCTGGGACAAGGCCAAAAAACCAGAAGGCAACATTACTGCTGCAGAGCTGGTGGCCAGCTGGGAGGTTTAAGTGTTTAAAGTCAACATGCAGGGGAGGGGAGCACTTCTAGATTTTCTAGGCTGCTTCTCCCTTGCTGGGCCTCCATTTCCCCAGGATATGTAAGTTCATATCCTTCTGAAGAGGTAAACTATTTCAATGATATATTGGATTGGGGAGGGGTAATGAGGCTACTTTTAGAAAAAAAAAAAAAATTATTAACAACACAATTTGATTTTTATTTCCAATGCACATTTATAAGTGGTTCCAACATGCTGTGGCAAGTGATGCGTTCTGATTTAAGGTTTTACACACTTCATATTCCAGCTGCAAAATTCATTCCCTCGGCACTCATCATACTAGTCCAGCTAATATTTTTAGATGATTTTAGACTGATTACATTATTTCACGTTACACTCGTGTTCTTCAAAACAATCAAAAGCTATTTAGAAGAGAAAGCTCTCAACACTGCTGACTAACAAAACATACAAAGTAAGCTCAATTGAAACCTGTAAAGTGTAGGTGTATTTTCTTATGCACAAGCCTCTTTGGTATGCACGTCCTACAAAAGCCCTTATTATAAACTGCTTCTGAATTGCCCTAGGTTACAATTAAGCTATCCTTTTCCTTATCCTCATCTCTGCAAACCGCTTTGCTACTGTATAATAAAGACATTCGAAAACTACAATCTAAAAGAAGATTATACTAACACTGACCTTGATTCTTATGTAAATTATACTACAAATAATTGAGTAAAAGCTAATACTATACAAATTCACATTTTAAAGCTCCACTTGTTTATTCATAAGAAACCAATACCCTTGAAGATACCCTTGCAATCCAAGAAATACATCTTTTTTTTTAGTGAAAATTTAAATTTTAATGGTGAAACATTTATTGCTGGACCAAAGAAATTTTTGCTTTTTCCCCTCAAATCTAAAAAAATCGGTCACCTATTTAGTCTCCTTTACTGCAGGGTCTAAGCAAACCCAGACTTCTGTCTCAATATCCCTGCAACGCAGGCTGGATAAAGGTGCCTGAGTCACAAAGAAACCTGCATAAAACTGAAGTCAGGACTTTCAAATACCAAAGGGTTCCTCTAGGCACCTGACCATCCTTGTCTGCCACAATAAAAAATGAATGAGTTCACCACACCGCTTCTCATAAGTAGAAAGTACATTCACAGTAAGAGCTGGGTGCTTTCCAGAAACAATGTTTTTGTTACCAATTCTTGTATTTAGCATAACGAACTTCTCCTCCTGGAATTCTTAAAGGCTATCACAAATGACAAAAAAGTGTCTTAAGCCTCAGAACTTGTATTGATTTTTTTTTTTTTTAAGGAAGGGTGACTGCAAATTTTTTCAGAGGGATCTGCCTCAAAACCTTTCATGAGTGAAGTCTGAGATCAGTATGAGCTGTTCTTCCCCAGAAGAGCATTAAAAGGGCAGATTAAAAATGTGGAGGGCCAGCTGTGAAATTTAACAGATAATTATGAAAACAATTACAATGAAAATATTCTGAGGTGATAGGACAGAATAAAGATAGCTACAATAGCTAAATTAAAAAGCCAAGTACTGTCTCTCTTTTGAAGCCTATTATCCTACTGTAGCTCTATGTTTATCACACCAATGCCTGTCACGAGTGCAGGACATTGTGGAGCATGAATAAATGGTTTTTCATTTTGAACATATCATTGCATGAAAAATAACAGTATTTAAAAATGTAAGAATAAAGATGCTAGAATCTATTCTTGGCCGGTTTTCTCTTTTTTGAGACTGCAGGAAGCAGCTTGGACAAATATGATAGTACACACCTTTATTATCAATCCAAGAAATTCACAATTAACCAAACTACAAGGAATAAACTTGCATTACAGCCAGCTGATATGCTGTCCTGTCATATTTTAATATTGCTTTCCTAGGGTATGGGAAACTGCATGGAAAAGAAAGCACAATTTACCTAATAAACATGAATCTAAGATGATAGCAAGCCCACCAATTACTTTGAAGTACACCTGAAAGGATTTTGAAAGCAAATATAAAGTAAAAACAGTTGACATAGGGAGATCATTTGAAATACCAATCTAGAAAGCTCACTAAAAGCAAGTGCTTACATCTGGAAAATGCAATCAAAGTCTAAAGAGATTAGGCTGAGATGATGTGAAGTTAGAATATTACATGCAATAAGTTTGTTGCTGAAGGGCAGATTTGCTGCTTTTATATCCTTTACTGGATAACAAAATAAAGCGTATTTTAAATGTTATTTTAAGGCAGGTTGATGATGTCAGACTGGAAGGAAATAACAGACATGGAGATTAGTGTTCAGCCCCTGCTAAAACTAAGCAGTGACCAATATGGTATTACACTGAACATCCATTTAATTTTCATCATTCTTAACTCCTTTCAGATGTTCTTCTCCTATGCTGGAGTCAGCATCCTGGCTTCATGTTCAAGGTCTGCACCAACTCCTCTAATGGGTCTGTCCAGAGCAGAAGCCACTGACAGCTTTTAGTTGACAGCTTTGAGCTACCAAGTACACCCAACCCAGCATCTGTCAGTCCTCACTACAAACAGAAACACCAACTCGAGGCACAGAAGTTGTGGTTATCAGCCCAGAGACCCTGGTAGGACTCTTCCAGGCACTACACGGTGACATAGGAGAGCTGAGCCTTAGGGGAGCCCAATATGTTCACTGGATGGTGAACAGCAGAGAATAATGTGGGCCAGTGCTCCTGTCCAGGTATTGAGTTGTCCATCTTCAAAATCCAAATCCTCTCGCTTTCTTCCCTTTCTTACTATCAATATGGATTTCCCCTGGGCGTCCAGAACAATTAAAGTTTCTCCTACTAACGACTCACGCCATTCTTTTACCCTACTCGGATGGCAGGAAATTAAAGGTGAGATACTATGTGACAAATATAGAACACAAGAGGATAATGAAAACAGTCAGCAACCACAGCCTGATTCAGACACACAGCAACCACTCAAATACTGTTTGGTGACACTCCACTTCTTATCAGAGGAATTAATAAAAAATTCCTTCTGCAACTATCTTTTTTTTCTTCCCTTTTTTTTTTTCTCAGAGCTGCCTTAAATGAAAACTCCTAAGGCTACCTCGAGCATATGATGACAGAAATGACCCAGAGTCATCACCTTCACTCTTAAATATCTAACTTTATCTCTTTTACATAAGTACTTAATTTCTCTAAAGCCTTCATAACCTCTTCCAGTTAATATAACAACCTCCAGCAAGAACTTTCAACAGTGCCCAATTAATTCAATGAGGCAAGACTCAAAGGTTATCACTCCTAGTCTACAACTTCTAACTCCAATTGTATTCTTCAGTCATTGTCCAATTGTCATTTCAAGACAACCTTTTGTTCGTGCTTGAAAAATGAAAAGAAAAAAATTGGCAATCATCTATCATCCACAAACCTTGGCAAAAGCTATTTATCTGGAGGGAAAATGAAGCTTCTCCACAGAGACAGTAAGATCAAAGTCCGTATCTTAAGTATCTCACAGTCTAAATCAAATAAAGGAAGAGATATAAAATACATTGAAGTTTCAAGCTTTAAACGCTACCTCTTTGTTATAAATAGAAATTAATATAGTACCTACACAGTAACAGTTCATAAGGTGAGTGGCAGGAATTCAGGCAGAAGTCTATTTTACTGAGTAAAATACAAAATAATTGAAAACCATATACAAATTAACCATGTTCCCAACACAAATGGTGGCCCAAAGGCTCGCAGAGGAAATTTTTCAGAGGAAACGCTTGAGACAATTGTAGAAGAAAAAATAATACAAAAGTCAAGTGAAAATCAGCATGGAGGAACTTGAAAGGAAGTGTGAGTGTGTTTAAGAAACGGAAATTGCTTCACAATATTTTTCTGCAGCCCCAGAACGGGGCAGGGGGATCAGGGAGGGAGGGGAAGGGACATGAACAACTAAACTGGGACAGACTCAAGAGTTTCAGCATTTCAGTACTGCACTGATGCCAGGCATTGTGCAGAAGAACATATTATGAGGAGCCTTGCAGGATTATAAAACTTGAGCCTCAAAAGATTTAACAGCCACCAAAACTCTGAGTGAAAAGCAACTGTGGTATCACAGATCACAAAGGCATAGCAGTTTGTTTAAGTGAACGAAAACAACATCTGCTGTATGATTTCACTACCACAGTGCACTTCTCTGCTGCTTTCCAAGGCATCGACACAATTCAATTGAACTGATTCTTAGAGAGACACTGCACTCACCAGAAACACAAACCAACAATGATCCTCTGGGTTTTGCTCTGCTGTATCTAAAGAAAGCCCTGAACTCCCACACTGCTGCTGCTAGCGGCAGCTTATAGAGATGGCATTAAACTGGTACGAACAGAAGTGCATTGCCGACCATTTTTCCACATTTTTGCTACTAAATTGAAAAAAATAAAGCAAAAAGTTTTGTTTCTCTAATTTTCCAGGCAGTATACTCAAACACTGGTCAGCACATTGTGTACAGTTTATTCTTTCTGCTTGTACAGCTCATTTTCACAATTGTGAAAAAGACTTGGAAGAAATAAAAGGAAAAAAAAAGTCAAATATATCAGTTTTCATTCATGAACAAAATATTATCCAGAGCAACTCTGAGTTGATCTATTTTTGGTTTTTTTTTTTCTTAAATCTGTAAGACTTAATATTAAAAAAAATAAATAACGTCTGTATCCTGTAGAACGAATGGAGGAATATCAATACAAATACACCCTGCAGCTGCATGCAGTAACCCCCAGAGCAGCTTGGCTGCTGCAATCTGGAGTCAGCACCAGACCTGGAAGTCTCTGGCAGGAAGGAAAGCAGCACTGCAAACTCCCTCCAAGAACAATCAAATCTGTAATGAGAATCACACAAACATGAAAAGGTTTGCTGTGCAAGAAAGGGTAAGTACTTGTAGAAGAAAAATACACTCATTTTACCTAGAAGAAATGTAAACTCCTCTCTGTGACAACAAAATCAGTTCATCAGTTCTGTTGGTCATTTTAGCTTCCTGTTGCAGATGACCTTTTTGATTTCAGAGCAAGCCAGATCTGTGGATCCTCTTTCTCAAAGACATACAAGTAATTTTTCAGCTATCCCTGGGTTTCCTCAATGAGGCTTAAAATAACCATTTGAAGGGATCACAATAGCATGCTTTCCAGTCAGGAAGCAGGTCTTTGCTTGAACAAACAAATGGTGTTGACCAGGCAAGATGAAGAAAGATCTGTCATTTGTTCATCAGGTTAACATAGAAATATCTCTGTCCCAAGACTGAAAATGTCCAGACTAATTTTAATGCTCAGTGCTCTTCTTTGGGCTAATATTGCATCTGTTTCCCAGATGCTGGTTCTTGTTCACATGAAAATCCTTATCCAACTGGAATTAGCAATTACTAAAAATGCAGCTTACGGAGTAGTGGCATCATGAGCTTACTACAAATAATGAGCTCATTAAAGCACTGTATAAATCAAGAGCTTCTAGGGTCATGTCTTAAGACCATTAAGTTGATACCTTGAAATCCTACTAGTTAGAATACATATGAAATTCATACAAAACATACAGATGTTCAGCTTACCCCTAACACCATATCTTTTCCTAGTTCTGGCTTGTCTGCCTTCCTGCCTTCAGTCCAAATCTTGCCTTCTCAAATGTAAAAGCCAAATCTCCAACTAACATCCTGAACTTTGCACAGCTTAATCAGGCCACACCTTGTCCCCTTCTCCAGTCTCTCTGGTTAGAGAGGAGAATCTCAGCATTACCTGGAGTTGCCTAAGAGAAAATAACTTCCTGTTCACAAAGCCAGCGAGAGATCATTTGAGAGACACACACTCTGCACACATCATTTCAGGGTCACCCCAAGGACACTGCATTCAGAAAACATGTCCTAAGGAACCAAGGAATAAATAACGTAAAAACAAATAAAAGAAATGAAAGCTCCAGGACACAGCTGGGAAATAGACATGCTACTGGACACTAAATCTCAAATCTAAAAGTCTGGAATTTCCTTCAGGAAAGCGCTGCAATGTGCAGGGCAGGTTGAGTCAACAGTTGGCAGAGAGGCAAAGAACTGAAGAGGAATCTTGTAAGGCTGAGGAAGGGGCACAAAGGATGCAATCTCTACACTGAGATTAACAAAGAGAACAGCTTCTGCCTCCCAAACTCCAGACACACTGAAGTACGTACTCTGCCAGAGGATGATGGACCTGACTGTAAAGGAGATAATGATCCTGCAGATGCTAACTGCACTGATCATTTAGAAATACCAGTTTTTCAGTCATTGATCACAGTGCACATGCAGCATATTTTTTCAAGGAAATTAATTTTTAGAAACAAAGAAAAATCATGGTCAGATACTTTTTTTTTGAGCTAGCACAAAAACTCCAACTATTTTATAATTGCATTTTCAAGTACAAAGAAGAGTCTGTGCCTGAAACCTTAAATCTAAACAGCCCCCAGCAAAATCACTGAGCCTCTTCCTTGAGCTTGCCTATATGGGCATAGTCAGATCAATTAATGGTAAATGATTGACACTAAAGCAGTGTTGCTCTGGGTTTCTTTTTATTGTAACCTTCTCTAGAATTTCTCCTTTCCTGACACGTTCTCTTGCTTTTTAGTACTTCCACAAACACAGAATAACCAAGCACCTTTAATTCATGCAGCAGCTCAGCTTCTCTGCTAACGGATGGAAAAATGTCTGTAATTAATGAGGCAGGTGCCAAGAGCCCTCCAGTCAGAAGGCAATCTAAGGTAGGTAGCTTTGCCCTGATAACCACTTGCAAGTGGGTTCTCTTCTAGCATTATAATGTCATAGTCTTACTGAATTAACAGAAGTTTTTGCATTTTCTTAACCTTTCGTGAGCCACAAACTTTTCCATGATCCTCTTGAGGCAGAGAAACAGCCAAGTGTGTGAGCACTTGCATGTGTTGCAAGATAAAACAACCACACACTGCTGAGCTGTTGGGACTGGAGACAATTCCCAGAGTTCCTTTGAACATTTTTGCAGTGATTATTCATATTTCTTTTTTTTTTTTTAAAAAAAATCTTTCCCACTTATCTGTGAAAGGCACCAGCAAATATAGAAAATGCATTACATAAATAGCAGTTTCACACACTTAAGACACAACAAACCTCGGACTGAAGACTTTTTGTCATTCAATTATGACAAAAGTTTTTAATCTGTGACTAAAAGCTTATTAAAAGTAACTTAAAAGTCAGCAGTGTTCCTTTACAGTGACTTATTATTAATCTTCCTATTTCTAGCTACTAATATATATTTTGCAAATTCATATCATGCAGTTCATAAACTTGTCTGCCTCAGTTTGCACATAAGAAAAATTAAATTGCACAAATGTCACTGCTCTGCTACCATTTGGAGCGGCAGATGTCCAACTGCCAGCTGCACAAGCACTGAATATCAAGCACTAATTATAGAGCAATCAAATGCTTTGTTAAACCACATTTAAGAATTTTATTGTCACTTAATAACTACACACATATTAGTAGATAAACACATATGTGGTCCATTAGCACTGCATCTGTCAAGTTTTAACCATACACATAAAGTGATGGATAAATAAGAACCGATGACTGGAGAAATCAACTTTCCAAGAGCCTCTGACCCCATCTTTCAACAAAGGCTGGTAGGAAAGCTGAAAATTAAGCTGCCATGAGATAAAAGGTAGTGTTGCATCATGGATGAAAGATAAAAAGTACGGAAGAATAAAAAATTATATAAAAATCGTTAGTGGTGGCAAAATGCACCAAAACAGTGTGACAAGACTATCTTTAGGCTTAAGCCAGGAATGTACACTTACAGCTTAGGAAAGGAAATGAATTTATGCAACAGTATTTGCCACTGATTCAAAATCAAATAGAAAGAAATAAAACATGACAACAGAGAGACCATCTGGCTTATTGTCTCGGGGTGATTCTGTGACAATCTTGTATTCCCCATTGCCTGCTAAAAGTTTTTTGTACCTTTGGACTGCAGCCGGGAGGACTCCTCAGAGTGGCTCACTTGACCTTGCAGCCAGAATGTTTACAGATTTTTACCCGGCTGGAGACTTTTTTTCCCTCTGCTGGTAGTGGAGGAAGGGGGGGTTGCTCTCAACCTTTCAGCTTTTGGCTGGAGAGGGACAGAGATCTGCCTCAGCAGCTTCTGCTCCTTCTCGGACGGTTTTCAGCTTGTTTCCTTCATCCGAGACCAGCTCACCATCTCTGGGACGCCCAGACCCGGCGGGGCTCGGCTCTACTTGGGCCTTGGGCCTGGGACACGTGAGAGAACTGCAGGAAGCCCACCAGCCNGGCACACTTATGATTTTGCTTCTGCTATATTATTCTTTGGAAAAAGGAACCCCTCTTTCAATTTCTTTTTGTCTGCAGCACAAAAAGCAAGCTAGAAGTGTTCATTCTAAAATGCACCACACAGCTGAGCATTTTTCTGCACACTCCACTTGACTTTACACTCGCCATCAACTTGTTTAATGTTTCCTTTACCTTTTTGCTTGCAGTGTCCCCTCAGTTGAGGGTGCTCCCTCAAGAAGACAGATAAATTTCCAGAGGAAAGTTGAGATGTAGTTTCCTCCAATTAGGTCATTAAATTTACACACTCAAATCCCTTTCAGTCTTAAAGTCTACAGGCCTGTGACATTGTTTTGTGTTAAAACACTCTTTAGAACTTGTCTGTGTCATGTCATCTTTAAATCGCTCCATCTCAGCCAGGCAGTTGGGCTGATTAGACCCAATTAAACTTGATGATGTTTCCTTCATCTGCCACTTTATAACTGAAAGAACAGGCAGAGTTCTTGAAGGCAGACAGTTGGTGTTATTTTAGTTTTTTTACTCTCACATAGACAGCACCTAGCCCAACAGTCTCTGGCTGCTTTCCAAAACCTCTGGCAAAAAAGGCAAAATGCAACAGGACACCCACAAGGAACAAGTGACAATCCATATGTGGCAGTGTAAACTCAACATTAACAACATTATTCCAAGTTTAAGTAAATGTTGCAAGTTTTTAAGTTCCAAACTAATGATCCCCATGGAAAATAGAGATCTGTGCATGTTTGGCAGTTGTCTTCTCTGAGCAATGCCTAAAAAGAAACAGCAGCATTTTTGTGTCACTGTTCACAATGTAGAGAATGCCTGGATGGTACTCTGTGCCATCCAAGACGTGAGATAATGAGATATCTCATATTGAACCACACAAGTAACAGTAATCTTACCTCATTCTCTTGTCTGATGCAAAAATCAGAAGGCTTTAAGGAAGTGGAACAAAAATAGCTAGAAACACGGGCAGATTCATGACTTGGGTGGGTTATTTTTCTAAATAAGAGTCCCAAAAGGAAAGCCCAGTTACACGAAGTCGCTTACCAGATCCCTAATGAAAACAAAAACTAATGGATTTAATGGTAATAATGGTAATGGTAATAATAATAAATATTTTCTTATACGAAGATATCAGAACATGCTGAGACAAGACCAGAAGCCAAGAAAGAACCAATTTCACCAATACCTTGAGAAGCCTGAAGCAATGTTCTAGATGCTTGCTGCTGTAAATGCCAGCATAAGGATTTACTATCTAAACCAGTCATGTTGTAGATGATGCATACTACTCGTGGACAATGACAGCTCAAAGCAACATAACTGGAAAAATGACTTAAGTTTGATCCAAACTGGAACGCAGCATTCGGTTGATAACAACAACGAATTTGCCCCCATGATTCTCCTGGCTGAGAATTATAAGCTCTCACGTGCCACACAGGGCTCCTTTCAATTTAAAGCATTTGTTTGAATTGGTACTACTCTACATGCTTTCAGCAAAGGGAATATGTGAAGATTAGTTATATTCACTCATTATATTCCACAACAGAAACTCTTCTTACACGAATGATAATAATGCAAGAAGGGTAAGGCTCCTGTATTCACATCAAAACAGACCCCAAAACTCAATGCTATGTGGGCTAAACTGGCCTGAAACATCAACCCTGCTAAAATAAAGAGTAAGCTTTAAGATTTGAGTGCTAAGTGTTAAAACCAGAACTTATATTTGCCCTTTTTCTATTTGCTTATGTGGAAGGATAGTGGGTTTATCCTTTACTATTTTTCTTAATGAAACATACAAAAGTTTGGATAATCCAGTTTTAAAGCACTGGGACCTCAAAAGGTTTAGTTTTAAAGAAGGAAAAAACAAAGCATGCCTACTACTTGCCCTCCAGCACACAGGAGTCAATCTAGAACTCCTGAGAAACCCTGAAAAAGGAATGACTACAATACATATAGGTTTGATCAGTAAGGGATATGAGACTCGTTTTAAGGCTTAACAGAGTTAAGCTTGCAAAACAATTCTTTTCAACTGGTTTGCCCTTTCAGTTGGTTTAATATTCTACAGATGGATGTAGAGCAGTTAGTCATCCACCTCCACAGGGCAGAAAAGCTGGCTAGGTGCAGACTCAGAAAGGCAAGAAAAAGCACTCTTCATTATTAAAAAGAAAAAAAAAGAACTTTTGAATACAGGTCATTGTGTTTGGGATACAACCAGGGGATGCAAGTATGAAGTGCTACACCACCACCTTACCTCACTTCCACCTCTCTCACTA
The DNA here is from genome assembly GCA_013398075.1 of Notiomystis cincta. Taxonomy (NCBI): domain Eukaryota; kingdom Metazoa; phylum Chordata; class Aves; order Passeriformes; family Notiomystidae; genus Notiomystis; species Notiomystis cincta. The sequence goes on along the minus strand of VZRX01023059.1, from coordinate 15,416 downwards.
CATACAACTGATAAGCTGCACTAGTTTTAAACAGAATGAATGGCAAAGAACTACATGTGGGCTTTTGGAACACAATGTGGCAATTTTGTACTAAAAGTAGCATTTTAAAACCAAATTGCTAAATGGCACAAAAACGTAATTTGCACAAAAAGCTTTCTATTTGGCTTTTCAGCCTGCAACCTATTTGGTTTGGACCTGCCAGTATTCTTCAATCTCTGGGCCTCCAAAGTTTCTTACAAACTATTAATAACAAACATTTAATGCAAAAATTTTTACATACAATCAACTTTACTTGAGGGGTAGCAAGTCAGAAACTGATTTTCATTCTTCTGTAAGGTAAAACTTCAAATAATATCCCCACAACACTTATTGCCTCAGACCCTGAAAGCACTGTTACAGAACTACTGCTGAAGACAATCTAACCCATCTTGGCACCTGGACTGAAATTAGCTGCTGTTAAAATAACCCTAAACCTAACCCTAAACAATGGGCTTTACTTACTGTTTTGCATTTTAAACTTAGACCATTTAAACACTTTATCTTACAGCACAGCCCTTATATACAGTTTTTTCAGTGCAAGTGACAGACTGACAAACTTTGGTCCTGAACACCAAAACGAGGGACCAGACCTTGTACAATTACTCCCTTTTTCTTCAGAACACAAGCCTTTCTGCCTCCCATTACCTTCATCCTCATCTTCCTTCTCCTGAACAATCTAAAAGTAGACGAAAACTATCAGTTAACAAGGCCAACAATACAGGGATTATTTAAAAAATTTACATGCTAGTCAAATTTATTTTTACATTAGTGAAGCAACAGAGCTTCCTCTTCCCTGTGAGAATTATCTCACAAATTATGCTTGACAACAAGGAAAACACAAAAATACACACTCAGCAGAAGTAATTGCATTTAAACTCCTAAGTTTGTCCCTTTTTAAGAGTAATTAATTTTGTTTCCTTTTCAGCCAGCCTGCCTCTTCTCAGCCATAAATCTCCACACCAACTTCCTTTTTCCTCAGAGCTTCTAAGCTGCTTATGCTGCTGTTGCTCATTTCAGATCCTGTTCTCCTCCCTATTCCTACACTCTGAAGCCTCTTTCACAAATACTCATTTTGAATCCTCACCCATGTCAGTGTTTGCAACTAAGAGTCACAGCTTGGCATGGACACACAGAACCCTCCATGTTCTGCATGCCAAGCTCTTCCACCAAACTGCTGCTGAAGCATCCAAGCTATGTGAAAGGCCTCCGCAGATTGACCACTTCAAGCACTTCAGGATAGGTGAGCCTGGTCACTTTAGCAGTTTTCCCAGGGCCCTAACACTTCAAAGGCAGCCACCTACCTTATACATGTGAAAGTTTTTTGTAGTACAGGGCATCTGCCAGGCAGGAGCACATCATTATAACTTCTAACACCCCTCTTAAAGTCACTGCCCAGGATACAAAAATATTAAGTTTTAAAACAAAAACTCAGTGACATAAGGCTTGATCTTTTATCACCTGCAAGACACTCCTTTCTCAAGCACCTGATGGATGACCCTGTAGTTGAAGCCGCTTCTTTCGTTCCCTAAAACATGCTAATTCCTGTTTCTGAATAACAGAGTTTCGAAGTCAAACCAATGGCCTGCTCTCCTGCCCTTGCTCTGAGTTATCCTGAAAGACAATCACGTGCAAAAGAGAGACCCTTCAAGCCACTCTTAACTCCCACCACCTGCAGCAGATTGATGATGGTCATCACGAGGTACCAAGGACCAACTGGGGGAAGTGGCCCCTGGATAAATACGTATCTTGCATGGGAAGATACTTTTTCTCTCCCTAGGCAGTTTCATTTGATTTGAGCGGTCAGGCTGGGCAGATAGTCCCACCCCAAGGGGAGCAGAGCAGCAGATCCGTGCGGCTTCACGGTGTGGCACCCCAAGCACGACTCCAGCGAAAATCCCTCTTTTCACCCATGCCTGTGATGCCACACAACCACCCCAGCTCCCGTGATAACACCCGGGACCCACCTCACGGGCCACTCCATCCCAGCCACCCCCGCAGGCCCCCGGCATCACCGCTCCAGCCCTGCCACCCCTATGGACACAGGCCGAAGGGACATGCTTGGGATGGGGGCCCAAAAAACACGCTGGCGGGAGAGGGGTTACACCACCTCGTCCTTACGACATGGATTTGTGGGGGAAGGCGGTAGAAAATACCCATTTCCACATCGGGGTTGGCTGAGGGGCAGCGGCATTGTCACCCTGCAGGCAAGAGGGGCCAGGGAGGAGGAGGGATTCCCCTGCCGCGGGGAGAGAGCACGAAGGGCTGCGGAGAGGGAGAAGGAAGCGGCAGTGAGACGCGGCCCCCGGGGCCGGGGCAGGAGCCGCGGCCGGAGCGGCCACTCACAGAACTCGGCGATGTAGTAGGAGACGGCGTAGTTCTCCTCGCACCACTCCAGGGTGGAGGTCGGCGGGCCCCAGTAACCCTCCCGGTCAGCGGCCGGTGCCATCGCGGTGCCCGCTCCAGGCTAGATCGGAGCCAGGGCACGGGGAAAGAGGAGCGAGAAGGGCGCCGGGCCCGGAGCGCAGCGGCGGCGGCGGGAGAGCGGGCGGGGCCGGCTCTAGGCCCGCCCGGCGGGGAGGAGCCGCGGTCGCCATGGGGACGGGCTGCGGCCTGTCGGACGGAGCAAACGGGGGTGGAGAAATACATTATCGTGAGAAACGTGAATATGGGGAAAGTCTGGGAGGGACACCGGCGCGGGGAATGCTTGGCTCTCAGGGAACCCGCGCGATGCCTCCGTAGGGATGAGGCGAGACGTGCAACATCATGGCGTTCTCTTCACCCACTTTTCAAGCCGGTCTGGGGCAGTGAGGAGGTTTCCTCCCTCAGCTTACCACTGGTTTTCCTTATAGACTTCATGGAAGGTTTGTAAGGCAAGTGAGGCAGCGTGTTGTCTTCATGTTCTTAAAATACAGCTTCACAGCATCGTAGAATGGTTTGGGTTGGAAGGGACCTTAAGGGCCTTCTAGTTTCAACTCCCTGCCGTGGGCAGGAGCACCTTCCACTAGACCAGGTGGTTCCATCCAATTTGGCCTTGAACCTGGCCATCCAACCTGCCAGGGATGGGGCATCTACAGTTTCTCTGGGCAATCTGTGCCCATCTCTCACCACCTTCACATTCAAGAATTTCTTCCTGAAGGCAATGAAGAGGCAAGTGCTCCTCATACTCGTGGGCTGGGAGAAGGAAGGAGGGTTTTTTATAGCTCTGCCTGCTAAATGGGGGTTTTCCTCTCATCTGATGCCTTATTTAGTTTCCTCAGTGCTTATTACGCATACTATACTTACACCCATAATATGCAAAGTGCTTCTCAAGCAGAGTTGGTATCCAGAGGCAAGTACAATCTGAAAATGGAAAGACTTGGGACACAAGGGAAAATAATAAAGTACACCAGTGAAGGCCTGGTAATACTGTGTGGTTTTTGTTTCAGAAGGCGATCTAAAGACTCGAGGAGAGGCTTTGGACAGACCCTGGGGGCTGTACACGGTGCTTACTCCCTGCTGGCCAGCAGAATTTATTACACCTGCATATAAGCAGACTTCTTTTTCCACATCTTGTTTCTTCTCACTTTTCCTTTTGTAAGCTAAGAAATGCCGATCTAAACACAGACCTTTCCTTCTATAAATACTGTTGTTTCAGTATGTATACATCTATCTTGAAGACTGTCTTGCCTTCTGAAGTTCAGTTTGTATATAATTGCTTCCAGCATCAGGTAGAGATGTATTTAACATATGTCACTACTTTTCATCATGCTATAAAGCACTAAAATAAAATTTATTTTAGTGTTGGCAATGACAATACACTTAAATTGTCAAAGCATCATCAAAATCCCTATGGACTTTTATATGCAGACCTGTCTTCCTATATTTTTTAGACCTAGATTATTTCTACAGGTTTAGACTTTCAGGATTAGGGTCTGGAAGAGCACCAGAATCATTAAGATGCACAAAACTGGCTGTAAACAATGAGGACAGTTCTGGCCTGCTTGATGCATTTCAGCTTTTCAGACTTTTGAGAGTTCATTTTATATAATAAGGGAATTTGTAGGGCTCTGGTATTTGTTTTCATGATAAACAATTTTAAGATTATAAGTTCTTGAATGAAAAATAATAAAAAATTTGAAATTGCTGTTGTTCAGAAACTAAAGAGAGAACTATTAAATATTTAAAATACTAAATAATAGTTAAATATTAAATAATAAATATTTGCTCACCAGGAGCAAAAATGGCAACAATGTGAAAAAATATAGGCAATTTTTGTAATATTGACTTCTAATTGGCTTTAAATAAATAATTTAAAATATTGGTGCTTGTTTCTTATCACATGCATGCTGGCCATGAGAAGATTTGCCACCACTCTAGAAAAAGAATTCAGATACTAGCTTTAAAACTGGGCAAGATAAAATAATGAAAGGTTGTATGTGGTAGATACCAATAATGTAGGTTGTCATCCATTCTGATTTCCAGAGAAATGCAAGAAAAATGCATAACTAGGACATAATTTCAATCACTAGGGAATTTTTATTTATTTGGCACATTTCTGAAGTATTCTCCATCACAATATGCATTTACTTCTGACTTATTCTGTGGCTTGGTTCTCTGCTTTTGAACGCTGACAAACCTTTCAGTCACTGCACTCAGAAGGATAGTATTGAAGAGACAGCCTCAAACTATTAAACACATGTTTTTTTTCACCCTGAAAATGTTTTGTAGAGGTAAACTTGTCTTCCACAAAAGAAACTTTGACTGCTTCAGCTGTTACAAGGATACATATTAAAATCAGTAGTTTTCCCCTGTAACCTTGACCTATGCCTTGCTCTGTCCACTACTGCACAGGATATAATGTGACAGCCTGAAGTTCTTTGCATCTAAATGTGGTCTATCTGATTAAAGGATCAAACCTACCTCTGTCCAGGTGTTGGATTTTCTTTGTCTGATCTGTACAACATAGGGAGGGAATGTCTTGTTTCTGAAATAGCAAAAACCAAACATAGAGCTCCTGAAATGCTTGTTTTCATTATTAATAAAAATGTACTTGTCATGCCCATGGAGTAGTTTCCCGCGGCCTCAGGTTCCCTGTGGCAAAGGATCCTCTTTCCGTACAGTTTAATGTTGCCCTGAAACCTCATGGCTTAACTGATCAGTGGGTAATTGAATCATGTCAATTTACACCACTAGAGGGATATGTCCTGTCACTTTAGTGTGTGCATCCAGTAGTATTTTGCTTGGGAATGGGAAAGGACTGCTGTTCAAAAATGGCATGTGTTCAGCTCCTTGTGATCAAGTAAATTCAGGGAATGACACCTGATGAACACTTTTATTTCTCTCTGCTCTATACAAACAATTTATCATGACTCGTGCTGCCAATTGTTTTATTTCTGCACAAAGTAAGACCTAATAAGCAGATTATTTAGGACTGGTTATGGAGACATATGTTGGGGAAGATTGTACTTATTCCCTATCATCAGTGTATGTGTGCAAAGATGAAGATAAAATTTATATAAAATCTTGAAGGTGTTTTTACTGCTTGGTTCTCACAATGTTAAAATAAAGATATCAGTCACAAAAATAAAACTGAATTCTGTCCTACAAATTGCCTGTTCAAATTTTTTAGGTAATTATCCCAGAATGGTTTAGGTTGGAAGAGATTTAAAGATCCTCTTGTGCCAACCCCCCCGCCCCCCCAGCATAGGCAGGGACAGCTTCTACTCGAACAGTTCCAGAGATGGGACATCCACAGTTTAACTGCACAACCTGGTAGAGTGTCTCACCACCCTCACATAAAAGAATTTCTTCCTAGTATCTAATCTAAGTCTGCCCTCTGCCAGTTCAAAACCATTTCCCCTTGTCCTATCTCTCCATGCCTTTGTCAAAAAGTCCCTCTCCAGCTCTCTTGGAGCCTCTTTAGATACTGGAAGGAGCAATAAAGTCTCCCTGGACCTTCTTCAGGCTGGACAATCCCAACTCCCTCAACCTGTGTCCACAAAAGAGGTACTTCAGTCCTCTAAGCATCCTATGAACTTTAAAGCCCTTTTTTAAATCAGGTCATAGCATTTACACCATCTTAGGTGTGGAATCCCGAGTCGTGACTCTCGGCTCCAAAGTCTTGCTTTCCATGATAGGTTGATTTCTAAATACTGCAGCTTCAAATGTCATTGGCTATTTTCTGAATTGCCTAAGACTGTACTGGTTACAGAAAAAAGTCACCAACACCTCTAGATTCTGCAAGCCCGATTCTGCAAGCCCGATCCCGTGTAATATGTAATTTATCTGATTGATTTATATGCAGATAGCATGAGTAAGATGCTAAAAGTAGGATTATAAGAGTTTGAATCACTCTTTGTAATGTGCCCTGAAGTTTGAGGGCTCTTTATGGACACTGGTGCCAAGATGATGATAATTATGCCTGGAGTAATATCACAATAAGTTGTTGGCACCTGAATGAGTGAAAAAGAGAAGTTGTTTCCTGAGATGAAGAAGGATCCAAGAAACTTTAATAGACTTTAGCAGATCTGATTGCCTGCTCATTTCTAGGTAAAGCGAAAATTCCTGTGCTGGAGTTAAATGGAGTCAGGCATTTATAAATTATCATCAAGGGGACTCATGTCCTAGAGCCATATAAATATTCCTCATTTCCCAGTGTAATATGGCTTTTCTTAGTCGTATTCTCAAGGCTATTGTTGCATTTTGGCAACTGATTGTGGTGGGGAATGACAGCATCACAGATTGCAGCTTTGTGAGCACTCAGCACTGATGGGCTCAGATATGAATACAACCACCTGAACAGTGTTATAAAGGATTGATGGAAACAGGGGGTCCTGAGTGCAGATATTTAGGAAAGGAGGTGTGACTTGCCAAGGACAGAACATTCCCTCATGCAGAAGATGGTTCAGTCCTACGCCCAGTCCTCAAAGCAGATTTTAGGGAGGTATTTTTTCCCCTCCACCCTTTTTTTAGCAAAAGCCTGTCTGCTTAGGTCTGTCAAGATATATCCCAAACCCTTTACAATCAAAAGCTGAGACAGGTGATACCATCCACAGCATGCCTTATTTTACCAAAATGTTTGCTTTCTTGTAACAGTGGATTACGCTGAAGCTTTTCTACACCTGGTGGTTATTGCTCTGCAAGCATATAGCCTGCATAGGTGTCTCTAGGCACCTGAAGCTTTCAGCCTATTGTACTAGTATGAAGTAAAATTCATGTTGCTTTGCACTAATTTTCAGGGTTGAAATTCATAAGGGAGGAGAAAAACCTGCTGTTCATGCATCCTAAGGGAGAAGAAACTGACACAGGGAAAACTGTGGAAGGAGAGCTCTTCTCCAGTTATCAGAGCTGAATTCATCCTTATATGTGAATCAGAGCCCTCACCAGCTGTAAAATGTCTACGGTAAATGTACACTGGTTTAAGCTGAAACATCAAATGAAAATCTGTCAAGGGAAGAAGACTTTTTAAAAGCACAAACGGCATGTGCCTCAATCTCATTGATTTTGAAAGGAGTCTGGGAATCGGTTTGCTTTTGTGTTGTGGAATTCTAGTGCTTTAAAATAGCAAAAGCAAATGCCATAAGAGTTCATTGTTTACACTTGTAAACAGCTTTCTTTTTAGGAAGAACATAGCAAGCTATATCTTTCTCCCTGCTAATTTGCATGCACAGATCTCAATATGAAGAGACTCACACAGAGTCTGTAATAATATTTAAGTGCGTTAATTTCAGTTTGAATCCTGCTTTACAGGCTCAGTTCACTTTCTTAAGTGCTGGCATCTTGTGCCATTGGAGAGTCTTTCAGAGCAACAGCTGAAGTCCAGGCAGGATGCCCTGGGATCACTGGAACTTCTCTACATCCAGTGTCATATTCCATATGGTGCTCAGGTTCTTTGTCTCCAAAAGCACTAAATGTCTATAATTTTATGAAGTGAATTAAGCTTAGATGTCTGGCTTTTTTGGCTGGATGAGATTGGGCAAGGTCATGAATCCCAAGTAGTCCTTACTCTTTTCTGAAAAAGAACTCTTCTTTGGTTTGAGGTCAATAAAGCTCCTGTTAGGTTTTCTGTACTTACAGCATCCATGAAGGTGCACACCTAATTGGCGCTTGGACTTGCTTTGACCTCAGCTGGCTAGAATTGAGGCATTTAAGGAAAGCAGTCTCACTTAGGATCATGGAACCATGCAATCATTAAGGTTGGAAAAAAACTCTAAGATCACTGAGTCCAACTGTTAATCTACCATGTTCACCACTAAACCATGTCCCCCAGTGCCACATCCACAGGTTTTTTGAACACTTCCAGAGGTGATGATTCCATCACTTCCCTGGGCAGCTTGTTGCTTCTGCATATTATACCGTTCGTTGGAGTCACCTGTTCTTAGGACAAATTATGACCTCCCTATTTGAAATCTGGGAGGAGAGGTAACTTAGAGGACGAGAGCCATGAAACATGGGCTTTCTACAGTGCTTGAACAGCCAGCACTGACTCCATTTGGGACGCAAAATGGCAGTAGCACTCTTTGGATGGTGAGAATAGGAGCAGCACTCCTCTCTTTTTGTTCCTATCCTAGCTTCCTCCCCATGAATGGAGACAAGGAGGAGTGTGGATGGGAGCACATCACTGGTTCTCTCTTGCAGTCAGCTCCTTTTGGGGAAGAGAAGGCAGCTTGCAGTTAACACAGGAATCTATACATAGTATTGTGATATTCCTGTGGCGCAGAGCTAAGAGAGTTTTTTTCCAACAATGTTTTCAACCCTGCAGGAAACATTTTGGAATCTCCATGTTTTATGTGACTTGACAGTGTTCGAAGCCTTTGGGTGGATTAGGCAGGACTTTCCTGGTGATAACAGCTACCTTGTGCAGGCAGGTGGCCATGAGTAGAAAGCTTTGTGGTGTCAGTGTCAGTTTGCTAAGCTGTCCTGCCAAGGCTCTTCAAGCTGAGGCTTTCTCCCATTTACATTCATGTTGCTAAAGTTTCTGGTATCACTGATTTAGAGTGTGAACTCCTGGTGTGTATTTGTTCTTCCCAGTCATACCAATTTGAATGTATGATCACAGAATCATAGAATCAGAATGGTTATGGTTGGAAGGACCTTAAAGATTGTCTCGTTCCAACACCCCTGCCATGGGAGACAGGGTCACATTCCACTAGACCAGATTGCTCAAAGCCCCATCCACACTGGCCTTGAACACTTCCAGGGATGGGGCATCCACAACTTCTCTGGGGAGCCTGTTCCAGTGCCTCACCACGCTCACACTAAAGAATTTATTATTATTATCCATTTAAGCTTACTCTCTTCCAGTTTAAAACCATCTCCGCTTGTCCTGTCACTGCATGCCCCTGTAAAAAGTCCCTGCCTAGCTCTCTTGAGATCAACTGGAGATCACTCAAGAACAGCTCAGTGACTACGTACTGCAGGAATGGAAGTCCCAAGGATATAAGGGTTGCTTAAGAGAAACTTTGAAGGAAAAATATTGTCAAGAAGCAAGAAACTGTCTGGAAGACAGGCTAATTTGGTGTATGAGGAAGAAGTGCTGAAACGTTTTTTTATCCTAAAACAGCAGTGGAATGGATTTGGAATAATTAGATATTGCCAGTGTTCCCTCTTTTCTTATAGCTTTCAGTTTAAGGAAGAAAGCACCTATAAAGCATTCATCAGCTCTATTTTGTGTAATGAATCAGTTAGTGTCTGAACATGGAAGGTGATTTATCATACTCTATAAATCCTGTCCATCCAATTGTGCACAGCTTGTGACTTGATCTCATGGACAGTAAAAGCAATTTCCTTATATTGCCACTCTTGAGAAATCTCTAGAACAAAAGGAGAAAACCACTAGGAACAAGCAAAATCTCAGTGGTAAGGAGATGCACATATATTAAAATGTCAAATGTTAAGAAAAAATAAAAACTTTGAAATATATTCAGTGGCACTGCACCAGCAGTGGGGAAGGCAGCTGCTATTCTTTTCCTTGATCTCTAGGAAAATGGCATATTTACCCCAAGCATATGTAAATTTCTCTATTTAGACTGGAAATGAAGCACATTCTGCTCATGTAATGTTATGTTTGTCTCATTTACTGCAGGAAGGAGGAGGAAAATAAAGATCAAGTAATTATTTACTTGACAAAATCCTTTGTTACTTTTCTGGTTATCAGTTAATTACTAGTGAGCTAATCGATTTACACCTCAGCCAAACTCTTTTCTTTAACAAGTCATTAATGAAAGAGGCTGCTCAGACAATCCAAATTTCCTTTATTAGCATAGCTTGGATATTTCAGACCTATCCACTAAAAGGGGGATAAAAGGAAACACAAAGAAATACAACAATGCATTTCCACTTCTCACTGTCTTCTGGGGTGACTTTTGTCCCTCCATTTCCACAGTCAATTGTTGATGAGCTGCCTCAGTAGGACAGCTCATTACTAGACAGAGAAAGAAAGCCATTTTCTGGAGCTTTTCTACCAGAGACCCTACTTTATTGTGGCATCAGCTATCAAGAAGTGGAGCTGATGTCACAGAAGTAAGTCATAGAATCACAGAATCATTTAGGCAGGAAAAAACCTGTTAAGATCATCAAGCCCAACCACTAAACCAGGACTGCCAAGCCCACCAATAGACCGTGTCCATAAGTGCCACACCTATATGTCTTTTAAATCCTTCCAGGGATGGTGACTCCTTTACTTCCCTGAGTAGCCTGTTCCAAAGCTTGACAGTCCTTTTGGTGAAGAAATTTTTCCTGATATCCAGTCTAAACTGGGGAAGAAGACCAGCCTGACTGAACAGGAAGCTTTCACTGGTACTCTGGGAAAAAAAAGAGAGTTTATAACCTTTGGAAGAGGGGGCAGGCAACTCAGGAAGAGTACAAGAATGCCATTAGGTCATGTAGAAAGAAAATTAGAAAAGCGAACACTCATCTAGAATTCAATCTGACCACTGCTGTGAAAGATAATAACAAGTGTTTTTATAAACACGTTGACAACAAAAGGAGGGCCAAGGAAAATGTCCATTCTTTACTGGATGCAGGGAGGGACATGGTCACCAAGAATGAGGATAAGGCTGAGGTACTTAGTACCTTCTTTGCCTCAGTCTTTAACAGCAAGGCCAGTTACCAGGACAACAAGCCTCTTGACCTGGTAGATAGGGACAGGGAGCAGAAGAGACCCCAGTAACCCAGGAGGAAGGGTTGGGGCGAGTTCTGTTTAATACTTTTATTGATGTTCTGGATGAGAGGATCAAGGGCACCCTCAGTAAGTTCACAGATGACACCAAGCTGGGTGGGAGTGTTGATCTGCTGGAGGACAGGAGGGCTCTGCAGAGGGATCTGGACAGGCTGGATCAATGGGTCAAGGTCAAGTGCTGGGTCCTGCCCTTGGATTACAACAACTGCAGACAGCACTACAGGCTGGGGGCAGAGTGGCTGGAAAACTGCCCAGTGAAAAAGGACATGGAGGTGCTGTTTGACAACCAGTTGCATTTTGGACTGCATCAGAAATAGTGTGGCCAGCAGGGCCAGGGCAGAGATTGTCCCTCATGAACTTACGCACAGTTTGGATCCTGTGTTCAGTCCTGAACCCCTCAGGACAAGACACTGACATGCTGGAATGTGTCCAGAGAAGGGCAATGAACTTTTGGTCTAGAGAGTGAGTCGTGTGAGTGGCTGAGGGAGCTGAGGGTGTTCAGTCTGGAGAAAAGGAGGTTCAGGGAAGACCTTTTGCACTCTACAACTACCTGAAAGAGGTTCTAGCCAGGTGGGGGTTGGCCTCTTCTCTCAGGCAACTAGTGACAGGACAAAAAGGTATAGCCTTAAGCTGTGCCAGGGGACATTAATTTTGGACATCAGAATTTCTACACTGGAAGGGCTGTCAAGCATTGAAATGGGCTGCCCAAGGTATGTGGTTGAGTCACCATCCCTGGAAGTGTTCAAGAAACTACAAGATGTGGCATGTAATGCTATGGTTTAGTGGATATGGTGATGTTTGGCCAAAGGTTGGACTCAATGATCTTGGAGGTTTTTTCCAACCTAAATGATTTTTTGTTTCTGTGACACACTAAAATTCATGGGTTTGTCACATCAAAGCTTCAGGTGAGAGTGGGTCTATCATGACACTTTTCTGAGAAGTTACATTCAGAAGTGTGGCGTATTTATTTAATTGTGATGTGATTTACCTGATTATAACATAGAATTACATCATGGTCAGGAATCACATACTGAATTCTGCCTATGTTAAAGCATTATGACTGCAATGGTAAGTCAATATGATATAATTCTGAATTCCTGTCTTGGGCAGCTTTTCCTTGCACTGACTGCTGAGCATGGCAACTATGGACAGTCTGAATCACTCAGTGGCTGAGTTCAAATGCCACAGTAGGTGTTACCTAAAAGTTAAGCAACGTTTAAAAGTATGTTTTAAACTTGACCCAATATGTTTAACACAAACTGTAGAACACTCCATGAACACTGTGTGATTTCTGTGATCTATATTAATATAGCTTTGTAGCTTTCTGGTAGAACCTTGAGTGTGACTGTCTCAGGGAAATGGATACAGTGACTTCTTTGTAGGCTAGATTTCAAAAGCAAAGTCTAGGCTCATCACCTGCAAAATAAGAAAAGCACCCACAGAATAAGCCCTGCTGATTCTAGGAATGGCTTTTCTCTGGGACCATTGCTGAACAAGGATGGGGACTGAACTGTCTGCATCAGTTTTGCTACCCAAACCAGGTGTCCTGTTCACAAAGAAGTGCAACTGTCACAGGTTAGAGTAATGCTGATGCTTGAATGAAAGAGGAATAAAAATCAGTGAGACTCCAGCACAGATCTGCTGGTCTCTCAAGAAAGCTGCAAAGCACTCAGAGGTCACTGTCATGTATCAGCCTATTTGGTCAAAGGCTGAGCAGTGCTTCTGGATGAATTTAAGTGATTTTTTTTAATGCTGTCAAATCAAAGATGGTCTCTTCTACCCAGAGCTCCTCATGTACCAGAGCCAACCAGAAACAGCTGAACACCTTCCTCCTTGTACTCCTTACTCCTGTACCTAAAAGGAGCATTTCTACCCATTGTCAGGGACTGCACTATTCACATGACTGTCTCCAGTTTTGAAGCCAACGGTCTCTGAAGGCTTTGGAGGCCAGACTGCTAATCCTTTGACAAGCAAGTGTATTTCTTGACAGTGTGATTGGTGTTGGCCCATGGCCCTTAATGGCTTGGCCCTCTGACAGCTGGCAGTGATTTTCTGACGGCTGGAGACCCATCACATGCCCCCTGACAGCAGCAGAATAATATTCTCATGCCTGCGATAATGACAAATGTGTTTGGAAAGCTCATGAATAAAATTCTCTTCTCTGTCTCTTTTTATAATTCTGATGTGCCCAGTTTATCCTTGTATTTTTTTTTAACCCTCACTGCACCTTTATTTCTCCCACTGTATTGTTATTCCTCATGTTATTGGAGTGGCCTAGACAGACACTTCTAATTTCTTCCTTTCCCAAGACTCAATGCTCATTCTTTTGGTCATTGAGCAGTGTTCCCCAGATATTGCTGGCAGGAGGCTAAGTCCTGTGTGAAACTGCCATGCAGAGCCCCTCTTAGTTTACTCCTACCAGCTTCTAACAATGCCAGTTCCGTCTTCCATCACCCTTGCTTGTCAGCTTTGCTATTTATTTTCAAAACATGCCTTTGACTCTGGTGTGTTTTTTCAGGAAAATTTGGGCTTGGTTCCACAAGCCTGACATACCTCGTAATTTGAAAGTGTAGAGAGAAACCTTGGGTACAGGGAGGCAGGGGAAAGGTGAAATCATGATGTAAAACCTGATTTTAATTTTGTCTCAGCCCATGCAGTATGGTTTGCCCTCAACTGAGCAGGAAGAGGTGGTTGGGACTTAGGGCTCATCTACTTGACCAGAACTCAATGCAGCAGAGTCTGGGGATTTCCTTAGTGGGACTGACTTTTTATCCCAGAGAGACCGGTCATGACAGAGAGGGAGGGAGGAAGGAAGGAAATTACTGCCAGCAGGTGGGAAATCTCCTGTTTCAGCAATCTGGGAGGCAAGATTTATTCTCTAGGGGTTCTGGGAAGATAAGAAAATAGATTATCTTGCGGTTTTCAATGGCCTCTTCAAAAAGATAATGTGCTCCTAAATCATAGAATGGCAGAATGGTTTCAGTTGGAAGTGACCTTAAAGATCATGTGATTCCAATCCCACAGCTATGGAGAGGAACACCTTCCATTAGACCAGGTTTCTCATAGCCCCAGATGAACAGACCTACTTTTTTTTTCCCAAACTGGACAGCACTGCACAAACCAAACAGATACCATTGTGCATCACACCCCTGTAGCACGGAAAAGACTCCACAACCAAAAGTTGTAAAGTAGGTGTGCTTTATTCAGCGCTGAGGCGCACAGGAGATCGTTCCTCCAAAGACATGGGCGCCCTCAGCATCTCCTAGTTCCATCTTTATGCCCCAAAGTATTACATATGCATGAGATTTCCCAATTTGCCTACACATATTCAAATCCTATCCCTGCTTCTTATTATAATTAGCTTGCATATTATTTGCGCCTGCGCAGTGCCTCCTCATGGTCATGGGCAGGGGTCTCAAGGATGAAGTAAGGAGTCTTCCTCCCTGTTGAACTTTTCACCTCCTCTCCTTACACATGCCTGTCGCAGTTTGGACAGGTGTCTACCAAGAAAAGCAGGAACCTCCCTTGGAATGAGAAATGTAAACCCTCTTCCCTCCAAATTAGTAGTATTTTGAAATTAAGGGGCTCTCAGGCAAAGATAGGGAATAGGAATAACAGATCTTTACTAAGTATTTATATGAGGTA
>VZRX01023058.1:119759-130519 GCA_013398075.1 Notiomystis cincta | reverse complement strand
TCTTCTCTTCTCTTCTCTTCCTAGGACTCAACTTGCTCTTGAAATTGAGCTGGTTTTTATTATTGTATCTTTATACAGTTATCCCAAGTTTTGACACACTTGGATCTGAGGTGACTGCAAAATTCTTTTCTCCTCTTAATTACTTTTGAAGAGCCAGACAAGAAAGAGGCTAATGAAATAATGTTTATGAGCACTGAGGAACCTGCTTACAACTTCTAAACTATCCATGGTCTCTGCAAGTGTGTCATTTAATCTACTCCACTATTCCTGTTCTGCATTTCTTAAATATACTCTGTTGAGAATAAAACTAATTAATGATTGTTGGACATCATGAAAGTGTGATTAGTGATTGTTGGACTTCAGGAAGGTGTGAGCCGACAAGAACCTAGATAACAAAATGGAGGGGAAAAAAAGGAACTAATATTCCAGTCCAAACCCATCTTAACTAGCAGTATCTTACAAAAAAAGATTTTAAACTCTGTCAAAAGTTACTTTCCCAGCCTGCCTGTGTCCATAGCCAATGCAATCTTTTCAGAAATGTTACTTCTGAAGTCAAGTGCTCTAAACAGCCTAGCATCTTCCCTCAGCACCAAACCTCATGTTTCCCCCTGCACAGGGAGCGTCACATGCAAATAGCCATCCTGGCACTGCAGCAGGAATTTGTCCGACAGTAACCTTTCCCCATTGTTTAATTCCCTTCTTGTGTTAGCCTCATGGTGGGCTGCTTTACAGTGGCTGTCAGGCAGCAGCTGTAGCAAGTGAAAAGCTGAGCAGGGAAAGGAGTTTAGACGAGTCAGTATGCAAATATGTATAAATATGTATATGTATATTCTTATGGATTATATGTATATGTAGTGATTTTAGATGGGGTAGTACTGCAGGCTGCTGATCTCAGAGACTTCAAGCCTTGTTTTCCCCTGGAAGCAAAGGAAGGTTTAATTTCCATGTGGGAAGAGAGTGTCATGGGCACTTTGGCATATATTTGTAGATCTTACTCTTTACATGTGCCTCATTCTGGGAAAGCTTCTGCAGAAAAGAAACAACTAGCCTGAAGATGTAAGTGGGTTGGATTGAGATCACAAAGGAGAGAGAGGTCAGAAGGCACTGGAAAGAGCTAAGCATTTATTTGTATGCCAGGGCAGGGCACAAGATATATTTGGGAAGGTGGGTAACATGACAAGGATGCAGTGAGTAACTCCTCACTGCCCACTCATTCCATTTGCATACCATTTTTTCCTAGCCTATACTGCCTTCAGGTTGCTGTCTCTTCCAAAGCCCTAGGCTGCCCAGGCTGCCTGCTGGTGCTGGCTGCTCCATGCCTACCCACACCACAAGGGGAAGGGCATATCTGCAGAGGCTGTGGTTTTCCCAGTGTTGGCAGGTACCACTGCCACTGTTAAAAGGAGCAGCTGGCACTTTAGCTACTTTTACAGCTCTCAGACAGCTCTAGGTCTGCTCTTTGAGAATTTCCCCCCCTTCTAGCTCTCACCAACTTATCTCCCCACCATGGGGCCTCTGAAAGAGACAAACAAGTCTCCCAGGAACTGATAATGTGTAAGGGTCATTTTCAACATATGGTCAGAAGGAGACATGAAGCCTACCCACAGCTCTGTGGAAATACCCCAGGATCAGGGCCTCTTTTCTTCCTGTGGGAAATGGAGGTATCTTCTAGGGAGCTGTAGTCAAGGATTGATCTC
The DNA here is from genome assembly GCA_013398075.1 of Notiomystis cincta. Taxonomy (NCBI): domain Eukaryota; kingdom Metazoa; phylum Chordata; class Aves; order Passeriformes; family Notiomystidae; genus Notiomystis; species Notiomystis cincta. Next base: position 128,822 of record VZRX01023058.1, on the reverse strand, counting down.
TGCAGGAGCAGAAAAGGCTTCTAAATCTGTCCACCTGATTCTGTCATTTACCAAGAGAGCAGAAATCTCTCAAAACATCTGAAGCAACCCACTAGCAGCTCTGTACAACATGAAGGGCTTGTGCAGAGCTGCTGGAAGTTTTCTTTGGCTATAGCTGTCAGGAAATTTAAAAACATGTGTCTATATGTATGTATGTGTATGAGTATATGTTACCATACATGCACTGTATAGTAATTGGGCAGAGATGTGATGACAAGTCTAGCAAAGGAGACTGGAAATAATTTCTTCTCATACCAGCAGGACCTTAAACATCCACAGGGATGTTACAATGCCAGATCACTGGCCCACCTGCAAGGCTGCCTATGCATATCCCTAGGAGCATTCTTGGTAATGATGTAAAAGGATATTTTCACTCCCAGTTTTATTCTNTTAGTAGCAATCCAAGACAAAATGTCTGATGAGGGATCTGGTAAGAAGCTGAGAAGCTCTGCCCTGACTGTGCTGTGACTGAGTAAGAAGGACACGGTCTCAGCTTCACAAGGCTGGGAGGGTGAGTATGCATGGTATCCCTGTACTGCACAGCAGTGACTAGCTTATCTTCAGCATTCAGTCTTCAGGGTAGAGACTTACTAGGAAAGCTTTCTTACCACCACCCCCCTTTCTCTCTCTTTCCCTCACTGTTTTTCAACAAACGTGAATGCTGCTGATAAATGCTGCAAGCGAATGATACAGTATTTACTTGTTTATGCTCCCCTTCGTTTGTGAATTTGTCTCAACACTGTTAGAGAGCAAAGATCTTTTTTTCATTGCTTTTTCACACAACCATGTTTGAAGGCCAAATATTGATCAGGGTCATCCTCTCCTCTGTGTTAACTCTTGTTGCTTTCAGCTGCTCAGAGTTTTACACTGTACTTTCATTTCTTTATGTAAGATTTATTCTCAGATTTGTACTTTGTGGTTAATTCAGCAGAGGTGGCAGGAACACAGCCATGTTTCTTGTCAGCATGCATGTACTAAAGAGCTGTAGGCCTGACTGCTCTGCTTTACTGCACTTCACACCTCTGCACCTGGTGACAGCAGTATTGACAGGTTTGCTTCTATCAGGAGAAGATGGCATGGAATCAAAGTTACAAAATCAATGAAAATGCTTAGGTAAAGACAACAGAAATATTGTTCACAAAAGTTTCCTTGTGATGTGCTTTACTGCATCAATCCTTAATAGAAGTATGTGGTTACTCCTGGTCCTGGATCCAAGCCATTCCTTTCTAAGTTTTGCATCCACTAGATGTTTTCTGACATAGCTACTGTAACTTTGCAGTCATCTTCCCTTGAGGCAGAGAGCTGTACAAGGTGTTCCCCAAAGCAGCAGCACCTGAAATCCCTGTGTTGAGTGCTATGTCAGTGATTTAGGTGTTCCTCCATGTCAAGAGGTTTCACTTGCTCATGGCTGATTGAAGATGTGAAGGTTGGGCACAGCCTTGGCTTCAGTGACGTGGTGGAATTCAGGACCCTGAATGGAGGAAGCAAAGCAGTGAGTGGGACTGGAACCCTAAAATTTTGGAGCGCTACCTTTGACCTCTTCAAGGACCTATTTGGAGGGATCCCATCAGCTACAGCTCTAGGAGAGAACAGGGTCCAAGAGAGCTGGTCAATATTCAAGCATCACTTCCTCCAAGCTCAAGACAGATGTATCCCCAATCAAGCAAAGGAGGCAGGAGATCTGCATGGATAAGCAGGGAGCTCCCAGCAAATCTCAAATGGAAGAAAGAAATTTATAGGATATGGAGAAAGGGACAGGCCATATGGTAGATACATCTTCAGAGAACACAGGGATGTGACAAGGAAGGCCAAGGCCTACTTTGAATTGAGGCTGGCAAGGGATATCAAGGACAACAAACAGGGTTTCTACAAGTATATCAACAGCAAAAGGAATAATAGAGAAAATGTGGGCTACTTCTGAATCAGATGGGTGTCCTGGTGATGAAAGACACAGAGAAGGTAGAACTATTGAATGCCTTCTTTGCTTCAGTCTTTACTGCTGAGAATAGCCCACAGGAATCCCAGACCCCAGAAGTAAGAGGAATAAGTTGGAGAATGGAAGACTTGTTTGTAGAGGGTTGGGTTAGAGATCAGTTAGGCTGATTGAACACCCATAAATCTACAGGCTTGATGGGAGGCAACCAAGTGTGCTGAGGGAGATGGCAGATGGTGCTAAGCCAGTCTCCATTATCTTTGAAACATCACAGAGTGGGAGAAATAACCAATAACTGGAGGAAAGCCAGTGATGCTCCCATCTTCAAAAAAGGCAAGAAGGAGGACCCAGGAAACTACCAGCCAGTCAGCCTCACCTCCATCCCTGGAGAGGTGATGGAACAGATCGTTCTGGAGGTCATGAACAAGCATGTAAAAGAAGGAAGTTCATCCTTATTCAGCTTGCTTATCAGCAACTCAGATGAAAGGATAGAATGAACCCTGAACCAGTTTACAGATGATACAAAACTGGGGGAGTGGCTAACACGCCTGAAGGCTTTGCTGCCACTCAGAGAGACCTTGATAGGCTGGAGAGTTGGACAGAGAAAAACCTGATGGGTTCAAGGGCAAGTTCAGGGTCCTGCACTAGGGAGGAATAACCCCAGGCACCAGCAGAGGCTGGGACTGAGCTGCTGGAAAGTGACTCTGCAGAGGAGAACCTGGGGATCCTGGTGGACAACAAACTGCCCATGAGCCAGCAGTGCCCCTGCAGCCAGGAGGGCCAGGGGATCCTGGGGGGCATTGGGAAGAGTGTGGCCAGCAGGTCAAGGGAGGTGATTGTCCCTCTCTACTCCACTCTAGTGAGGCACATCTGGAGTGCTGTGTCCAGTTCTGGGCTCCTCAGGACAAGAGAGACAAGGAGCTACTGGAGAGGGTCCAGTGCAGGCCACAGAGGGGATTTGGGGTCTGGGGCATCTGCCTTAGGAGGAGAGATTGGAGGAGCTGGGCCTGTTTAGAAGACTGAGAGGGGATCTCAGTATATATATCAGATGTAAATACCTCCAAGGTGGGTGCCCAGAGGATAGTGTCTTTTCAGTGGTACCTCGACAGGGGGCTTAGACTAAATAATCTCCAGAGGTCCTTTCCAACCCTAACTATTCTGTGGTTCTGTGGCAGACATTAGCCACAGGATGGGAGTACGGGACCTTAAACGTCTCTGCTTTCATGTGATGGCCCCACACTGCTTGCTTCTATTCTTTCAAAGTTAAAATGTCTATAAAATGTAGAAAGGACTTGCATCATATGAAAGAAAAAAGTGTTCAGGAAAAGTATTACTGGAGCTGTATTGGGCTCAAAGGCATCATTCTCCAAGCTTGACCTGTAGGGAGCTCACAATTAATCCTCTTCTTCTGCAGTCAAATGGGTTTTAATATAGTTTTGGGGATTTATTCATCAAATCCCTATTCCAAATCTTCAAGCATTTCTCCACAAACAGTTGAATTTATTTCCACTCACTATTAGTTCATGTAATGTAAGAAAGTCTAGTCTGGTAAAATGGTAGGAAACTTGAACTCAATATAATGTTTATTCTGTAGACAGTCTTTCCTTCAGTCCAATATAGAGCATGCTACTTAATTGAATGAGGAAAGTGTTTCTCTTCAAGGATTTAATGTTCTTTGTCTCATCTCTAGAAACATTAAATATAGAATTCAAACACAAGTATTTAAAATATATATATTTTGGTTTTTTTTTCTAATGCTAGGCAAGCATATAAAATTGAATCCTGCCAGTAACACACACACACAAAACATTGTAGAGAGAATTGTGTTCCTGCTTAACAGCGCTGTGTGTGCATCAGCAATGAATAATGTAGAAAACAGGATATGGAATAAAGATGATTATTTCTACAGGATACGGATCCAAAGTCCTCAAGGTATTCTCATTGCACAGAGGAAAGTCCAATCAGGATATTTCTGCTATTTCTTTAAATGAACATACACTGCAGCTGAGAAGACAGTTGCAAAGCTGTTCTCTGCAAGGTCAGTGAAGGTCCTTTTATTCTGATCAACTTATGGAGGACTTTCAAACAGCTATTTTGTTGTCTCCATACACTACCTTTTTCTCCCCATCAGTGGGGGCTTTTAGACTACATGATGGGGTTAAATGCAACCCAATAGAAAAGGCAAAAAAAAATGTTGTAGGGGCCTTAGAGAAGCTGCTGATGCAGGCTGGTATCTTATCTGGGTGGAGGCAGGGTAATCTGCAAAGAGTAACACACAAATTTACCAGGGTCCTATGCAGTCATGGGACAGGGAGTACAGGGGCGTTGGTAGGAGGAAGGATGCTGAATTCTGCAAACTTTGCCGAAAGAGAAATGAAAGAAGAAATGGAAAACAGGATTCAGCAGCAAGCTAGGATAAGTTTGGAGAGAAGGTCATAGAGACTTAGTCATACCTACAAAAAGATGTCCAAGCATCTGGTCTTAAGCTTGGTAAGAAAATACAAGTTTTCCTCCCTGGTTATGTAAAAGCTAGTTGTCAGAGCTCTCTGCCAACTTAGTTACACTTTGTCTGAAAGAAAATGCTCCCATGTAACTGCACTTATCCCTACCCTGAAGATGCTCAAGGAAGTCTTGAAGGCAATGGGACTACTACCCTGACAACTGAAGGGGTGCCTTCATAGGGATCCTGTCAGAGGGTGACAGAAAACAGGGTGAAGGTCAGGGACTAGTCAGTCAGAAAAGCACCACTGAGCAACTGAAATGTCTCAGAGAGGGCTGCTGAGACACTGGCAAGAAGCACAGAAGTCCTGCCCTCTTTTCCTCTCCTGATGCCTCCCATGCAAATTCAAAATTATGCTTTCAAATTCAGGGGAGAAAGAGAGACATGACACCCAATTTGAAACGTGACTAGGTGCTTCTGCCTTCCATTAAAAAATATTCAGCCACGAAAATGCATTTTTTTTTTGTTGTAGTTTTAAACAAAGTATGGGAGTAAAAATACTGTCAAAAGAATGTTCCCCAGCATTTCCCTGATTTCTCCCCAGGGTCTTTAAATTTGCTAATGTTAAAAGAAAAACAAAGAACTACAAAAAGACACATGAACACAGGTCTATAAATAAAAAAGGAGAAAAAAAAGCAAGCATTTTTTGTATTTTGAATCAGCCATTGTAGGCATTTGCTTACTCCATCACAACTCTGTGCTCAGGACATTAACAGAAGACTGACACTTCAAGGAGTCTTTCTGTTGTACTGAGTCTGACCTGAATTTCCTAAGGCCTGGGAAATAAAATCAAGGAGATTAAAAAAAGATCTACTTTTTACCCTTGTACAGAAAATCTTCGCTAGCAAAGGGTAAAATTCTCCCAAGATAAACAAAAAATTTGGCTTAATTTTGTGTCTGGGTTATAAATACATTAAAAAGGGGGAAAATTAGTCATATGAGCATATAAATAATAGCTCAATTACATTCAAGAATATGTGGGTGGGTGTCCTGGGTGGAATAATTTGCTAAGGCAGAGTTCTTCTTCCTTGCTTTTCCTCTTCCTCTTAATTTATTCCTCTTTCTGAATATGTGCTTCTTCTTTTTAACCTTTATTTATATCTTGGATTTTGTTCTTTAATCTTGGTGATCTTTCTATAATGGGTCTATACACATTTTTCTTTAGGATTGGTGTGTTACGGACTAAATATTTTTAAGGGATATCAAGGGAGTGTAAAGGACTTAAGTGCTAGCCTAGCCTCTGGTGCACACTTCTCTTTTGTCAATGTCAAGAGAATGTGTATTTAAAATCTGCTGCAATATCAAAGATCCCTCCTTCCTTTTTGCCTTTTCTTAGACATTTCTGCTCTTGTTTTTTGCTTCTTGTTTTGATTTTGTTTTGATTTCGCTCAAAACTGATGCTGACATGTAACAAAATTCTCCATCATTTAGATTTCTGTCAAGCCTCCAGGCTGATCAAGGCTGTCAGGCTGAGCAGCCCCCTGATTCAGATCAGGAACCAACCACTCTAGCTATGCTGTTTCTCTTTGTGCAGCTTGGCAGCACTGAGGAATTCAGGAATCAGTGTAACCATGCCTGGCTTCAGAGCAAGACCTAGCAAGGATCTGGAAGGAGTAAACCACCTGAGACCTGTGGTTAGTGCACCACACAGAGCAGTGAGAGTGAGTGGAGCTCTGTGGGAGCATCCCCGAGATTGCTCCCGTTGCCCATGCCTGCCTGCAAGAAGGGCAAGGGAAACAGTGGAGCTTGTTTGGGATTTTCTTGGTCTCATACATTCCCACAAAAATCCCTAGATGGTAAATGAGGTGCTGCGTATCGTGCATGTCTTCCTCTCATGTTGTTTTTGCTGTTAGTTGACTTCTTTGTTTTCATTTTATTTGGGGGCTATTTACATCACTGCAATTATGCAGTCAGTTCTGGTGTCCCATAAATATGAATGTTTTTTTACTGCTGAGAGATGCTGGCAGTGTTTGTGAGAATTCATCCAGAGCTGATATTTAACCTAGTGCCTGAGCAGATCATGACCTGACATTTTATGCACTGAGTCTGGAAACACTGCACGAGAGTATCAAAGACAAGAAAGTCTGAGCTGTGCTTTCATTTTAAATCTGGGATCTTGTGCCAGGTGTTAGGAAAGCATTCAAAATTCCACAATGTCAACAAAAAGATCTTTCCTAGCCTCAGTGGAGTTTTGATTGTGTCTCTCACTGAATGCAGGGTTGGCCCTCTCACCAGAAACACAAAACTGGTAGCCCTCTCCTTAAACACACAGTTACCCATGGGAGAGGTTTCCAACACAAAAAAATTAGAAGTGACTCCAAAGGTAGTTCTGTGCAGCAGCAATTTCTCAGGCTCTGGGAGCAAACATCAAAAGCACCTGAATGAAGCCTGCCAGAGGAAAGAAGCAAGGGCTAACCAAAGCCTGAGGATTTGGCAAGCAAAACTTTAGAAGCCTTTTTTTTTTTTCCATGCTTCTTTTGAAAAAGTGTGAATATTTTTAGCATCTTTTCAACCTAGCATAGGAATCTGCTCCTACTGCTCCTAATTTCTGTATTTGGAGCGTCCTTCTTCCACTATCTAGAACATTCCAGGTTTACAGCTAATTGTGGATAAAAAAGCTTTTGGGATGTGGAACAATATGAAACATGCCCTCACTTCCTGTCTCTTTTGAGGACAGTAAGCCATGGCCAGATGGGCTGTGTTACTTCTCACTGAATTGTTCTACATGGTGGGGTGATGCACAGCAGCAGATACTCTCCAGTGTCATTGGCAAGAAGTGGGACTGATGATATTGGGTCACTTCCCACAGGAAGGGCCTGCAATGAAGAACATGGTGTTTATCTGGCATGACTGGCTGGGAGATGACGTCACTGAAAATGCACTGCACCCCCACACTGACACCTGCTATGCCCAAAGTGGTCCCCATTTAGCATCTGCATTTCAGATGTGGATGCATTGTTCTGTCTGAGTTAACTTGAACTGTTTTAGGGAAGCATTCTGAGTGTTGCTGATAGCAACAGATAGCAGAGATAGCAACACACACGGATATAAAAGCATTGTTAAGGCAAGCTTTATATGGGATGTTCTGCCAAATGGTTCCCTTCCCTTCCTCTTCTCATTTCCTTGTTCTCCTTCAGCCACTGGAGAATGCTAATCCCTTTATTCACTTATGCATAAACTAGTGACTTTCCAGACCTGCTACAAAAGACTAGAAGACTTTTCTGGAAAGATGCAGCAGGAGATAGAAATGTCTTTCCTGAATGACAGCAACCTGAGAGTAGCTGAATTGATTCCTTTGGACTTGAGGGTTTTAATATTGCTATGTTTGTATTGACAGTCAGAATATGGAGAGCCTTGCACAGACAGCTGTAAACAAAAAGGAAACTACTAGTTAGTTTCATTCTTCCCTCTTACATAAACTTTTTTTTCAATATCTGTATTTGACCTTTAGAAACAACACATTAAAAATGTCTTGCTCATCCCAAGCAACAAGCTTTGATATTTTGTTCTTAACACACAAAAGAGCAGGCACACAACTCTATCAGAATGGACAAAGTATGGACACACCAACAGAGACCAAAGCCATGGCTGGTTCCAAAACTTTCTCGGAATTAAATATGAAAATGAAAATCTAGGCATTAGAAACCTGAGTCAGATTTCCTCATCTTGCAGGCACACTGGAAAATCTTTTCTTCACTGTTTCCTTCCAGCCCAGAATGTCTCTTTCTGTCTGTTCACCCACTGGCTGATTGTTGGACAGTCTATTCCCACAGCCCACTCCAGAGACAGCTGGCAGGGTGAGCAGAAATCATCCCCTTTCCTGATGTGGCTGGGCATTGCAGAGCAAGACACAAAAGTAAAGGGGCCCATGGATGGCTGCAAAGGCTCACAGGAGACATCTGGATTTTTGTGCCTCCACCAAAATCTGTTTCTCTGCTTTACCTAATAGCACATTAAGTGCATTGAGGCTCCTGTGATGTTAGAATAGTTATACCAAGGTGTTGTGGGGAGATGTGAGCCCAGGCCTTGTCTTGTGCAACTGTAGGAGCCCTAATACCATAACCCAGACACGGACACAGGGGAAGAGCACTGTCCTTAGAACACCCCACTTCCAAGCATTCCAGGCTGAAGATTGGGTTCTTCCCTTCCCCCATTCATCTTCAACCATCCATTTTTCATGGCACAGCTTCTCTCTGCTTGCACAAGGAATGAAGCTCTGCTCTTGTCAGAGAGCAGTCATTTTTGACCAAGAAGAGTTTTGTACACAGAGCTCCCCAGGTCAGCTGAGAATTTCTCCAATTACCCCTGCTGTGATGCCCATGTGCCTGTCACTACAATTGTCCTGAGTTCCAGCAATCCCCCCCCACTGTCTGGGTGGAGCCCTGCTGAGTGTGACAGAGCAAACTGCTCTGGTGACAACCATTCCTGAGCTCAGCTGCACTCAGAACACACAGGTGAAAGTGATTTTCCACTGGTACTTCCTTAAGCAACAGTGGTGGTAAGGGACTGGTGCTTTCCTCCTGACCTACAGGGTCAGAACATCTCTATTTTGGTAAAATATGGCATAGTTCTGACACCTGCCAAATAAAAA